>NW_024102827.1:20397372-20997372 GCF_013122585.1 Styela clava | reverse complement strand
TTAGGCCAAGGAATGCTTTCACTTCTTCCGCGGTCGTCGGTTTCCACGTCTGGCTGCCTCCAGAAGCTGCAATCTTCCGCTCGGCATTGAGATTTGTCATCTCGACAATTAGGGCGATTACATTTGCGGTAATAAATTGTGAAAAGACATCCAAACTTGTAGTGTGGGGGGGAAATCGTTTTTGTACCCCTATTCTTTCGGAAAATTGACGCATCACACGGGGATTTACCACCTTCTGCCAGTTTAGTTGTGGACCTGATGGGGTTGTGGTTCTCGTTCTTCCTCGCTGTCGACCTGCCACTGCTCTTCTTCTACGGCTTCTCTGCGAACCACGAACATTGCGGGCTGGCGCATTCGAAGGGCCGGGTACGTCTGAATCTGAGCTCTCCTCATATTCGCTCTCAGGTTGTGCCTCTAATACATCGACTTCGTCGCCTGAACTTTCCATTTCACCAATGACTTCATCGTCATCCTCTATTTCGTCTAAGCGTCTCAAAGCTTCAATAGAATCGAAAAATCGTCTAGTCGTCATCGTTGCAAGTAAAGTAATACTTTGTTATAAGTTTCTCATCATTTTATCTTGACTCGTAAACAATGCTCTGCTTTTTACGAGATGAGCACCCGCTGTTTTACTAAAGCTAAATGTGTCGTCAATCAATAGTGTCTTGCTGAGTGTAATGTCTTCGCTTCATCACTTTCTGATGTCATATGTAGGCCATTGTTTATTTTGAGGTCATAGAGAATTAGTTTCCATGTTCATGCAACAATAGAACGAACATGAATCATGTAAGGACATTCACGGCATAGAGCCACATTTCCGTCAGTCGCGCTAGATAGTGCCTTTTGCCGTATATATGTCAATCGGTAGAGCGTCATGCTGAGACGATGTAATGCGGTCCATGCAAAGCATGTGTCGTCGTTTTATCACGTCCAGATGTCAAAAGTAGGTCGTTGTATGGCGCGAAGTCCATTATTTTGAAGTCGTAGAAATTAGTTTTGTATTTTATGTAACAATAACATGGGCATGAATCACGCGAGAACATTTTTTGTTGTTATTTTGGTACTCCTGAAGAATGTGCTAAAAGATGTCACACAACATGTGAAAAATTGTAAGGTTGTGCGTCATCGTGTTTCACATAAAGCCGTTATTTTTTGGCTTTCAATTGCCGTATCAAGCTTGATCTGGTATGGTCAGGTAGGTAATCGAAGAAACTTCAAAACAAAACCCCAACCGACATTCTAAACCTAGGTCACGTGATTTTATATTCAAATTTGCGCTAATGAGCCAGTTAGCCCCTATAAGGTTTCTGCGGTAAAATTAGAATTACAGTTAACTCTTTAGCTACTGGGCCGCAAGTGAAGAGTGCCGAATTCAAATGCAGCCGACCTTGTTAAGTTGAAAGGAAAGTCTTTACACAAGCAGCCAATGATAACTAACAATTAGGCATTTTTGAAAATCTGATGATTTTAGAATCGAATCGAATATTTTTCGAACCATATCTCGAATACTTGAAAGATATTTAGTTGTATTGACTGTTTTATTGTAATGGATCCTTCAGACACACAAATTAGTGAAAACACGTAATCGAATATTCGATTTGACCGCAAAATTGCTGCCATATTAGGTCTTATCCGGTGCCCTTGTTTTATTCAACAAATTTCATTCACTTATGTTTCTCTCGTACATTTCCGCGTCGCCGTTGTCACGTGTCACCCAATAGCGCCCCCTAATTTGTGACTTTCTGTTACTGCAATCCGAGGGCTGCACCCCTGTTTTGAGAAAATAAGATAGATTATATAAGTATAGTTATCTCCATATTGGTACACACTTCTGAAGCGCCAAAAATGTGTGTATTTAGGTTTTTAAACTCACGTAACTGTGAATATTGCTCCAAACTATGGTTAGATATCAAGACAACCTATTTCCTTTTGATATTTTCAAATAAATCGATATTTTTTAGAAAATTTGTACATTCGCCATTTTGTCTTGAAGCCCTCGAATTTCTGAGATACGTTTTAGCTGGAGTTCCAAGTTTTCAACATTTAAGAGTAAGTATTCGATTTAGTATCGTAAGAGTTCCCCTAACCATATTAGAGTTCTTTTTTGTTCATAGTTTATGCATTCTTGCATTGACAGCAAGAAAGTCATAACAAGAAGTCGAAAAGCGTTACTGAATAACTCAATAAAACTAAAATCCACTTGCAAATGAGTTTTATTTAAGACAATTTGTTATTGCTCAACTGGGGTCGAAGTTTGAGTTTTTCTTTTGAATCGGAATTGGCAAAATCGCTGATATACGATAAACCAGAGGTGTGTATCATGCAACCCTAAACAGATCAACGAACATTTGTTGCACCCTGGGTGAGATTGTGGGCACGGGTTTTAAAATCGAGATGTCTGATGAAGTCTAACCTTGGTCATACAAAACGTTTCAGAAATATATTTGTGTTAGTGACTCTTGAATTACCTATTGTACTTTGTTGTTAAATATTTGTTGATTGTTTTCTTATCACGTAAAGTTTCCGTATTCGCAAAACGTTTGTTCAAATATTTGTTCATAAGATCGCAGTGTCCATTAGCGATTTAAAGTTCGTCATTACGCGTATACAGGTCATAACTAGATCAACTTTGGCAATAGATAAATTGAAAATTAAACGTGGCGAATTAGGGTCGGGCCAAGCTTAATGAGACCTAAGTAAATTGCCAATGAATAGATAAGGCGAGTAAATACCACTGTAGTGATTAAACGCCACACATTGAATGGCCTTTGCGCTTATTGAGGTGTAGTGCAGAGGTTTCAAGGGAGGCACGGAACAGTAGGATGGAAGCCCACAATGCGAGGCGCAAAACTGATTTTACCTTTCACTTTAGAAGAAAACTAGATATCATGATAAAAATATGAAACTAGCGATTGTTATATGTATTGATAGAGATTATTACAATTACGATAGCGCCTCGCTTTTTCAGACTTTAGAATTAAAAGTCAAAGCCAGTGTAAAGTTTAGCGTTGAATTTATTTTTATCCCGAGTTTGTTGGTGTTGTTATTTTAGAATACATACTTGAGTTGCTATTTTAATGTGCGTTGTTTTTATGCGACTCTTTACAATTGTAAGGTTTTAAATTTGACTCTGACACTAGAAAAATTGAGAACCATTAAGTTAGTGATATCTTGGTGTAGTAAATAATAGAGACGTTATTTAAAACGATGCACATTTTGCTTCATCCGCTTGGAACAAGACTGAAGCGTTTTCTGATGTCTATGGGGCTGATATTTTTGAAAAGACAAAGTGACACTTTACTTCAGGGGTGTACAACCTTTTTGCTATTGGTGGCCACATAGCATTTATTTGTATTCTATACGGCCTCCAGTGGGTTAATAAGCGCCGAAGTCGCACAAACATTTTTTTCGGCTTTTATGACGTCCTAGTCGCGTATTTATTACCCATGCGAGGTGCAGTCTGTCCAATTATGAAGTCACCCCCATTTTCTTGTCCCTAAAAGTATAATATAATGTCAAATATTTTGATGAATTTATTCTATAAAAATTTGCAAAGCATAGCCGCCAAATCCTATTTTTTGAATTTTTTTCAGTTTGTTTATAGGATTTTGTATGTGGACGGCTGCATTATTTTTCAACGATGGCCGCAGGTTGTGCACCGTTGTTCTACTTTGTACGACTCTTATTTTGGGCCATTTGCTCAGAAAGAGGCCTTGTGGAGGCAGCCACAGATATGTAAACGGCTACTATTTATGGAATTTTCTAGTTTGGAATTTCCTACTCCATTTATTACACCTTGGGTATCGGGTAAGGTGGTGGGCAGTGTTCCCTCTATGGTGTGCGCGTGTGCGCGCGCACACAGCCTTCAGAGGCTGCGCACACGCATACATTTACTGCGCACAGACGTATTTCGATGTAATGTAACAATGTTCTTTTGTTATATTTTCACGCTTTATTTGAATTCAAATAAAACCATCTGTTACAATCAATTTCATTTACTATTTTCCATGTATGTTCGTTGTTATCTAATGATAACATATAGCCTTCACTAAAGCATTTAAAATCTATAGAAAAACCTATTGAATAACCAAAATTTTCTTAATAAGCCCACTTATTACCCGGTCAGAACGTCAAAATTTCTTCATTGGTTTTTGCACAAATATTAGTCATTTCCAAAAAAGTGCTCACACACCAAAATTTCTGCGCACACATACTACAAAAATTAGAGGGAACATTGGTGGTGGGTATGAGAGGCGTAGTCATGAATTTTCGAAGGGGTGGGGAGTGTTCTGAAATTTCCAATTGCCAAGTTAAACTTTAGAAGGTAGTGGTGAGTCTTGACGGAGAATGGCAAACGTGGGTTTTCAAGAGTGTCTAAAAATACGTTTCAAGATAAGAAAAAAATGCTATGTTTGATACACAATATGTATGATATTCAAAGGGGGGTTCCAAACCTCACTCCCCCCCTCCTGACTGCACCCCTGGTGTATATGTAATCCGACATCTCCTTGAATATTATCGAATATCAGTGTTGCCTTCCAAAGTTCAGACAAAAAGGCGTGAATAATCGTCGTAAAAAAATTTAAATATTGAATCAGCTAGTCGACAAATACAACGAATGACAAAATGGCTTACAACTCAGGAGGTAGAGAAACAAATCCAACTATCGTGAAGGGCTGTGTAATTTAGTATTATTGGTCGCAGCCCTGGTACGGGTCGTGGAGGGTCGAAAAGTTAGTCTCGCCAAAGTTTTTAAAAACTAGCAATTTTTTTTTTTAAATTTCATTGCAACAAAATTATTGACTACATCTAAAAACAATGTATTACTGTATCATAAGTGGTTTTACGAGGGGTTTAGTTGTCGGGATTCATGATCAAGGATTGTGCTTGGCTACCTCAATTAAAGAGACTTTTGGATTTAATCATACACAAACAGAAGTTCAAGTTGTACAAATATTTGCTTCATTTTCGTAGAAGTAATTGAGAACTTTATGGATTCTATTATTTTTTGGGATGGAATTAGCAACAGAGGTGGGATTCAGATTTCGCGAATCCGCTCTTGTCTTAGCCAGCCTCATCAACTGCCGTTATACTTATACTAGCGTTCAAAAGTATTAGATATACCGTATTTGATTTCCTATTGTTCTCCACCACTGAAAAATCAGCTTTTACATCGGGCGGGTATTCAAGCACCGGACCTTATTTATTCAAACGGGCCCTTAATTAAGATCGGGCGGTAAAATGAGCATATTCGGTATGCAAGTGTTTGTGTCATCTTATGCAGCTTACGTAGTGACATACATACATTTTTAGAAATGGCGTAACCTGTTGCTAGTGGGATCAATGCCAAAAAAACGCGTATCAAATTTTTAATTTCGTTACGGATTAAGATACTATTTCTCTGATCAATTTTTTCATTCATTAGATTTGCACATCGCTACGTGAATGTTGATGATGCCGAAATAGCGACAGGCCAGAATCAAGGTCGCCCTACCACGGGAACACAAGATTTGTTTGTTGGTAAGCACAACTGTTAAGCTGAATGCAGTACAGCAAGAGAGAGCGAGGGAGCTCAACAGTGACATCAAGCGACATAAATAAATCGTTGAAAGTGGCGTCACAAATCTCACAGCCACTCCGAATTTGACGACAAAGTTAGGTACCCCAATGATATATCTCATCTCATTTGGGACATTTTCCGTTTAATTAAATAAAAAAACCATACTGAAACTCTTTCCAAGAGATATTCATTTATTTTATACCTGAATTCACGAACTAAAGCTAAACCCTGACAAATAGCTGTCAAAATAATCTAAACAATGTTTGCGACCATGATTAATTAATTATCAATTGTTGCATCACCATTCGGCTATTCCTGATTGATCATTGTTACCCAGATAAACAAGGAAGACGATGCGCTCAATTATAGTTAGTAGACCAGCAAGACGCCGCCTTTCTGGGCTATATTGTTCTCGTACACATGTATCGACAATTGGAGCACTTTTCAAACTGTTCATTCCGACAGCAGATTCATATCCGAACTTTTCTCTAACGCAATATCATCAATCCATTATATACAAACTTCAGACTGGACATTGCAGGCTCTCCCATGATCTTTTTAAAGCAGGCTGACATCCAGATAGTGAATGCGATACTTGCTCTGTACAAGAAGCTGTAGCCCAATTTTGTTCAAAGTATATTAATAAGAGAAATACTTAAATATTCCATTTCGAATTAAATACCTACTATCTCATTCAAAAGTTATCCCCTTTGTAATTAGGTTTGTTCATTCAACCCGCAGGTTAATATAGACATAGATGATATATATATGTAATTTTTTTTTTATATTCCCGCGTGGCTTATATTTTACATGAATTCCATATCATAGGAAATAGGCTATTTTAAACTAAAATTTCCCCGAGTTTAGACTTCCTTATTTACTGCCGTAACATTGGCCAATCAGCTTAAGTGCAGAATTTGACGTAACAATAAACGTTTTAAATTTAGGTTGATATTAAATTTAAAAATAAAAGTGATGTTGTTCAAGTAACGTATTTCTTACTTTTAGCCTACTGCGATTTGGTAGTTGTCAATTTTGAAAACCCGATCTCACATAAATGTAAAAATGCCTATAGGAGCAATCCCGGGGTATTGAGATAGCAGTATTGTCAAAAAGATTGCCAAAGTAGCTACTCTATAAATCGCAAAGACTCTTTTCAACTCATTATTGTTTGAAATTTTAATCAACTAAAGATGTTATTAGGACATTGTCCGTCTTTTGCGTCACGTTTCCGAGGACCGGTAGTAACCTTTCCGCGGACCGGCGATGGGCCGCGGCCTGTGGTTGCCGACCACTGATTTAGTCATTCAGACAGATTTCATGGTTGTGAATATTACCTCGTTTTGTTGGTTTTCGCGTGTTATTTGTTAGATTTTAGTTGTGTTTTGGTAAATATAAGTCCTAAACTCGCAAAACCATTCTTGAAATAAGTACCAATAATTTTGCAATGGTAGAGTGTAAAGAGGAAGAATTCAAGAGATCAAAAGTCGGGGAAACATTCGTTACTTAGTTGTTTTCATTGTTATATCCTACTACGTAGACTTTAGGTTCTCAAAGTGCTCGTACGAAGCTTTGGGACTCTGTTAAAACACTTTGGGCCTCCGCGAGCTATTCGTTTACTTGAAAACTGTCCGCGACCCACTGCCCTATCTCCATCTACTTCCTATCCTCGACCGACTGCCCTTTTGCCCCCAACATTCCCATCCCCGACCCACTACGCTATCTCCCTCAACATTCTTATACTCGACCCACTACGCTATCTCCCTATCCTCGACTCACTGCCCTATCTCCCTCAACATTCCTACCTTCGACTCACTGCCCTAACTCCCTCAACCCTCATATCCTCGACCCACTGCCCTATATCCCTCAATCTTCCTATCCTCGACCCACTGCTTTATCTCCCTCAACTTTCCTATCCTTGACCCACTTCCTTATCTCCTTAAACCTTCCTATCCTCGAACCACCGCTCCATCTCCCTCAACCCTTTTCTTTTCGACCCACTGCCCTATTTGCCGCAACTTACCTATCTTTGACCTACGGTGCTATACTATTCAGTACCTGACCTAACGGCGATTTATTCAGGACCCGATCGCTACACTAAACTTTACTATCTTGCGACCAACTCCCGTGTGTTATACTGGTCGAGTATGCCAATGAGATGATTCAATCGTATGTCGACAAAACATGATTGACGGCATTCGTATATGCAGGCTAGAATCTCAAATGGTAAACAATAACCATAATTGGCAGTTTAAAAATGTGTTACTAATTAGGCTATTGATGGTTTCTTGTTGGGAATGACAGTTTTCTGAAACTTCATTAAGTTGCAGATAAGATAAGCTCAGTCTTGGGACAGTTTGGAAGGGATTACACACACTGAGCGACTTATATTTTGACTTTTCAGCCTTCTCAGTCACGTAAAAGAAATTTGTATATACACCTATCTGAGTTGGATTAAAAAATGCAGGATATGGCAGAACGTTCGTTGAAAAAAACCAAGCGTGCAAATATTTTATTATTTCCTTATCGTTTTGCCTGGCACGGAAGTACAGGCGACATTGAATGAGTTTCGGAAAAGGAACTCAGATATGTCGATATCGAATGGCCTTTTAAAACTATAAAAACGGTGATTCCAAGCCCGACGCCATCAGTAGCCCAATCAGTAGCACATTTTTAAGCCACTAATTATGATTATTGATTACTAATTGAGATTCCAGCTTACATATACGAATGCCGTCAATCATGTTTTGTCGACGTACGATTGAATCATTTCATTGGCATACTCGACCAGTATAACACATGGAAGTTGGTCGCAAGATAGTGAAGTTCATTTTGACGATCGAGTCGGGATTATAGCGCCAGCAAGACGCCGCCTTTCTGGACTATATTGTTCTCGTACACATGTAATGACCATTGGAGCACTTTTCAAAATGTTCATTCCGACAGCAGATTCATATCCGAACTTTTCTCTAACGCGATATCAATTAATCAATTATATTCAGACTTCAGATTGGACATTGCAGGCTCTCCCACCATCTTTTTAAAGCAGGCTGTCATCCAGATAGTGAATGCGATACTTGCTCTGTACAAGAAAGTGTAGCCCATTTTTTACTATTTTATTCAAAGTATATTAATAAGAGAAATACTTAAATATTCTATTTCGAATTAAATACCTACTATCTGATTCAAAAGTTATCCCTTTGTACTTAGGTTTGTTCATTCAACCCGCAGGTTAATATAGACATAGATGATATACATATGTAATTTTTTTTATATTCCCGCGTGGCTTATATTTTACATGAATTCTATATCATAGGAAATGGGCTATTTGAAACTAAAATTTACCCAAGTAGCGTGTGCATTATTGTGTTCGGCTTATGTGGACCTGTTTTTGTCTAGAAAAATATTATCAGTCTGGCGCACATAATCCTGGTAATTAAAAGCAGGGTCCTCAAATACGTGGTCGCGACCCAAGTTTTGGCCGCGGAGCTTCTCCACGCTGGGGTCGCAAAATAATTTAAATTTACCATGAATATAAGCATCGCGTCTGTGTACCGAATTTAGCTATAACAACTATATAAACTCTAATTATAATTATGGATTTTCCCCAAGTTTAGACTTCCTTATTTACTGCCGTATCATTGGCCAATCATCATAAGTGCAGAATTTGACGTAACAATAAACGTTTTAAATTTAGGTTGATATTAAATTTAAAAATAAAAGGGGGCTCCCGAAGTATGCGAACCAAGATGGCGAACATCGGAATGTACTATATGTACTTGGTTAGGGTTAGGCCATAATTTTACGTATTTAGGTATAAATACTACGGGAGGCTCTTGTCTAGTCTTCGAACTAATAATAGGACTAAAATAAGGAAACTTGGAAAAAAATTATCGCCTAACCCTAACCTGTTACCCATGTTACTTTCCGATGTCCGCCATCTTGGTTTGCATACTTCGGGAGCACCAATAAAAGTGATGTTATTCAAGTAACGTTTTTCTTACTTTTAGACTAATGCGATTTTGTAGTTGTCAATTTTGAAAACCCGATCTCACATAAATGTAAAAATAAAAATGCCTGTAGAAGCTTTTTTTGCAATGCCGGGGTATTCAGATAGCAGTATTGCCCAAAAGATTGCCAAAGTAGCTACCCTATAAATCGCAAAGACTCTTTTCAACTCATTATGGTTTGAAATTTTAATCAACTAAAGATGTTATTAGGACATTTTCCGTCATTTGCGTCAAGTTTCTGCGGACCGGTAGTAAGCTTTTCGCGGTTCGGCGATGGGCCGCGGCCGGTGGTTGCCGACCACTGATTAGTCATTCAGACAGATTTCACGGTTGTGAATATTACCTCGTTTTGTCGGTTTTCGCGTGTTATTTGTTAGATTTTAGTTTGTGTTTTTGGTAAAATATAAGTCCTAAACTCGCAAAACCATTCTGAAATATAGTACCAATAATTTTGCAATGGTAGAGTGTGAAAAGGAAGAATTCAAGAGATCAAAAGTTGGGGAAACATTCGTTACTTAGTTGTTTGCATTGTTATATCCTACTACGTAGACTTTAGGTTTTCAAATTGCTCGTACGGAGCTTCAGGACTCTGTTAAAGACACTTTGGGCCTCCGCGAGCTATTCGTTTACTTGAAAACTGTCCGTGACCCACTGCCCTATCTCCATCTACTTCCTATCCTCGACCGACTGCCCTTTTGCCCTCAACCTTCCCATCCTCGACCCACTACGCTATCTCCTTCAACATTCTTATACTCGACCCACTACGCTATCTCCCTATCCTCGACTCACTGCCCTATCTCCATCAACATTCCTATCCTCGACTCACTGCCCTATCTTCCCATCCTCTACCCACTGCCCTATCTCCCTCAACCTTCCTATCCTCGACCCACTGCCCTATCTCCCTCAACATTCCTACCTTCGACTCACTGCCCTAACTCCCTCAACCCTCATATCCTCGACCCACTGCCCTATATCCCTCAACCTTCCTATCCTCGACCCACTGCTTTATCTCCCTCAACTTTCCTATCCTTGACCCACTTCCTTATCTCCTTAAACCTTCCTATCCTCGAACCACCGCTCTATCTCCCTCAAGCCTTTTCTTTTCGACCCACTGCCCTATTTGCCGCAACTTACCTATCTTTGACCTACGGTGCTATACTATTCAGTACCTGACCTAACGGCGATTTATTCAGGACCCGATCGCTACACTAAACTTTACTATCTTGCGACCAACTCCCGTGTGTTATACTGGTCGAGTATGCCAATGAGATGATTCAATCGTATGTCGACAAAACATGATTGACGGCATTCGTATATGCAGGCTAGAATCTCAAATGGTAAACAATAACCATAATTGGCAGTTTAAAAATGTGTTACTAATTGGGCTATTGATGGTTTCTTGTTGGGAATGACAGTTTTCTGAAACTTCATTAAGTTGCAGATAAGATAAGCTCAGTCTTGGGACTATACGCTGAATTGAAGGGCTGTTGGCAACGCTAGCTACGACAAAACATTTCATGGCTTAAAAATAGTTTGGAAGGGATTACACACACTGAGCGACTTATATTTTGACTTTTCAGCCTTCTCAGTCACGTAAAAGAAATTTGTATATACACCTATCTGAGTTGGATTAAAAAATGCAGGATATGGCAGAACGTTCGTTGAAAAAAACCAAGCGTGCAAATATTTGATTATTTCCTTATCGTTTTGCCTGGCACGGAAGTACAGGCGACATTGAATGAGTTTCGGTAAAGGAACTCAGATATGTCGATATCGAATGGCTTTTTAAAACTATAAAAACGGTGATTCCAAGCCCGACGCCATCAGTAGCCCAATCAGTAGCACATTTTTAAGCCACTAATTATGATTATTGATTACTAATTGAGATTCCAGCTTACATATACGAATGCCGTCAATCATGTTTTGTCGACGTACGATTGAATCATTTCATTGGCATACTCGACCAGTATAACACATGGAAGTTGGTCGCAAGATAGTGAAGTTCATTTTGACGATCGAGTCGGGATTATAGCGCCAGCAAGACGCCGCCTTTCTGGACTATATTGTTCTCGTACACATGTAATGACCATTGGAGCACTTTTCAAAATGTTCATTCCGACAGCAGATTCATATCCGAACTTTTCTCTAACGCGATATCAATTAATCAATTATATTCAGACTTCAGATTGGACATTGCAGGCTCTCCCACCATCTTTTTAAAGCAGGCTGTCATCCAGATAGTGAATGCGATACTTGCTCTGTACAAGAAAGTGTAGCCCATTTTTTACTATTTATTCAAAGTATATTAATAAGAGAAATACTTAAATATTCTATTTCGAATTAAATACCTACTATCTGATTCAAAAGTTATCCCTTTGTACTTAGGTTTGTTCATTCAACCGCAGGTTAATATAGACATAGATGATATACATATGTAATTTTTGTTTATATTCCCGCGTGGCTTATATTTTACATGAATTCTATATCATAGGAAATGGGCTATTTGAAACTAAAATTTACCCAAGTAGCGTGTTGCATTATTGTGTTCGGCTTATGTGGACCTGTTTTTGTCTAGAAAAATATTATCAGTCTGGCGCACATAATCCTGGTAATTAAAAGCAGGGGTCCTCAAATACGTGGTCGCGACCAAAGTTTTGGCCGCGGAGCTCTCCACGCTGGGTCGCAAAATAATTTAAATTTACCATGAATATAAGCATCGCGTCTGTGTACCGAATTTAGCTATAACAACTATATAAACTCTAATTATAATTATGGATTTTCCCCAAGTTTAGACTTCCTTATTTACTGCCGTATCATTGGCCAATCATCATAAGTGCAGAATTTGACGTAACAAAAACGTTTTAAATTTAGGTTGATATTAAATTTAAAAATAAAAGGGGGCTCCCGAAGTATGCGAACCAAGATGGCGAACATCGGAATGTACTATATGTACTTGGTTAGGGTTGGGCCATAATTTTACGTATTTAGGTATAAATACTACGGGAGGCTCTTGGCTAGTCTTCGAACTAATAATAGGACTAAATAAGGAACTTGGAAAAAATTATCGCCTAACCCTAACCTGTTACCCATGTTACTTTTCGATGTCCGCCATCTTGGTTTGCATACTTCGGGAGCACCAATAAAAGTGATGTTATTCAAGTAACGTTTTTCTTACTTTTAGCCTAATGCGATTTTGTAGTTGTCAATTTTGAAAACCCGATCTCACATAAATGTAAAAATAAAAATGCCTGTAGAAGCTTTTTTTGCAATGCCGGGGTATTCAGATAGCAGTATTGCCCAAAAGATTGCCAAAGTAGCTACCCTATAAATCGCAAAGACTCTTTTCAACTCATTATGGTTTGAAATTTTAATCAACTAAAGATGTTATTAGGACATTTTCCGTCATTTGCGTCAAGTTTCTGCGGACCGGTAGTAAGCTTTTCGCGGTTCGGCGATGGGCCGCGGCCGGTGGTTGCCGACCACTGATTTAGTCATTCAGACAGATTTTTCACGGTTGTGAATATTACCTCGTTTTGTCGGTTTTCGCGTGTTATTTGTTAGATTTTAGTTGTGTTTTTGGTAAATATAAGTCCTAAACTCGCAAAACCATTCTTGAAATAAGTACCAATAATTTTGCAATGGTAGAGTGTGAAAAGGAAGAATTCAAGAGATCAAAAGTTGGGGAAACATTCGTTACTTAGTTGTTTGCATTGTTATATCCTACTACGTAGACTTTAGGTTCTCAAATTGCTCGGACGGAGCTTTCAGGACTCTGTTAAAGACACTTTGGGCCTCCCGCGAGCTATTCGTTTACTTGAAAAACTGTCCGTGACCCACTGCCCTATCTCCATCTACTTCCTATCCTCGACCGACTGCCCTTTTGCCCTCAACCTTCCCATCCTCGACCCACTACGCTATCTCCTTCAACATTCTTATACTCGACCCACTACGCTATCTCCCTATCCTCGACTCACTGCCCTATCTCCCTCAACATTCTTATCCTCGACTCACTGCCCTATCTTCCCATCCTCTACCCACTGCCCTATCTCCCTCAACCTTCCTATCCTCGACCCACTGCCCTATCTCCCTCAACTTTCCTATCCTTGACTCACTTCTTTAGCTTCTTAAACCTTCCTATCCTCGAACCACCGCACTATCCCCCTCAACCCTTTTCTTCTCGACCCACTGCCCTATTTACCACAACTTACCTATCTTCGACCTACGGCACTATACTATTTAGTACCTGACCTAACGGCGCTTTACGCACGACCCGATCGCTACACTGAACTTTACTATCTTGCGACCAACTTCCATGGGGTATACTGGTCGTGTATGCCAATGAGATGATTCAATCGTACGTCGACAAAACATGATTGACGGCATTCGTATATGTAGGCTGGAATCTCAAATGGTAAACAATAACCATAATTGGCAGTTTAAAAATGTGTTACTAATTGGGCTATTGATGTTTTCTCGTTGGGAATGAAGGTTTTCTAAAACTTCATTAAGTTGCAGATAAGATAAGCTCAACCTTGGGACTATACGCTGAATTGAAGGGCAGTTGGCAACGCCATCTAATCCTGGTAATTAAAAGCAGGGGTCCTCAAATACGTGGTCGCGACCCAAGTTTTGGCCGCGGAGCTCTCCACGCTGGGCCGCAAAATAATTTAAATTTACCATGAATATAAGCATCGCGTCTGTATACCGAATTTAGCTATAACAACTATATAAACTCTAATTATAATTATGGATTTTCCCCAAGTTTAGACTTCCTTATTTACTGCCGTATCATTGGCCAATCAGCATAAGTGCAGAATTTGACGTAACAATAAACGTTTTAAATTTAGGTTGATATTAAATTTAAAAATAAAAGGGGGCTCCCGAAGTATGCGAACCAAGATGGCGAACATCGGAATGTACTATGTGTACTAGGTTAGGCCATAATTTTACGTATTTAGGTATAAATACTACGGGAGGCTCTTGGCTAGTCTTCGAACTAATAATAGGACTAAAATAAGGAAACTTGGAAAAAAATTATCGCCTAACCCTAACCTGTTACCCATGTTACTTTCCGATGTCCGCCATCTTGGTTCGCATACTTCGGGCAGCACCAATAAAAGTGATGTTATTCAAGTAACGTATTTTTTTACTTATAGCCTACTGCGATTTTGTAGTGTCAATTTTGAAAACCCGATCTCACATAAATGTAAAAATTAAAAATGCCTGTAGAAGCTTTTTTGCCAATCCCGGGGTATTCAGATAGCAGTATTGCCCAAAAGATTGCCAAAGTAGCTACCCTATAAATCGCAAAGACTCTTTTCAACTCATTATAGTTTGAAATTTTTAATCAACTAAAGATGTTATTAGGACATTTTCCGTCTTTTGCGTCAAGTTTTCTGCGGACCGGTAGTAAGCTTTTCGCGGTTCGGCGATGGGGCCGCGGCGGCCGGTGGGTTGCCGACCACTGATTTAGTCATTCAGACAGATTTTCACGATTGTGAGATATTACCTTCGTTTTGTCGGTTTTCGCGTGTTTATTTGTTAGATTTTAGTTATGTTTTGGAAATATAAGTCCTAAACTCGCCAAACCATCTTGGAAAAAAGTACCAATAATTTTGCAATGGTAGAGTGTAAAAAGGAAGAATTCAAGAGATCAAAAGTTGGGGAAACATTCGTTACTTAGTTTTTTGCATTGTTATATCCTACTACGTAGACTTTAAGTTCTCAAAGTGCTCGTACGGAGCTTCAGGACTCTGTTAAAGACACTTTGGGCCTCCGCGAGCTATTCGTTTACTTGAAAACTGTCCGTGACCCACTGCCCTATCTCCATCTACTTCCTATCCTCGACCGACCGCCCGTTTGCCCTCAACCTTCCCATCCTCGACCCACTACGCTATCTCCCTCAACATTCTTATACTCGACCCACTGCCCTATCTTCCCATCCTCGACTCACTGCCCTATCTCCCTCAACCTTCCTATCCTCGACCCACTGCCCTATCTCCCTCAACTTTCCTACACTTGACTCACCTCTTTAGCTTCTTAAACCTTCCTATCCTCGAACTACCGCTCTATCTCCCTCAACCCTTTTCTTCTCGACCCACTGCCCTATTTACCACAACTTACCTATCTACCTATCCTTGACCTACGGCGCTATACTATTTAGTACCTGACCTAACGGCGCTTTACGCACGACCCGATCGCTACACTGAACTTTACTATCTTGCGACCAACTTCCATGGGGTATACTGGTCGTGTATGCCAATGAGATGGTTCAATCGTACGTCGACAAACATGATTGACGGCATTCGTATACGTAGGCTGGAATCTCAAATGGTAAACAATAACCATAATTGGCAGTTTAAAAATGTGTTACTAATTGGGCTATTGATGGTTTCTTGTTGGGAATGATAGTTTTCTAAAACTTCATTAAGTTGCAGATAAAATAAGCTCAATCTTGGGACTATACGCTGAATTGAAGGGCAGTTGGCAACGCCATCTACGACAAAACATTTCATGGCTTCAAAATAGTTTGGAAGGGATTACACACACTGAGCGACTTATATTTTGACTTTTCAGCCTTCTCAGTCACGTAAAAGAAATTTGTATATACACCTATCTGAGTTGGATTAAAAAAATGCAGGATATGGCAGAACGTCGTTGAAAAAGACCAAGCGTGCAAATATTTGATTCTTTCCTTATCGTTTTGCCTGGCACGGAAGTACAGGCGACATTGAATGAGTTTCGGAAAAGGAACTCAGATATGTCGATATCGAATGGCCTTTTAAAATTACAAAAACGGTGATTCCAAGCCCGACGCCATCAGTAGCCCAATTAGTAGCACATTCTTAAACCACTAATTATGGTTATTGATTACTAATTGAGATTCCAGCTTACATATACGAATGCCGTCAATCATGTTTTTGTCGACGTACGATTGAATCATTTCATTGGCATAACTCGACCAGTATAACACATGGAAGTTGGTCGCAAGATGGTAAAGTTCATTTTGACGATCGAATCGGGATTATAGCGTCAGCAAGACGCCGCCTGTCTGGACTATATTGTTCTCCTACACATGTAATGACCATGGAGCACTTTTCAAAATGTTCATTCCGACAGCAGATTTATATCCGAACTTTTCTCTAACGCGATATCATTAATCAATTATATTCAGACTTCAGATTGGACATTGCAGGCTCTCCCACCATATTTTTAAAGCAGGCTGTCATCCAGATAGTGAATGCGATACTTGCTCTGTACAAGAAAGTGTAGCCCATTTTTTTACTATTTTATTCAAAGTATATTAATAAGAGAAATACTTAAATATTCTATTTCGAATTAAATACCTACTATCTGATTCAAAAGTTATCCCTTTGTACTTAGGTTTGTTCATTTCAACCCGCAGGTTAATATAGACATAGATGATATACATATGTAATTTTTTTTTATATTCCCGCGTGGCTTATATTTTACATGAATTCTATATCATAGGAAATGGGCTATTTGAAACTAAAATTTACCCAAGTAGCGTGTTGCATTATTGTGTTCGGCTTATGTGGACCTGTTTTTGTCTAGAAAAATATTATCAGTCTGGCGCACATAATCCTGGTAATTAAAAGCAGGGGTCCTCAAATACGTGGTCGCGACCCAAGTTTTGGCCGCGGAGCTCTCCACGCTGGGTCGCAAAATAATTTAAATTTACCATAAATATAAGCATCGCGTCTGTGTACCGAATTTAGCTATAACAACTATATAAACTCTAATTATAATTATGGATTTTCCCCAAGTTTAGACTTCCTTATTTACTGCCGTATCATTAACAATAAACGTTTTAAATTTAGGTTGATATTAAATTTAAAAATAAAAGGGGGCTCCCGAAGTATGCGAACCAAGATGGCGAACATCGGAATGTACTATGTGTACTAGGTTAGGCCATAATTTTACGTATTTAGGTATAAATACTACGGGAGGCTCTTGGCTAGTCTTCGAACTAATAATAGGACTAAAATAAGGAAACTTGGAAAAAAATTATCGCCTAACCCTAACCTGTTACCCATGTTACTTTCCGATGTCCGCCATCTTGGTTCGCATACTTCGGGAGCACCAATAAAAGTGATGTTATTCAAGTAACGTATTTTTTACTTATAGCCTACTGCGATTTTGTAGTTGTCAATTTTGAAAACCCGATCTCACATAAATGTAAAAATAAAAATGCCTGTAGAAGCTTTTTTTGCAATCCCGGGGTATTCAGATAGCAGTATTGCCCAAAAGATTGCCAAAGTAGCTACCCTATAAAATCGCAAAGACTCTTTTTCAACTCATTTATAGTTTGAAATTTTTAATCAACTAAAGATGTTATTAGGACATTTTCCGTCTTTTGCGTCAAGTTTCTGCGGACCGGTAGTAAGCTTTTCGCGGTTCGGCGATGGGCCGCGGCCGGTGGTTGCCGACCACTGATTTAGTCATTCAGACAGATTTTCACGATTGTGAATATTACCTCGTTTTGGTCGGTTTTCGCGTGTTATTTGTTAGATTTTAGTTTATGTTTTTGGAAATATAAGTCCTAAACTCGCCAAACCATTCTTTGAAATAAGTACCAATAATTTTGCAAATGGTAGAGTGTAAAAAAGGAAGAATTCAAGAGATCAAAAGTTGGGAAACATTCGTTACTTAGTTTTTTGCATTGTTATATCCTACTACGTAGACTTTAGGTTCTCAAAGTGCTCGTACGGAGCTTCAGGACTCTGTTAAAGACACTTTGGGCCTCCGCGAGCTATTCGTTTACTTGAAAACTGTCCGTGACCCACTGCCCTATCTCCATCTACTTCCTATCCTCGACCGACCGCCCGTTTGCCCTCAACCTTCCCATCCTCGACCCACTACGCTATCTCCCTCAACATTCTTATACTCGACCCACTGCCCTATCTTCCCATCCTCGACTCACTGCCCTATCTCCCTCAACCTTCCTATCCTCGACCCACTGCCCTATCTCCCTCAACTTTCCTACACTTGACTCACCTCTTTAGCTTCTTAAACCTTCCTATCCTCGAACTACCGCTCTATCTCCCTCAACCCTTTTCTTCTCGACCCACTGCCCTATTTACCACAACTTACCTATCTACCTATCCTTGACCTACGGCGCTATACTATTTAGTACCTGACCTAACGGCGCTTTACGCACGACCCGATCGCTACACTGAACTTTACTATCTTGCGACCAACTTCCATGGGGTATACTGGTCGTGTATGCCAATGAGATGGTTCAATCGTACGTCGACAAATCATGATTGACGGCATTCGTATACGTAGGCTGGAATCTCAAATGGTAAACAATAACCATAATTGGCAGTTTAAAAATGTGTTACTAATTGGCTATTGATGGTTTTCTTGTTGGGGAATGATAGTTTTCTAAAACTTCATTAAGTTGCAGATAAAATAAGCTCAATCTTGGGACTATACGCTGAATTGAAGGGCAGTTGGCAACGCCATCTACGACAAAACATTTCATGGCTTCAAAATAGTTTGGAAGGGATTACACACACTGAGCGACTTATATTTTGACTTTTCAGCCTTCTCAGTCACGTAAAAGAAATTTGTATATACAACCTATCTGAGTTGGATTAAAAAATGCAGGATATGGCAGAACGTTCGTTGAAAAAGACCAAGCGTGCAAATATTTGATTCTTTCCTTATCGTTTTGCCTGGCACGGAAGTACAGGCGACATTGAATGAGTTTCGGAAAAGGAACTCAGATATGTCGATATCGAATGGCCTTTTAAAATTACAAAAACGGTGATTCCAAGCCCGACGCCATCAGTAGCCCAATTAGTAGCACATTCTTAAACCACTAATTATGGTTATTGATTACTAATTGAGATTCCAGCTTACATATACGAATGCCGTCAATCATGTTTTGTCGACGTACGATTGAATCATTTCATTGGCATACTCGACCAGTATAACACATGGAAGTTGGTCGCAAGATGGTAAAGTTCATTTTGACGATCGAATCGGGATTATAGCGTCAGCAAGACGCCGCCTGTCTGGACTATATTGTTCTCCTACACATGTAATGACCATTGGAGCACTTTTCAAAATGTTCATTCCGACAGCAGATTTATATCCGAACTTTTCTCTAACGCGATATCATTAATCAATTATATTCAGACTTCAGATTGGACATTGCAGGCTCTCCCACCATCTTTTTAAAGCAGGCTGTCATCCAGATAGTGAATGCGATACTTGCTCTGTACAAGAAAGTGTAGCCCATTTTTTACTATTTTATTCAAAGTATATTAATAAGAGAAATACTTAAATATTCTATTTCGAATTAAATACCTACTATCTGATTCAAAAGTTATCCCTTTGTACTTAGGTTTGTTCATTCAACCCGCAGGTTAATATAGACATAGATGATATACATATGTAATTTTTTTATATTCCCGCGTGGCTTATATTTTACATGAATTCTATATCATAGGAAATGGGCTATTTGAAACTAAAATTTACCCAAGTAGCGTGTTGCATTATTGTGTTCGGCTTATGTGGACCTGTTTTTGTCTAGAAAAATATTATCAGTCTGGCGCACATAATCCTGGTAATTAAAAGCAGGGGTCCTCAAATACGTGGTCGCGACCCAAGTTTTGGCCGCGGAGCTCTCCACGCTGGGTCGCAAAATAATTTAAATTTACCATAAATATAAGCATCGCGTCGTGTGTACCGAATTTAGCTAATAACAACTATATAAACTCTAATTATAATTATGGATTTCCCCAAAGTTTAGACTTCCTTATTTACTGCCGTATCATTAACAATAAACGTTTTAAATTTAGGTTGATATTAAATTTAAAAATAAAAGGGGGCTCCCGAAGTATGCGAACCAAGATGGCGAACATCGGAATGTACTATGTGTACTAGGTTAGGCCAATAATTTTACGTATTTAGGTATAAATACTACGGGAGGCTCTTGGCTAGTCTTCGAAACTAATAATAGGACTAAAATAAGGAAACTTGGAAAAAAATTATCGCCTAACCCTAACCTGTTACCCATGTTACTTTCCGATGTCCGCCATCTTGGTTCGGCATACTTCGGGAGCACCAATAAAAGTGATGTTATTCAAGTAACGTATTTTTTACTTATAGCCTACTGCGATTTTTAGTTGTCAATTTTGAAAACCCGATCTCACATAAATGTAAAATAAAATGCTGTAGAAGCTTTTTTTTGCAATCCCGGGGTATTCAGATAGCAGTATTGCCCCAAAAGATTGCAAAGTAGCTACCCTATAAATCGCAAAGACTCTTTTCAACTCATTATAGTTTGAAAATTTTAACAACTAAAGATGTTATTAGGACATTTTCCGTCTTTTGCGTCAAGTTTCTGCGGACCGGTAGTAAGCTTTTCGCGGTTCGGCGATGGGCCGCGGCCGGTGGTTGCCGACCACTGATTTAGTCATTCAGACAGATTTTCCACGAATTGTGAATATTACCTCGTTTTGTCGGTTTTCGCGTGTTATTGTTAGATTTTAGTTATGTTTTGGTAATATAAGTCCTAAACTGCCAACCATTCTTGAAATAAGTACCAATAATTTTGCAATGGTAGAGTGTAAAAGGAAGAATTCAAGAGATCAAAGTTGGGGAAACATTCGTTACTTAGTTTTTTTGCATTGTTATATCCTACTACGTAGACTTTAGGTTCTCAAAGTGCTCGTACGGAGCTTCAGGACTCTGTTTAAAGACACTTTGGGCCTCCGCGAGCTATTCGTTTACTTGAAAACTGTCCGTGACCCACTGCCCTATCTCCATCTACTTCCTATCCTCGACCGACTGCCCTTTTGCCCTCAACCTTCCCATCCTCGACCCACTACGCTATCTCCCTCAACAGTCTTATACTCGACCCACTACGCTATCTCCTTATCCTCGACTCACTGCCCTATCTCCCTCAACCTTCCTATCCTCGACCCACTGCCCTATCTCCCTCAACTTTCCTACACTTGACTCACCTCTTTAGCTTCTTAAACCTTCCTATCCTCGAACTACCGCTCTATCTCCCTCAACCCTTTTCTTCTCGACCCACTGCCCTATTTACCACAACTTACCTATCTACCTATCCTTGACCTACGGCGCTATACTATTTAGTACCTGACCTAACGGCGCTTTACGCACGACCCGATCGCTACACTGAACTTTACTATCTTGCGACCAACTTCCATGGGGTATACTGGTCGTGTATGCCAATGAGATGGTTCAATCGTACGTCGACAAAACATGTTTGACGGCATTCGTATACGTAGGCTGGAATCTCAAATTGGTAAACAATAACCATAATTGGCAGTTTAAAAAATGTGTTACTAATTGGGCTATTGATGGTTTCTTGTTGGGAATGATAGTTTTCTAAAACTTCATTAAGTTGCAGATAAAATAAGCTCAATCTTGGGACTATACGCTGAATTGAAGGGCAGTTGGCAACGCCATCTACGACAAAACATTTCATGGCTTCAAAATAGTTTGGAAGGGATTACACACACTGAGCGACTTATATTTTGACTTTTCAGCCTTCTCAGTCACGTAAAAGAAATTTGTATATACACCTATCTGAGTTGGATTAAAAAATGCAGGATATGGCAGAACGTTCGTTGAAAAAGACCAAGCGTGCAAATATTTGATTCTTTCCTTATCGTTTTGCCTGGCACGGAAGTACAGGCGACATTGAATGAGTTTCGGAAAAGGAACTCAGATATGTCGATATCGAATGGCCTTTTAAAATTACAAAAACGGTGATTCCAAGCCCGACGCCATCAGTAGCCCAATTAGTAGCACATTTTTAAACCACTAATTATGGTTATTGATTACTAATTGAGATTCCAGCTTACATATACGAATGCCGTCAATCATGTTTTGTCGACGTACGATTGAATCATTTCATTGGCATACTCGACCAGTATAACACATGGAAGTTGGTCGCAAGATGGTAAAGTTCATTTTGACGATCGAATCGGGATTATAGCGTCAGCAAGACGCCGCCTGTCTGGACTATATTGTTCTCCTACACATGTAATGACCATTGGAGCACTTTTCAAAATGTTCATTCCGACAGCAGATTTATATCGAACTTTTCTCTAACGCGATATCATTAATCAATTATATTCAGACTTCAGATTGGACATTGCAGGCTCTCCCACCATCTTTTTAAAGCAGGCTGTCATCCAGATAGTGAATGCGATACTTGCTCTGTACAAGAAAGTGTAGCCCATTTTTTACTATTTTATTCAAAGTATATTAATAAGAGAAATACTTAAATATTCTATTTCGAATTAAATACCTACTATCTGATTCAAAAGTTATCCCTTTGTACTTAGGTTTGTTCATTCAACCCGCAGGTTAATATAGACATAGATGATATACATATGTAATTTTTTTTTATATTCCCGCGTGGCTTATATTTTACATGAATTCTATATCATAGGAAATGGGCTATTTGAAACTAAAATTTACCCAAGTAGCGTGTTGCATTATTGTGTTCGGCTTATGTGGACCTGTTTTTGTCTAGAAAAATATTATCAGTCTGGCGCACATAATCCTGGTAATTAAAAGCAGGGGTCCTCAAATACGTGGTCGCGACCCAAGTTTTGGCCGCGGAGCTCTCCACGCTGGGTCGCAAAATAATTTAAATTTACCATAAATATAAGCATCGCGTCTGTGTACCGAATTTAGCTATAACAACTATATAAACTCTAATTATAATTATGGATTTTCCCCAAGTTTAGACTTCCTTATTTACTGCCGTATCATTAACAATAAACGTTTTAAATTTAGGTTGATATTAAATTTAAAAATAAAAGGGGGCTCCCGAAGTATGCGAACCAAGATGGCGAACATCGGAATGTACTATGTGTACTAGGTTAGGCCATAATTTTACGTATTTAGGTATAAATACTACGGGAGGCTCTTGGCTAGTCTTCGAACTAATAATAGGACTAAAATAAGGAAACTTGGAAAAAAATTATCGCCTAACCCTAACCTGTTACCCATGTTACTTTCCGATGTCCGCCATCTTGGTTCGCATACTTCGGGAGCACCAATAAAAGTGATGTTATTCAAGTAACGTATTTTTTACTTATAGCCTACTGCGATTTTGTAGTTGTCAATTTTGAAAACCCGATCTCACATAAATGTAAAAATAAAAATGCCTGTAGAAGCTTTTTTTGCAATCCCGGGGTATTCAGATAGCAGTATTGCCCAAAAGATTGCCAAAGTAGCTACCCTATAAATCGCAAAGACTCTTTTCAACTCATTATAGTTTGAAATTTTAATCAACTAAAGATGTTATTAGGACATTTTCCGTCTTTTGCGTCAAGTTTCTGCGGACCGGTAGTAAGCTTTTCGCGGTTCGGCGATGGGCCGCGGCCGGTGGTTGCCGACCACTGATTTAGTCATTCAGACAGATTTTCACGATTGTGAATATTACCTCGTTTTGTCGGTTTTCGCGTGTTATTTGTTAGATTTTAGTTATGTTTTGGAAATATAAGTCCTAAACTCGCCAAACCATTCTTGAAATAAGTACCAATAATTTTGCAATGGTAGAGTGTAAAAAGGAAGAATTCAAGAGATCAAAAGTTGGGGAAACATTCGTTACTTAGTTTTTTGCATTGTTATATCCTACTACGTAGACTTTAGGTTCTCAAAGTGCTCGTACGGAGCTTCAGGACTCTGTTAAAGACACTTTGGGCCTCCGCGAGCTATTCGTTTACTTGAAAACTGTCCGTGACCCACTGCCCTATCTCCATCTACTTCCTATCCTCGACCGACTGCCCTTTTGCCCTCAACCTTCCCATCCTCGACCCACTACGCTATCTCCCTCAACATTCTTATACTCGACCCACTGCCCTATCTTCCCATCCTCGACTCACTGCCCTATCTCCCCTCAACCTTCCTATCCTCGACCCACTGCCCTATCTCCCTCAACTTTCCTACACTTGACTCACCTCTTTAGCTTCTTAAACCTTCCTATCCTCGAACTACCGCTCTATCTCCCTCAACCCTTTTCTTCTCGACCCACTGCCCTATTTACCACAACTTACCTATCTACCTATCCTTGACCTACGGCGCTATACTATTTAGTACCTGACCTAACGGCGCTTTACGCACGACCCGATCGCTACACTGAACTTTACTATCTTGCGACCAACTTCCATGGGGTATACTGGTCGTGTATGCCAATGAGATGGTTCAATCGTACGTCGACAAAACATGTTTGACGGCATTCGTATACGTAGGCTGGAATCTCAAATGGTAAACAATAACCATAATTGGCAGTTTAAAAATGTGTTACTAATTGGGCTATTGATGGTTTCTTGTTGGGAATGATAGTTTTCTAAAACTTCATTAAGTTGCAGATAAAATAAGCTCAATCTTGGGACTATACGCTGAATTGAAGGGCAGTTGGCAACGCCATCTACGACAAAACATTTCATGGCTTCAAAATAGTTTGGAAGGGATTACACACACTGAGCGACTTATATTTTGACTTTTCAGCCTTCTCAGTCACGTAAAAGAAATTTGTATATACACCTATCTGAGTTGGATTAAAAAATGCAGGATATGGCAGAACGTTCGTTGAAAAAGACCAAGCGTGCAAATATTTGATTCTTTCCTTATCGTTTTGCCTGGCACGGAAGTACAGGCGACATTGAATGAGTTTCGGAAAAGGAACTCAGATATGTCGATATCGAATGGCCTTTTAAAATTACAAAAACGGTGATTCCAAGCCCGACGCCATCAGTAGCCCAATTAGTAGCACATTCTTAAACCACTAATTATGGTTATTGATTACTAATTGAGATTCCAGCTTACATATACGAATGCCGTCAATCATGTTTTGTCGACGTACGATTGAATCATTTCATTGGCATACTCGACCAGTATAACACATGGAAGTTGGTCGCAAGATGGTAAAGTTCATTTTGACGATCGAATCGGGATTATAGCGTCAGCAAGACGCCGCCTGTCTGGACTATATTGTTCTCCTACACATGTAATGACCATTGGAGCACTTTTCAAAATGTTCATTCCGACAGCAGATTTATATCCGAACTTTTCTCTAACGCGATATCATTAATCAATTATATTCAGACTTCAGATTGGACATTGCAGGCTCTCCCACCATCTTTTTAAAGCAGGCTGTCATCCAGATAGTGAATGCGATACTTGCTCTGTACAAGAAAGTGTAGCCCATTTTTTACTATTTTATTCAAAGTATATTAATAAGAGAAATACTTAAATATTCTATTTCGAATTAAATACCTACTATCTGATTCAAAAGTTATCCCTTTGTACTTAGGTTTGTTCATTCAACCCGCAGGTTAATATAGACATAGATGATATACATATGTAATTTTTTTTTATATTCCCGCGTGGCTTATATTTTACATGAATTCTATATCATAGGAAATGGGCTATTTTTGAAACTAAAATTTACCCAAGTAGCGTGTTGCATTATTGTGTTTCCTATGTGGACCTGTTTTTGTTAGAAAAATTTATAGTGTTCGGCGCACATAATCCTGGTAATTAAAAGCAGGGGTCTCAAATACGTCGCTGGTCCAGAGTTTGGCGACCGCGGAGCTCTCCACGCTGTGAAATATCGGTTCGCATAAATTTACCATAAATATAAGTCGCGTCTGTGTGTACCGATACTTATGCTATATAACAACTATATATAAACTCTATATAATTATGGATTTTTCCCCAGTTTAGACTTCCTTATTTACTGCGTATTGGCCAATCAGCATAAGTGCAGAATTGACGTAAAATAAACGTTTTAAATTTAGGTTGATATTAAATTTAAAAATAAAAGGGGCTCCCGAAGTATGCGAACAAGATGGGAACATCGGAATGTACTATGTGTACTAGGTTAGGCCATAATTTTACGTATTTAGGTATAAATACTACGGGAGGCTCTTGGCTAGTCTTCGAACTAATAATAGGACTAAAATAAGGAAACTTGGAAAAAAATTATCGCCTAACCCTAACCTGTTCCATGTTACTTTCCGATGTCCGCCATCTTGGTTCGCATACTTCGGGAGCTCCAATAAAAGTGATGTTATTCAAGTAACGTATTTTTACTTATAGCCTACTGCGATTTTGTAGTTGTCAATTTTGAAAACCCGATCTCACATAAATGTAAAAATAAAAATGCCTGTAGAAGCTTTTTTTGCAATCCCGGGGTATTCAGATAGCAGTATTGCCCAAAAGATTGCCAAAGTAGCTACCCTATAAATCGCAAAGACTCTTTTCAACTCATTATGTTTGAAATTTTAATCAACTAAAGATGTTATTAGGACATTTTCCGTCTTTTGCGTCAAGTTTCTGCGGACCGGTAGTAAGCTTTTCGCGGTTCGCGATGGGCGCGGCCGGTGGTTGCCGACCACTGATTTAGTCATTCAGACAGATTTTCACGATTGTGAATATTACCTCGTTTTGTCGGTTTTCGCGTGTTATTGTTAGATTTTAGTTATGTTTGGTAAATATAAGTCCTAAACTCGCCAAACCATTCTTGAAATAAGTACCAATAATTTTGCAATGGTAGAGTGTAAAAAGGAAGAATTCAAGAGATCAAAAGTTGGGGAAAATTCGTTACTTAGTTTTTGCATTGTTATATCCTACTACGTAGACTTTAGGTTCTCAAAGTGCTCGTACGGAGCTTCAGGACTCTGTTAAAGACACTTTGGGCTCCGCGAGCTATTCGTTTACTTGAAAACTGTCCGTGACCACTGCCCTATCTCCATCTACTTCTATCCTCGACCGACTGCCCTTTTGCCCTCAACCTTCCCATCTCGACCCACTACGCTATCCTCCTCAACATTCTTATACTCGACCTACGCTATCTCCCTATCTCGACTCACTGCCCTATCTCCCTCAACATTCCTACCCTCGACTCACTGCCCTATCTTCCCATCCTCGACCCACTGCCCTATCTCCCTCAACCTTCCTATCCTCAACTTTCCTATCCTTGACTCACTTCTTTAGCTTCTTAAACCTTCCTATCCTCGAACCACCGCACTATCCCCCTCAACCCTTTTCTTCTCGACCCACTGCCCTATTTACCACAACTTACCTATCTTTGACCTACGGCGCTATACTATTTAGTACCTGACCTAACGGCGCTTTACGCACGACCCGATCGCTACACTGAACTTTACTATCTTATAGTAAAGAGTAAAATCTTATAGTATAGTAAAATCTTTCAATTGCCATTTTAAATAACCAAAATTAAGGAATTTGTCTTGTCGTTTCTGAGTCTTATGTCTTATTGATTAATTACACTCGACCATTTTTTCTTGCTCTTCGTAGTGGATGTTTTGCTCTTCATCCGACAGTTTTCAAACAAATTACTTTGACATTTCAAATTGCCATCTTCAAAAGTTACGAGATTTGATTACTGTCATGATAATTTCGATTTCATTCTTATATTTCTACAATTATCGGTTAATTTTTAATATGTTTTTAAATATTTCACTTGTGGTGCCAGGAATGTGTAACAAATTAACCAATAATTTGGATAATGGAAGTCAATTCTATATTATAATTGACGTAATCGAAATATTGAAGAGATCTTTAGTCTTTCTCGTGTATGAGAAAATGGATATTTTCCCATGTCGGTGACCTATAAACAACCGAAATATTGAAGAGATCTTTCTAGATCATTCGAAATATTGAGTCTAGATCTTTCTCGTGTATGAGAAAATGGATATTTCCATGTCAGGTAACCTATAAAAAGTGTAATTATTGTAAGAAGGGTACCGAACATTCTAGATATGAGCAAAAATTGCTCCGTGGGAAACGAGATTTTTGGATAATAAAGAAAGGTACCGTTTTTGGCGAGCGAGATGAAAAAGATGTTACCGTTTAAATAGACATTTTGATCGTGGTTTGGCCGGCTTTTCTTTTTCAATTCGTTCGATACAGCCCGGCTTTTCTTTTTCAATTCGTTCGATACAGCAACCGGCTTTTCTATTTCAATTCGTTCGATACAGCAACCGGCTTTTCTATTTCAATTCGTTCGATACAGCAACCGGCTTTTCTATTTCAATTCGTTCGATGCAACAATGCTGATTCATCACCGACTTGGTTTTCACGATTGTGAGTGTGTTTTATTGTAAGTAAATTTATTGTGATATATTATCCGTGGAAATAAAAATCTTTACAGGCAAATTGGTCAGATCCTTACTGTTATATAAAATTAACAGATATCTCAATTTGAACACGTAACCTACTATATATTCTGTTTTTGGAGTCAGATACTTATCTAATTCGCTTAATAAGAAAGCAAAGACAGCAGAAGTTACATTGGTGACCCCGACGTGATCTGAACACGCAACCTTCTGATCTGGAGTCAGATGCAAATGGTACAGACAATTAAATGTAGAATGAGTAGTAACAATACTAGTTGCAATCACTGAAACGTAAAGACCTACCTAGTTGCAATCACTGAAACGTAACGACCTACCAAAAAGCCTTATGTATCTTCCCCCCCCCCCCCCCATTTTTATTGCAAATGGTACAGACAATTAAATGTAGAATGAGTAGTAACAATACTAGTTGCAATCACTGAAACGTAAAGACCTACCTAGTTGCAATCACTGAAACGTAACGACCTACCAAAAAGCCTTATGTTTAATAAGGTTTAACACTGATAACGTAAAGACCTACAATACAGTCATATTGTAAGATTTTTTTTGTTTTTGGGAATCAATAAACCATCTTTTCTTCATTTTCCAAAGTCATTATCGCCTAATTTATCTAATAGTAAATCGTACACTAAACAAATGCTCACAATTTTGAAAGTCGTGTAGGTGAGAAGAAGGTATAATAATACCATTACTGTTTCACTGAATTGCACAATTCAAATGCCTTTCACAATACAAATGTCTCATCCTTATAATTTGAAAAGACCCCAAGTCAGAATCATAATAAATGGGGCTACAATGAGTTCTTAAGTTGTATGTTTTTAATTCTTGCATGTATAATTAGTGCTCAAATTTCATGTTTTTCTTCTTGTATATAAATCTTTCAATTGCCATTTTAAATAACCAAAATTAAGGAATTTGTCTTGTCGTTTCTGAGTCTTATGTCTTATTGATTAATTACACTCGACCATTTTTTTTGCTCTTCGTAGTGGATGTTTTGCTCTTCATCGACAGTTTTCAAACAAATTACTTTGACATTTCAAATTGCCATCTTCAAAAGTTACGAGATTTGATTACTGTCATGATAATTTCGATTTCATTCTTATATTTCTACAATTATCGGTTAATTTTTAATATGTGCTTTTAAAATATTTCACTTGTGGTGCCAGGAATGTGTAACAAATTAACCAATAATTTGGATAATGGAAGTCAAATTCTATATTATAATTGACGTAATCGAAATATTGAAGAGATCTTTCTAGTCTTTCTCGTGTATGAGAAAATGGATATTTTCCCATGTCGGGTGACCTATAAACAACCGAAATATTGAAGAGATCTTTCTAGATCATTCGAAATATTGAGTCTAGATCTTTCTCGTGTATGAGAAAATGGATATTTCCCATGTCAGGTAACCTATAAACAAGTGTAATTATTGTAAGAAGGGTACCGAACATTCTAGATATGAGCAAAAATTGCTCCGTGGGAAACGAGATTTTTGGATAATAAAGAAAGGTACCGTTTTTGGCGAGCGAGATGAAAAAGATGTTACCGTTTAAATAGACATTTTGATCGTGGTTTGGCCGGCTTTTCTTTTTCAATTCGTTCGATACAGCCCGGCTTTTCTTTTTCAATTCGTTCGATACAGCAACCGGCTTTTCTATTTCAATTCGTTCGATACAGCAACCGGCTTTTCTATTTCAATTCGTTCGATACAGCAACCGGCTTTTCTATTTCAATTCGTTCGATGCAACAATGCTGATTCATCACCGACTTGGTTTTCACGATTGTGAGTGTGTTTTATTGTAAGTAAATTTATTGTGATATATTATCCGTGGAAATAAAAATCTTTACAGGCAAATTGGTCAGATCCTTACTGTTATATAAAATTAACAGATATCTCAATTTGAACACGTAACCTACTATATATTCTGTTTTTGGAGTCAGATACTTATCTAATTCGCTTAATAAGAAAGCAAAGACAGCAGAAGTTACATTGATAATAATGGGGGGGGGGGGAAGATTTAGATGTAAAACACAATAATTTGTCATGAAATTTGAAAAATACAACAAATAGACGAGCGTTGTAAAACCAATAAAAGAATGCAACAATAAAATTAATTTTGAGACATCGGTACCGTGATATTTCCTATTAATCTCATAAATTCAATAAACTGCAGAAAGAATTAAGATAACTTTTGTGAAAACTTTGTTTATACTAACCGGACTGTATTTTGAACAACAAATAGGCAAAAAATGGAGAAATTACGGTGGCGGGGAAGTGGGCACTGCAATAAAAATGGGCAAGAATGAAACATTAAAAATTAGGCGAATATATATATAAGACACTGAAAATTACGAGAAAACTACGGCAAAAATATATAAGACACTGAAAGTCGGTCGAACAAAAAAGGCGAGAATGAGACATAAAAATGGTGGGAAACTAGTACTGCAATATTTTCTTGATTACGTATGACACAGTAAACCAACGAAAAAATAAATCGAAAAACTGGCGAAAAATAGACGTTGAATTGACGAAAAATTGCCACTCCATTTGGTGGAAATTGGGCACTTCAATATTTTCTTGGTGTTTAGATCAAATCATAAGCCTAGTTGGCTGCTCGACTGAGCTCCTTTCTCTGTTACGTGTCAATGTTTGCGCGTTACCAGCTTGACTTTTTCATCTGAAAAAGATCCTTTAGACCCCATTTGGTCATCCTCATAGGTGCCTCTGGGCGCATTGTTACAATTTTTTTGACCTAGTTGGTCTGTATTTACCCATGTCGGGTTGAAATAGCGCATTGTTGCAATTTTGCGACCTAGTTGGTCTATATTTGCCCCATGTCGAGCTGAAATAGCGCATTGATGCAATTTTGCAACCTAGTTGGTCTATATTTGCCCCATGTCGGGTTGAAGTAGCGCATTTTTTTTTGTTTTGTTATGCCAGCTTCGGGCTTTTTCGGAGAATATAACGTATTTCGTCTAATTTTTGTTAAGTCGAGCGTGGAGCTCATTCAATCACTGAATTTACTTTCAAGGGCATTTTAGTAATAACGAAATCTATCCAATCAAAAGGGGTTTGTTAATTCCCGCCAAGCTTTCAGTTATTATAAATCTCTCGAAAGTCATTTAAAGTTAAACATTCAAATTCTTCTACCCTTAATTCATCAAAATTGAAAGCCAAATTGTAACATCATAAATATACAAATGGAAAAGTACTATATCTTAGAAATAGAGTGAATAATAAAAAGAGTGAATATAAAAAAAACTTAAAATTAAACAACATGATGAAGTACGTTTCTAAACATGTCTATTAGGTAGGGATACGCACTGGTATCTTTATTATTCGGAATAGAGCTGGTTTTATTTCTATTGGAGAAAAAACTTTGCCAATGCACTTTATTAATTATTTCGTATTTAACTGAATTAGTTTCAGAAATATCCAAATCTTGAAGTCCGAATTGTGGGTCGTTTTCGTCAACAAATCGACCTTTTGACATTTGTGGGGTAATATGTGGTAATTTATAATGATTCCCCCTAATTTAACTTACGTAATATCTATCCAATATAGACCAAACCCCACTAAGCAATACCAGTTACAAAATTACCATAACAAAATTAAACCACCAAAACAATAACAGGTACATAATTACAATAAGTATGACAGAAGACAAAATTAAAAAACGTACAAAACAATACTAAGTAATAAGATATAAAGACTTACTAACGGTTGTTAAGTAAAATCCATAATAATCTCGATATTCGGCGTCATCAGCGAGACGACTTCTGGTGATGAATAATTTCAAGTTATTATTCATAACAGTAGCGTAGCGATCATCAGAATTATTGATATTTGACGATAAGGATGACGAACGAATGAAATGTTTGAGATCGCATTTAAAGGGATACACAATTTTCTCGATTATTCGAGACCGTTCTTACACTGATTATTCATGTAAAACACGGTCATTCAATCGTGAAAACCAAGTCGGTGATGAATCAGCATTGTTGCATCGAACGAATTGAAATAGAAAGCCGGTTGCTGTATCGAACGAATTGAAATAGAAAAGCCGGTTGCTGTATCGAACGAATTGAAATAGAAAAGCCGGGCTGTATCGAACGAATTGAAAAAGAAAAGCCGGCCAAACCACGATCAAAATGTCTATTTAAACGGTAACATCTTTTTCATCTCGCTCGCCAAAAACGGTACCTTTCTTTATTATCCAAAAATCTCGTTTCCCGATCGCTACACTGAACTTTACTATCTTGCGACCAACTTCCATGGGGTATACTGGTCGTGTATGCCAATGAGATGATTCAATCGTACGTCGACAAAACATGATTGACGGCATTCGTATATGTAGGCTGGAATCTCAAATGGTAAACAATAACCATAATTGGCAGTTTAAAAATGTGTTACTAATTGGGCTATTGATGGTTTCTCGTTGGGAATGACAGTTTTCTAAAACTTCATTAAGTTGCAGATAAGATAAGCTCAACCTTGGGACTATACGCTGAATTGAAGGGCAGTTGGCAAAGCCATCTAATCCTGGTAATTAAAAGCAGGGGTCCTCAAATACGTGGTCGCGACCCAAGTTTTGGCCGCGGAGCTCTCCACGCAGGGTCGCAAAATAATTAGACTCCCACCATCTTTTTAAAGCAGGCTGTCATCCAGATAGTGAATGCGATACTTGCTCTGTACAAGAAAGTGTAGCCCATTTTTTACTATTTTATTCAAAGTATATTAATAAGAGAAATACTTAAATATTCTATTTCGAATTAAATACCTACTATCTGATTCAAAAGTTATCCCTTTGTACTTAGGTTTGTTCATTCAACCCGCAGGTTAATATAGACATAGATGATATACATATGTAATTTTTTTTTATATTCCCGCGTGGCTTATATTTTACATGATTCTATATCATAGGAAATGGGCTATTTGAAACTAAAATTTACCCAAGTAGCGTGTTGCATTATTGTGTTCGGCTTATGTGGACATGTTTTTGTCTAGAAAAATATTATCAGTCTGGCGCACATAATCCTGGTAATTAAAAGCAGGGGTCCTCAAATACGTGGTCGCGACCCAAGTTTTGGCCGCGGAGCTCTCCATGCTGGGTCGCAAAATAATTTAAATTTACCATAAATATAAGCATCGCGTCTGTGTACCGAATTTAGCTATAACAACTATATAAACTCTAATTATAATTATGGATTTTCCCCAAGTTTAGACTTCCTTATTTACTGCCGTATCATTAACAATAAACGTTTTAAATTTAGGTTGATATTAAATTTAAAAATAAAAGGAGGCTCCCGAAGTATGCGAACCAAGATGGCGAACATCGGAATGTACTATATGTACTAAGTTAGGGTTAGGCCATAATTTTACGTATTTAGGTATAAATACTACGGGAGGCTCTTGGCTAGTCTTCGAACTAATAATAGGACTAAAATAAGGAAACTTGGAAAAAAATTATCGCCTAACCCTAACCTGTTACCCATGTTACTTTCCGATGTCCGCCATCTTGGTTCGCATACTTCGGGAGCACCAATAAAAGTGATGTTATTCAAGTAACGTATTTTTACTTTTAGCCTAATGCGATTTTGTAGTTGTCAATTTTGAAAACCCGATCTCACATAAATGTAAAAATAAAAATGCCTGTAGAAGCTTTTTTTGCAATCCCGGGGTATTCAGATAGCAGTATTGCCCAAAAGATTGCCAAAGTAGCTACCCTATAAATCGCAAAGACTCTTTTCAACTCATTATAGTTTGAAATTTTAATCAACTAAAGATGTTATTAGGACATTTTCCGTCTTTTGCGTCAAGTTTCTGCGGACCGGTAGTAAGCTTTTCGCGGTTCGGCGATGGGCCGCGGCCGGTGGTTGCCGACCACTGATTTAGTCATTCAGACAGATTTTCACGGTTGTGAATATTACCTCGTTTTGTCGGTTTTCGCGTGTTATTTGTTAGATTTTAGTTGTGTTTTGGTAAATATAAGTCCTAAACTCGCAAAACCATTCTTGAAATAAGTACCAATAATTTTGCAATGGTAGAGTGTAAAAAGGAAGAATTCAAGAGATCAAAAGTCGGGGAAACATTCGTTACTTAGTTGTTTGCATTGTTATATCCTACTACGTAGACTTTAGGTTCTCAAATTGCTCGTACGGAGCTTCAGGACTCTGTTAAAGACACTTTGGGCCTCGCGAGCTATTCGTTTACTTGAAAACTGTCCGTGACCCACTGCCCTATCTCCATCTACTTCCTATCCTCGACCGACTGCCCTTTTGCCCTCAACCTTCCCATCCTCGACCCACTACGCTATCTCCCTCAACATTCTTATACTCGACCCACTACGCTATCTCCCTATCCTCGACTCACTGCCCTATTTTCCCATCCTCGACCCACTGCCCTATCTCCCTCAACCTTCCTATTCTCAACTTTCCTATCCTTGCCTCACTTCTTTAGCTTCTTAAACCTTCCTATCCTCGAACCACCGCACTATCCCCCTCAACCCTTTTCTTCTCGACCCACTGCCCTATTTACCACAACTTACCTATCTTCGACCTACGGCGCTATACTATTTAGTACCTGACCTAACGGCGCTTTACGCACGACCCGATCGCTACACTGAACTTTACTATCTTGCGACCAACTTCCATGGGGTATACTGGTCGTGTATGCCAATGAGATGATTCAATCGTACGTCGACAAAACATGATTGACGGCATTCGTATATGTAGGCTGGAATCTCAAATGGTAAACAATAACCATAATTGGCAGTTTAAAAATGTGTTCCTAATTGGGCTATTGATGGTTTCTTGTTGGGAATGACAGTTTTCTAAAACTTCATTAAGTTGCAGATGAGATAAGCTCAATCTTGGGACTATACGCAGAATTGAAGGGCAGTTGGCAACGCCATCTAATCCTGGTAATTAAAAGCAGGGGTCCTCAAATACGTGGTCGCGACCCAAGTTTTGGCCGCGGAGCTCTCCACGCTGGGTCGCAAAATAATTTAAATTTACCATAAATATAAGCATCGCGTCTGTGTACCGAATTTAGCTATAACAACTATATAAACTCTAATTATAATTATGGATTTTCCCCAAGTTTAGACTTCCTTATTTACTGCCGTATCATTGGCCAATCAGCATAAGTGCAGAATTTGACGTAACAATAAACGTTTTAAATTTAGGTTGATATTAAATTTAAAAATAAAAGGGGACTCCCGAAGTATGCGAACCAAGATGGCGAACATCGGAATGTACTATGTGTACTAGGTTAGGCCATAATTTTACGTATTTAGGTATAAATACTACGGGAGGCTCTTGGCTAGTCTTCGAACTAATAATAGGACTAAAATAAGGAAACTTGGAAAAAATTATCGCCTAACCCTAACCTGTTACCCATGTTACTTTCCGATGTCCGCCATCTTGGTTCGCATACTTCGGGAGCACCAATAAAAGTGATGTTATTCAAGTAACGTATTTCTTACTTTTAGCCTAATGCGATTTTGTAGTTGTCAATTTTGAAAACCCGATCTCACATAAATGTAAAAATAAAAATGCCTGTAGAAGCTTTTTTTGCAATCCCGGGGTATTCAGATAGCAGTATTGCCCAAAAGATTGCCAAAGTAGCTACCCTATAAATCGCAAAGACTCTTTTCAACTCATTATAGTTTTAAATTTTAATCAACTAAAGATGTTATTAGGACATTTTCCGTCTTTTGCGTCAAGTTTCTGCGGACCGGTAGTAAGCTTTTCGCGGTTCGGCGATGGGCCGCGGCCGGTGGTTGCCGACCACTGATTTAGTCATTCAGACAGATTTTCACGGTTGTGAATATTACCTCGTTTTGTCGGTTTTCGCGTGTTATTTGTTAGATTTTAGTTGTGTTTTGGTAAATATAAGTCCTAAACTCGCAAAACCATTCTTGAAATAACTACCAATAATTTTGCAATGGTAGAGTGTAAAAAGGAAGAATTCAAGAGATCAAAAGTCGGGGAAACATTCGTTACTTAGTTTTTTGCATTGTTATATCCTACTACGTAGACTTTAGGTTCTCAAATTGCTCGTACGGAGCTTCAGGACTCTGTTAAAGACACTTTGGGCCTCCGCGAGCTATTCGTTTACTTGAAAACTGTCCGTGACCCACTGCCCTATCTCCATCTACTTCCTATCCTCGACCGACTGCCCTTTTGCCCTCAACCTTCCCATCTTCGACCCACTACGCTATCTCCCTCAACATTCTTATACTCGACCCACTACGCTACCTCCCCATCCTCGACCCACTGCCCTATCTCCCTCAACTTTCCTATCCTTGACTCACTTCTTTAGCTTCTTAAACCTTCCTATCCTCGAACCACCGCACTATCCCCTCAACCCCTTTCTTCTCGACCCACTGCCCTATTTACCACAACTTACCTATCTTCGACCTACGGCGCTATACTATTAGTACCTGACCTAACGGCGCTTTACGCACGACCCGATCGCTACACTGAACTTTACTATCTTGCGACCAACTTCCATGGGTATACTGGTCGTGTATGCCAATGAGATGATTCAATCGTACGTCGACAAAACATGATTGACGGCATTCGTATATGTAGGCTGAATCTCAAATGGTAAACAATAACCATAATTGGCAGTTTAAAAATGTGTTCCTAATTGGGCTATTGATGGTTTCTTGTTGGGAATGACAGTTTCTAAAACTTCATTAAGTTGCAGATGAGATAAGCTCAATCTTGGGACTATACGCAGAATTGAAGGCAGTTGGCAACGCCATCTAATCCTGGTAATTAAAAGCAGGGGTCCTCAAATACGTGGTCGCGACCCAAGTTTTGGCCGCGGAGCTCTCCACGCTGGGTCGCAAAATAATTTAAATTTACCATAATATAAGCATCGCGTCTGTGTACCGAATTTAGCTATAACAACTATATAAACTCTAATTATAATTATGGATTTTCCCCAAGTTTAGACTTCCTTATTTACTGCCGTATCATTGGCCAATCAGCATAAGTGCAGGATTTGACGTAACAATAAACGTTTTAAATTTAGGTTGATATTAAATTTAAAAATAAAAGGGGGCTCCCGAAGTATGCGAACCAAGATGGCGAACATCGGAATGTACTATGTGTACTAGGTTAGGCCATAATTTTACGTATTTAGGTATAAATACTACGGGAGGCTCTTGGCTAGTATTCGAACTAATAATAGGACTAAAATAAGGAAACTTGAAAAAAAATTATCGCCTAACCCTAACCTGTTACTTTCCGATGTCCGCCATCTTGGTTCGCATACTTCGGGAGCACCAATAAAAGTGATGTTATTCAAGTAACGTATTTCTTACTTTTAGCCTAATGCGATTTTGTAGTTGTCAATTTTGAAAACCCGATCTCACATAAATGTAAAAATAAAAATGCCTGTAGAAGCTTTTTTTGCAATCCCGGGGTATTCAGATAGCAGTATTGCCCAAAAGATTGCCAAAGTAGCTACCCTATAAATCGCAAAGACTCTTTTCAACTCATTATAGTTTGAAATTTTAATCAACTAAAGATGTTATTAGGACATTTTCCGTCTTTTGCGTCAAGTTTCTGCGGACCGGTAGTAAGCTTTTCGCGGTTCGGCGATGGCCGCGGCCGGTGGTTGCCGACCACTGATTTAGTCATTCAGACAGATTTTCACGGTTGTGAATATTACCTCGTTTTGTCGGTTTTCGCGTGTTATTTGTTAGATTTTAGTTGTGTTTTGGTAAATATAAGTCCTAAACTCGCAAAACCATTCTTGAAATAACTACCAATAATTTTGCAATGGTAGAGTGTAAAAAGGAAGAATTCAAGAGATCAAAAGTCGGGGAAACATTCGTTACTTAGTTTTTGCATTGTTATATCCTACTACGTAGACTTTAGGTTCTCAAATTGCTCGTACGGAGCTTCAGGACTCTGTTAAAGACACTTTGGGCCTCCGCGAGCTATTCGTTTACTTGAAAACTGTCCGTGACCCACTGCCCTATCTCCATCTACTTCCTATCCTCGACCGACTGCCCTTTTGCCCTCAACCTTCCCATCTTCGACCCACTACGCTATCTCCCTCAACATTCTTATACTCGACCCACTACGCTACCTCCCCATCCTCGACCCACTGCCCTATCTCCTCAACTTTCCTATCCTTGACTCACTTCTTTAGCTTCTTAAACCTTCCTATCCTCAAACCACCGCACTATCCCCCTCAACCCCTTTCTTCTCGACCCACTGCCCTATTTACCACAACTTACCTATCTTCGACCTACGGCGCTATACTATTTAGTACCTGACCTAACGGCGCTTTACGCACGACCCGATCGCTACACTGAACTTTACTATCTTGCGACCAACTTCCATGGGGTATACTGGTCGTGTATGCCAATGAGATGATTCAATCGTACGTCGACAAAACATGATTGACGGCATTAGTATATGTAGGCTGGAATCTCAAATGGTAAACAATAACCATAATTGCAGTTTAAAAATGTGTTCCTAATTGGGCTATTGATGGTTTCTTGTTGGGAATGACAGTTTTCTAAAACTTCATTAAGTTGCAGATGAGATAAGCTCAATCTTGGGACTATACGCAGAATTGAAGGGCAGTTGGCAACGCCATCTAATCCTGGTAATTAAAAGCAGGGGTCCTCAAATACGTGGTCGCGACCCAAGTTTTGGCCGCGGAGCTCTCCACGCTGGGTCGCAAAATAATTTAAATTTACCATAAATATAAGCATCGCGTCTGTGTACCGAATTTAGCTATAACAACTATATAAACTCTAATTATAATTATGGATTTTCCCCAAGTTTAGACTTCCTTATTTACTGCCGTATCATTGGCCAATCAGCATAAGTGCAGGATTTGACGTAACAATAAACGTTTTAAATTTAGGTTGATATTAAATTTAAAAATAAAAGGGGGCTCCCGAAGTATGCGAACCAAGATGGCGAACATCGGAATGTACTATGTGTACTAGGTTAGGCCATAATTTTACGTATTTAGGTATAAATACTACGGGAGGCTCTTGGCTAGTATTCGAACTAATAATAGGACTAAAATAAGGAAACTTGGAAAAAAATTATCGCCTAACCCTAACCTGTTACTTTCCGATGTCCGCCATCTTGGTTCGCATACTTCGGGAGCACCAATAAAAGTGATGTTATTCAAGTAACGTATTTCTTACTTTTAGCCTAATGCGATTTTGTAGTTGTCAATTTTGAAAACCCGATCTCACATAAATGTAAAAAAAAAATGCCTGTAGAAGCTTTTTTTGCAATGCCGGGGTATTCAGATAGCAGTATTGCCCAAAAGATTGCCAAAGTAGCTACCCTATAAATCGCAAAGACTCTTTCAACTCATTATAGTTTAAATTTTAATCAACTAAAGATGTTATTAGGACATTTTCCGTCTTTTGCGTCAAGTTTCTGCGGACCGGTAGTAAGCTTTTCGCGGTTCGGCGATGGGCCGCGGCCGGTGGTTGCCGACCACTGATTTAGTCATTCAGACAGATTTTCACGGTTGTGAATATTACCTCGTTTTGTCGGTTTTCGCGTGTTATTTGTTAGATTTTAGTTGTGTTTTGGTAAATATAAGTCCTAAACTCGCAAAACCATTCTTGAAATAACTACCAATAATTTTGCAATGGTAGAGTGTAAAAAGGAAGAATTCAAGAGATCAAAAGTCGGGGAAACATTCGTTACTTAGTTGTTTGCATTGTTATATCCTACTACGTAGACTTTAGGTTCTCAAATTGCTCGTACGGAGCTTCAGGACTCTGTTAAAGACACTTTGGGCCTCCGCGAGCTATTCGTTTACTTGAAAACTGTCCGTGACCCACTGCCCTATCTCCATCTACTTCCTATCCTCGACCGACTGCTCTTTTGCCCTCAACCTTCCCATCTTCGACCCACTACGCTATCTCCCTCAACATTCTTATACTCGACCCACTACGCTACTTCCCCATCCTCGACCCACTGCCCTATCTCCCTCAACTTTCCTATCCTTGACTCACTTCTTTAGCTTCTTAAACCTTCCTATCCTCGAACCACCGCACTATCCCCCTCAACCCCTTTCTTCTCGACCCACTGCCCTATTTACCACAACTTACCTATCTTCGACCTACGGCGCTATACTATTCAGTACCTGACCTAACGGCGCTTTACGCACGACCCGATCGCTACACTGAACTTTACTATCTTGCGACCAACTTCCATGGGGTATACTGGTCGTGTATGCCAATGAGATGATTCAATCGTACGTCGACAAAACATGATTGACGGCATTCGTATATGTAGGCTTGAATCTCAAATGGTAAACAATAACCATAATTGGCAGTTTAAAAATGTGTTCCTAATTGGGCTATTGATGGTTTCTTGTTGGGAATGACAGTTTTCTAAAACTTCATTAAGTTGCAGATGAGATAAGCTCAATCTTGGGACTATACGCAGAATTGAAGTGCAGTTGGCAACGCCATCTAATCCTGGTAATTAAAAGCAGGGGTCCTCAAATACGTGGTCGCGACCCAAGTTTTGGCCGCGGAGCTCTCCACGCTGGGTCGCAAAATAATTTAAATTTACCATAATATAAGCATCGCGTCTGTGTACCGAATTTAGCTATAACAACTATATAAACTCTAATTATAATTATGGATTTTCCCCAAGTTTAGACTTCCTTATTTACTGCCGTATCATTGGCCAATCAGCATAAGTGCAGGATTTGACGTAACAATAAACGTTTTAAATTTAGGTTGATATTAAATTTAAAAATAAAAGGGGGCTCCCGAAGTATGCGAACCAAGATGGCGAACATCGGAATGTACTATGTGTACTAGGTTAGGCCATAATTTTACGTATTTAGGTATAAATACTACGGGAGGCTCTTGGCTAGTATTCGAACTAATAATAGGACTAAAATAAGGAAACTTGAAAAAAAATTATCGCCTAACCCTAACCTGTTACTTTCCGATGTCCGCCATCTTGGTTCGCATACTTCGGGAGCACCAATAAAAGTGATGTTATTCAAGTAACGTATTTCTTACTTTTAGCCTAATGCGATTTTGTAGTTGTCAATTTTGAAAACCCGATCTCACATAAATGTAAAAATAAAAATGCCTGTAGAAGCTTTTTTTGCAATCCCGGGGTATTCAGATAGCAGTATTGCCCAAAAGATTGCCAAAGTAGCTACCCTATAAATCGCAAAGACTCTTTTCAACTCATTATAGTTTAAATTTTAATCAACTAAAGATGTTATTAGGACATTTTCCGTCTTTTGCGTCAAGTTTCTGCGGACCGGTAGTAAGCTTTTCGCGGTTCGGCGATGGGCCGCGGCCGGTGGTTGCCGACCACTGATTTAGTCATTCAGACAGATTTTCACGGTTGTGAATATACCTCGTTTTTGTCGGTTTTCGCGTGTTATTTGTTAGATTTAGTTGTGTTTTGGTAAATATAAGTCCTAAACTCGCAAACCATTCTTGAAATAACTACCAATAATTTTGCAATGGTTAGAGTGTAAAAAGGAAGAATTCAAGAGATCAAAAGTCGGGGAAACATTCGTTACTTAGTTGTTTGCATTGTTATATCCTACTACGTAGACTTTAGGTTCTCAAATTGCTCGTACGGAGCTTCAGGACTCTGTTAAAGACACTTTGGGCCTCCGCGAGCTATTCGTTTACTTGAAAACTGTTCCGTGACCACTGCCCTATCTCCATCTACTTCCTATCCTCGACCGACTGCTCTTTTGCCCTCAACCTTCCCATCTTCGACCCACTACGCTATTCTCCCTCAACATTCTTATACTCGACCCACTACGCTACCTCCCCATCCTCGACCCACTGCCCTATCTCCCTCAACTTTCCTATCCTTGACTCACTTCTTTAGCTTCTTAAACCTTCCTATCCTCAAACCACCGCACTATCCCCCTCAACCCCTTTCTTCTCGACCCACTGCCCTATTTACCACAACTTACCTATCTTCGACCTACGGCGCTATTACTATTTCAGTACCTGACCTAACGGCGCTTTACGCACGACCCGATCGCTACACTGAACTTTACTATCTTGCGACCAACTTCCATGGGGTATACTGGTCGTGTATGCCAATGAGATGATTCAATCGTACGTCGACAAAACATGATTGACGGCATTAGTATATGTAGGCTGGAATCTCAAATGGTAAACAATAACCATAATTGGCAGTTTAAAAATGTGTTCCTAATTGGGCTATTGATGGTTTCTTGTTGGGAATGACAGTTTTCTAAAACTTCATTAAGTTGCAGATGAGATAAGCTCAATCTTGGGACTATACGCAGAATTGAAGGCAGTTGGCAACGCCATCTAATCCTGGTAATTAAAAGCAGGGGTCCTCAAATACGTGGTCGCGACCCAAGTTTTGGCCGCGGAGCTCTCCACGCTGGGTCGCAAAATAATTTAAATTTACCATAAATATAAGCATCGCGTCTGTGTACCGAATTTAGCTATAACAACTATATAAACTCTAATTATAATTATGGATTTTCCCCAAGTTTAGACTTCCTTATTTACTGCCGTATCATTGGCCAATCAGCATAAGTGCAGGATTTGACGTAACAATAAACGTTTTAATTTAGGTTGATATTAAATTTAAAAATAAAAGGGGGCTCCCGAAGTATGCGAACCAAGATGGCGAACATCGGAATGTACTATGTGTACTAGGTTAGGCCATAATTTTACGTATTTAGGTATAAATACTACGGGAGGCTCTTGGCTAGTATTCGAACTAATAATAGGACTAAAATAAGGAAACTTGAAAAAAAATTATCGCCTAACCCTAACCTGTTACTTTCCGATGTCCGCCATCTTGGTTCGCATACTTCGGGAGCACCAATAAAAGTGATGTTATTCAAGTAACGTATTTCTTACTTTTAGCCTAATGCGATTTTGTAGTTGTCAATTTGAAAACCCGATCTCACATAAATGTAAAAATAAAAATGCCTGTAGAAGCTTTTTTTGCAATCCCGGGGTATTCAGATAGCAGTATTGCCCAAAAGATTGCCAAAGTAGCTACCCTATAAATCGCAAAGACTCTTTTCAACTCATTATAGTTTTAAATTTTAATCAACTAAAGATGTTATTAGGACATTTTCCGTCTTTTGCGTCAAGTTTTGCGGACGGTAGTAAGCTTTTCGCGGTTCGGCGATGGGCCGCGGCCGGTGGTTGCCGACCACTGATTTAGTCATTCAGACAGATTTTCACGGTTGTGAATATTACCTCGTTTTGTCGGTTTTCGCGTGTTATTTGTTAGATTTTAGTTGTGTTTTGGTAAATATAAGTCCTAAACTCGCAAAACCATTCTTGAAATAACTACCAATAATTTTGCAATGGTAGAGTGTAAAAAGGAAGAATTCAAGAGATCAAAAGTCGGGGAAACATTCGTTACTTAGTTGTTTGCATTGTTATATCCTACTACGTAGACTTTAGGTTCTCAAATTGCTCGTACGGAGCTTCAGGACTCTGTTAAAGACACTTTGGGCCTCCGCGAGCTATTCGTTTACTTGAAAACTGTCCGTGACCCACTGCCCTATCTCCATCTACTTCCTATCCTCGACCGACTGCTCTTTTGCCCTCAACCTTCCCATCTTCGACCCACTACGCTATCTCCCTCAACATTCTTATACTCGACCCACTACGCTACTTCCCCATCCTCGACCCACTGCCCTATCTCCCTCAACTTTCCTATCCTTGACTCACTTCTTTAGCTTCTTAAACCTTCCTATCCTCGAACCACCGCACTATCCCCCTCAAACCCCTTTCTTCTCGACCCACTGCCCTATTTACCACAACTTACCTATCTTCGACCTACGGCGCTATACTATTCAGTACCTGACCTAACGGCGCTTTACGCACGACCCGATCGCTACACTGAACTTTACTATCTTGCGACCAAACTTCCATGGGGTATACTGGTCGTGTATGCCAATGAGATGATTCAATCGTACGTCGACAAAACATGATTGACGGCATTGTATATGTAGGCTTGAATCTCAAATGGTAAACAATAACCATAATTGCAGTTTAAAAATGTGTTCCTAATTGGGCTATTGATGGTTTCTTGTTGGGAATGACAGTTTTCTAAAACTTCATTAAGTTGCAGATGAGATAAGCTCAATCTTGGGACTATACGCAGAATTGAAGGGCAAGTTGGCAACGCCATCTAATCCTGGTAATTAAAAGCAGGGGTCCTCAAATACGTGGTCGCGACCCAAGTTTTGGCCGCGGAGCTCTCCACGCTGGGTCGCAAAATAATTTAAATTTACCATAAATATAAGCATCGCGTCTGTGTACCGAATTTAGCTATAACAACTATATAAACTCTAATTATAATTATGGATTTTCCCCAAGTTTAGACTTCCTTATTTACTGCCGTATCATTGGCCATATCAGCATAAGTGCAGGATTTGACGTAACAATAAACGTTTTAAATTTAGGTTGATATTAAATTTAAAAATAAAAGGGGGCTCCCGAAGTATGCGAACCAAGATGGCGAACATCGGGAATGTACTATGTGTACTAGGTTAGCCATAATTTTACGTATTTAGGTATAAATACTACGGGAGGCTCTTGGCTAGTATTCGAACTAATAATAGGACTAAAATAAGGAAACTTGGAAAAAAATTATCGCCTAACCCTAACCTGTTACTTTCCGATGTCCGCCATGCTTGGTTCGCATACTTCGGGAGCACCAATAAAAGTGATGTTATTCAAGTAACGTATTTCTACTTTTAGCCTAATGCGATTTTGTAGTTGTCAATTTTGAAAACCCGATCTCACATAAATGTAAAAATAAAAATGCCTGTAGAAGCTTTTTTGCAATCCCGGGGTATTCAGATAGCAGTATTGCCCAAAAGATTGCCAAAGTAGCTACCCTATAAATCGCAAAGACTCTTTTCAACTCATTATAGTTTTAAATTTTAATCAACTAAAGATGTTATTAGGACATTTTCCGTCTTTTGCGTCAAGTTTCTGCGGACCGGTAGTAAGCTTTTCGCGGTTCGGCGATGGGCCGCGGCCGGTGGTTGCCGACCACTGATTTAGTCATTCAGACAGATTTTCACGGTTGTGAATATTACCTCGTTTTGTCGGTTTTCGCGTGTTATTTGTTAGATTTTAGTTGTGTTTTGGTAAATATAAGTCCTAAACTCGCAAAACCATTCTTGAAATAACTACCAATAATTTTGCAATGGTAGAGTGTAAAAAGGAAGAATTCAAGAGATCAAAAGTCGGGGAAACATTCGTTACTTAGTTGTTTGCATTGTTATATCCTACTACGTAGACTTTAGGTTCTCAAATTGCTCGTACGGAGCTTCAGGACTCTGTTAAAGACACTTTGGGCCTCCGCGAGCTATTCGTTTACTTGAAAACTGTCCGTGACCCACTGCCCTATCTCCATCTACTTCCTATCCTCGACCGACTGCTCTTTTGCCCTCAACCTTCCCATCTTCGACCCACTACGCTATCTCCCTCAACATTCTTATACTCGACCCACTACGCTACCTCCCCATCCTCGACCCGCTGCCCTATCTCCCTCAACTTTCCTATCCTTGACTCACTTCTTTAGCTTCTTAAACCTTCCTATCCTCGAACCACCGCACTATCCCCCTCAACCCCTTTCTTCTCGACCCACTGCCTATTACCACAACTTACCTATCTTCGACCTACGGCGCTATACTATTTAGTACCTGACCTAACGGCGCTTTACGCACGACCCGATCGCTACACTGAACTTTACTATCTTGCGACCAACTTCCATGGGGTATACTGGTCGTGTATGCCAATGAGATGATTCAATCGTACGTCGACAAAACATGATTGACGGCATTCGTATATGTAGGCTGGAATCTCAAATGGTAAACAATAACCATAATTGGCAGTTTAAAAATGTGTTCCTAATTGGGCTATTGATGGTTTCTTGTTGGGAATGACAGTTTTCTAAAACTTCATTAAGTTGCAGATGAGATAAGCTCAATCTTGGGACTATTACGCAGAATTGAAGGGCAGTTTGGCAACGCCATCTAATCCTGGTAATTAAAAGCAGGGGTCCTCAAATACGTGGTCGCGACCAAGTTTTGGCCGCGGAGCTCTCCACGCTGGGTCGCAAAATAATTTGAATTTACCATAAATATAAGCATTCGCGTCTGTGTACCGAATTTAGCTATAACAACTATATAAACTCTAATTATAAATTATGGATTTTCCCCCAAGTTTAGACTTCCTTATTTACTGCCGTATCATTGGCCAATCAGCATAAGTGCAGGATTTGACGTAACAATAAACGTTTTTAAATTTAGGTTGATATTAAATTTAAAATAAAAGGGGGCTCCCGAAGTATGCGAACCAAGATGGCGAACATCGGAATGTACTATGTGTACTAGGTTAGGCCATAATTTTACGTATTTAGGTATAAATACTACGGGAGGCTCTTGGCTAGTATTCGAACTAATAATAGGAACTAAAATAAGGAAACTTGGAAAAAATTATCGCCTAACCCTAACCTGTTACTTTCCGATGTCCGCCATCTTGGTTCGCATACTTCGGGAGCACCAATAAAAGTGATGTTATTCAAGTAACGTATTTCTTACTTTTAGCCTAATGCGATTTTGTAGTTGTCAATTTTGAAAACCCGATCTCACATAAATGTAAAAAAAAAATGCCTGTAGAAGCTTTTTTTGCAATGCCGGGGTATTCAGATAGCAGTATTGCCCAAAAGATTGCCAAAGTAGCTACCCTATAAATCGCAAAGACTCTTTTCAACTCATTATAGTTTGAAATTTTAATCAACTAAAGATGTTATTAGGACATTTTCCGTCTTTTGCGTCAAGTTTCTGCGGACCGGTAGTAAGCTTTTCGCGGTTCGGCGATGGGCCGCGGCCGGTGGTTGCCGACCACTGATTTAGTCATTTAGACAGATTTCCACGGTTGTGAATATTACCTCGTTTTGTCGGTTTTCGCGTGTTATTTGTTAGATTTTAGTTGTGTTTTGGTAAATATAAGTCCTAAACTCGCAAAACCATTCTTGAAATAAGTACCAATAATTTTGCAATGGTAGAGTGTAAAAAGGAAGAATTCAAGAGATCAAAAGTCGGGGAAACATTCGTTACTTAGTTGTTTGCATTGTTATATCCTACTACGTAGACTTTAGGTTCTCAAATTGCTCGTACGGAGCTTCAGGACTCTGTTAAAGACACTTTGGGCCTTCGCGAGCTATTCGTTTACTTGAAAACTGTCCGTGACCCACTGCCCTATCTCCATCTACTTCCTATCCTCGACCGACTGCCCTTTTGCCCTCAACCTTCCCATCCTCGACCCACTACGCTATCTCCTTCAACATTCTTATACTCGACCCACTACGCTATTTCCCCATCCTCGACTCACTGCCCTATCTCCCTCAACATTCCTATCCTCGACTCACTGCCCTATCTTCCCATCCTCGACCCACTGCCCTATCTCCCTCAACCTTCCTATCCTCGACCCACTGCCCTATCTCCTTCAACTTTCCTATCCTTGACTCACTTCTTTAGCTTCTTAAACCTTCCTATCCTCGAACCACCGCACTATCCCCCTCAACCCTTTTCTTCTCGACCCACTGCCCTATTTACCACAACTTACCTATCTTCGACCTACGGCGCTATACTATTTAGTACCTGACCTAACGGCGCTTTACGCACGACCCGATCGCTACACTGAACTTTACTATCTTGCGACCAACTTCCATGGGGTATACTGGTCGTGTATGCCAATGAGATGGTTCAATCGTACGTCGACAAAACATGATTGACGGCATTCGTATATGTAGGCTGGAATCTCAAATGGTAAACAATAACCATAATTGGCAGTTTAAAAATGTGTTCCTAATTGGGCTATTGATGGTTTCTTGTTGGGAATGACAGTTTTCCAAAACTTCATTAAGTTGCAGATGAGATAAGCTCAATCTTGGGACTATACGCAGAATTGAAGGGCAGTTGGCAACGCCATCTAATCCTGGTTATTAAAAGCAGGGGTCCTCAAATACGTGGTCGCGACCCAAGTTTTGGCCGCGGAGCTCTCCACGCTGGGCCGCAAAATAATTTAAATTTACCATGAATATAAGCATCGCGTCTGTATACCGAATTTAGCTATAACAACTATATAAACTCTGATTATAATTATGGATTTTCCCCAAGTTTAGACTTCCTTATTTACTGCCGTATCATTGGCCAATCAGCATAAGTGCAGAATTTGACGTAACAATAAACGTTTTAAATTTAGGTTGATATTAAATTTAAAAATTAAAGGGGGCTCCCGAAGTATGCGAACCAAGATGGCGAACATCGGAATGTACTATGTGTACTAGGTTAGGGTTAGGCCATAATTTTACGTATTTAGGTATAAATACTACGGGAGGCTCTTGGCTAGTCTTCGAACTAATAATAGGACTAAAATAAGGAAACTTGGAAAAAAATTATCGCCTAACCCTAACCTGTTACCCATGTTACTTTCCGATGTCCGCCATCTTGGTTCGCATACTTCGGGAGCACCAATAAAAGTGATGTTATTCAAGTAACGTATTTCTTACTTTTAGCCTAATGTGATTTTGTAGTTGTCAATTTTGAAAACCCGATCTCACATAAATGTAAAAATAAAAATGCCTGTAGAAGCTTTTTTTGCAATCCCGGGGTATTCAGATAGCAGTATTGCCCAAAAGATTGCCAAAGTAGCTACCCTATAAATCGCAAAGACTCTTTTCAACTCATTATAGTTTGAAATTTTAATCAACTAAAGATGTTATTAGGACATTTTCCGTCTTTTGCGTCAAGTTTCTGCGGACCGGTAGTAAGCTTTTCGCGGTTCGGCGATGGGCCGCGGCCGGTGGTTGCCGACCACTGATTTAGTCATTCAGACAGATTTTCACGGTTGTGAATATTACCTCGTTTTGTCGGTTTTCGCGTGTTATTTGTTAGATTTTAGTTGTGTTTTGGTAAATATAAGTCCTAAACTCGCAAAACCATTCTTGAAATAAGTACCAATAATTTTGCAATGGTAGAGTGTAAAAAGGAAGAATTCAAGAGATCAAAAGTTGGGGAAACATTCGTTACTTAGTTGTTTGCATTGTTATATCCTACTACATAGACTTTACGTTCTCAATTGCTCGTACGGAGCTTCAGGACTCTGTTAAAGACACTTTGGGCCTCCGCGAGCTATTCGTTTACTTGAAAACTGTCCGTGACCCACTGCCCTATCTCCATCTACTTCCTATCCTCGACCGACTGCCCTTTTGCCCTCAACCTTCCCATCCTCGACCCACTACGCTATCTCCCTCAACATTCTTATACTCGACCCACTACGCTATCTCCCTATCCTCGACTCACTGCCCTATCTCCCTCAACATTCCTATCCTCGACTCTCTGCCCTATCTTCCCATCCTCGACCCACTGCCCTATCTCCCTCAACCTTCCTATCCTCGTCCCACTGCCCTATCTCCCTCAACTTTCCTATTCTTGACTCACTTCTTTAGCTTCTTAAACCTTCCTATCCTCGAACCACCGCACTATCCCCCTCAACCCTTTTCTTCTCGACCCAATGCCCTATTTACCACAACTTACCTATCTTCGACCTACGGCGCTATACTATTTAGTACCTGACCTAACGGCGCTTTACGCACGACCCGATCGCTACACCGAACTTTACTATCTTGCGACCAACTTCCATGGGGTATACTGGTCGTGTATGCCAATGAGATGACTCAATCGTAGGTCGACAAAACATGATTGACGGCATTCGTATATGTAGGCTGGAATCTCAAATGGTAAACAATAACCATAATTGGCAGTTTAAAAATGTGTTACTAATTGGGCTATTGATGGTTTCTCGTTGGGAATGACAGTTTTCTAAAACTTCATTAAGTTGCAGATAAGATAAGCTCAACCTTGGGACTATACGCTGAATTGAAGGGCAGTTGGCAACGCCATCTAATCGTGGTAATTAAAAGCAGGGGTCCTCAAATACGTGGTCGCGACCCAAGTTTTGGCCGCGGAGCTCTCCACGCTGGGTCGCAAAATAATTTAAATTTACCATGAATATAAGCATCGCGTCTGTGTACCGAATTTAGCTATAACAACTATATAAACTCTAGTTATAATTATGGATTTTCCCCAAGTTTAGACTTCCTTATTTACTGCCGTATCATTGGCCAATCAGCATAAGTGCAGAATTTGACGTAACAATAAACGTTTTAAATTTAGGTTGATATTAAATTTAAAAATAAAAGGGGGCTCCCGAAGTATGCGAACCAAGATTGCGAACATCGGAATGTACTATATGTACTAGGTTAGGGTTAGGCCATAAATTTACGTATTTAGGTATAAATACTACGGGAGGCTCTTGGCTAGTCTTCGAACTAATAATAGGACTAAAATAAGGAAACTTGGAAAAAAATTATCGTCTAACCCTAACCTGTTACCCATGTTACTTTCCGATGTCCGCCATCTTGGTTCGCATACTTCGGGAGCACCAATAAAAGTGGTGTTATTCAAGTAACGTATTTCTTACTTTTAGCCTAATGCGATTTTGTAGTTGTCAATTTTGAAAACCCGATCTCACATAAATGTAAAAATAAAAATGCCTGTAGAAGCTTTTTTTGCAATCCCGGGGTATTCAGATAGCAGTATTGCCCAAAAGATTGCCAAAGTAGCTACCCTATAAATCGCAAAGACTCTTTTCAACTCATTATAGTTTGAAATTTTAATCAACTAAAGATGTTATTAGGACATTTCCCGTCTTTTGCGTCAAGTTTCTGCGGACCGGTAGTAAGCTTTTCGCGGTTCGGCGATGGGCCGCGGCCGGTGGTTGCCGACCACTGATTTAGTCATTCAGACAGATTTTCACGGTTGTAAATATTACCTCGTTTTGTCGGTTTTCGCGTGTTATTTGTTAGATTTTAGTTGTGTTTTGGTAAATATAAGTCCTAAACTCGCCAAACCATTCTTGAAATAAGTACCAATAATTTTGCAATGTTAGAGTGTAAAATGGAAGAATTCAAGAGATCAAAAGTCGGGGAAACATTCGTTACTTAGTTGTTTGCATTGTTATATCCTACTACGTAGACTTTAGGTTCTCAAAGTGCTCGTACGGAGCTTCAGGACTCTGTTAAAGACACTTTGGGCCTCCGCGAGCTATTCGTTTACTTGAAAACTGTCCGTGACCCACTGCCCACTTGACTCACCTCTTTAGCTTCTTAAACCTTCCTATCCTCGAACTACCGCTCTATCTCCCTCAACCATTTTCTTCTCGACCCACTGCCCTATTTACCACAACTTACCTATCTACCTATCCTTGACCTACGGCGCTATACTATTCAGTACCTGACCTAACGGCGCTTTACGCACTCCATCTACTTCGTATCCTCGACCGACTGCCCTTTTGCCCTCAACCTTCCCATCCTCGACCCACTACGCTATCTCCCTCAACATTCTCATACTCGACCCACTACGCTATCTCCCTATCCTCGACTCACTGCCCTATCTTCCCATCCTCGACCCACTGCCCTATCTCCCTCAACCTTCTTATCCTCGACTCACTGCCCTATCTCCCTCAACTTTCCCACACTTGACTCACCTCTTTAGCTTCTTAAACCTTCCTATCCTCGAACTACCGCTCTATCTCCCTCAACCATTTTCTTCTCGACCCACTGCCCTATTTACCACAACTTACCTATCTACCTATCCTTGACCTACGGCGCTATACTATTCAGTACCTGACCTAACGGCGCTTTACGCACGACCCGATCGCTACACTGAACTTTACTATCTTGCGGCCAACTTCCATGGGATATACTGGTCGTGTATGCCAATGAGATGGTTCAATCGTACGTCGACAAAACATGATTGACGGCATTCGTATACGTAGGCTGGAATCTCAAATGGTAAACAATAACCATAATTGGCAGTTTAAAAATGTGTTACTAACTGGGCTATTGATGGTTTCTTGTTGGGAATGACAGTTTTCTATAACTTCATTAAATTGCAGATAAAATAAGCTCAATCTTGGGACTATACGCTGAATTGAAGGGCAGTTGGCAACGCCATCTACGACAAAACATTTCATGGCTTCAAAATTGTTTGGAAGGGATTACACACACTGAGCGACTTATATTTTGACTTTTCAGACTTCTCAGTCACGTAAAAGAAATTTGTATATACACCTATCTGAGTTGGATTAAAAAATGCAGGATATGGCAGAACGTTCGTTGAAAAAGACCAAGCGTGGAAATATTTGATTCTTTCCTTATCGTTTTGCCTGGCACGGAAGTACAGGCGACATTGAATGAGTTTCGGAAAAGGAACTCAGATATGTCGATATCGAATGGCCTTTTAAAATTACAAAAACGGTGATTCCAAGCCCGACGCCATCAGTAGCCCAATTAGTAGCACATTTTTAAACCACTAATTATGGTTATTGATTACCAATTGAGATTCCAGCTTACATATACGAATGCCGTCAATCATGTTTTGTCGACGTACGATTGAATCATTTCATTGGCATACTCGACCAGTATAACACATGGAAGTTGGTCTCAAGATGGCAAAGTTCATTTTAACGATCGAATCGGGATTATAGCGTCAGCAAGACGCCGCCTGTCTGGACTATATTGTTCTCCTACACATGTAATGACCATTGGAGCACATTTTAAAATGTTCATTCCGACAGGAGATTCATATCCGAACTTTTCTCTAACGCGATATCAATAATCCATTATATTCAAACACCAGATTGGACATTGCAGGCTCTCCCACCATCTTTTTAAAGCAGGCTGTCATCCAGATAGTGAATGCGATACTTGCTCTGCACAAAAAACTGTAGCCCATTTTTTACTATTTTGTTCAAAGTATATTAATAAGAGAAATACTTAAATATTCCATTTCGAATTAAATACCTACTATCTGATTCAAAAGTTATCCCCTTTGTAATTAGGTCTGTTCATTCAACCCGCAGGTTAATATAGACATAGATGATATACATATGTTTTTATTTTTTATATTCCCGCGTGGCTTATATTTTACATGAATTCCATATCATAGGAAATAGGCTATTTTAAACTGAAATTTACCAAGTAACGTGTTGCATTATTGTGTTCGGCTTATGTGGACCTGTTTTTGTCTAGAAAAATATTATCAGTCTGGCGCACATAATCCTGGTAATTAAAAGCAGGGGTCCTCAAATACGTGGTCGCGACCCAAGTTTTGGCCGCGGAGCTCTCCACGCTGGGTCGCAAAATAATTTAAATTTACCATAAATATAAGCATCGCGCCTGTGTACCGAATTTAGCTATAACAACTATATAAACTCTAATTATAATTATGGATTTTCCCCAAGTTTAAGACTTCCTTATTTACTGCCGTTACATTGGCCAATCAGCATAAGTGCAGAATTTGACGTAACAATTAACGTTTTAAATTTAGGTTGATATTAAATTAAAAAATAAAAGTGATGTGATTCAAGTAACGTATTTCTTACTTTTAGCCTACTGCGATTTTGTAGTTGTCAATTTTGAAAACCCGATCTCACATAAATGTAAAAATAAAAATGCCTGTAGAAGCTTTTTTTGCAACCCCGGGGTATTCAGATAGCAGTATTGCCCAAAAGATTGCCAAAGTAGCTACCCTATAAATCGCAAAGACTCTTTTCAACTCATTATTGTTTGAAATTTTAATCAACTAAAGATGTTATTAGGACATTGTCCGTCTTTTGCATCACTTTTCCGCGGACCGGTAGTAACCTTTCCGCGGACCGGCGATGGGCCGCGGCCTGTGGTTGCCGACCACTGATTTAGTCATTCAGACAGACTTTCTTGGTTGTGAATATTACCTCGTTTTGTCGGTTTTCGCTTGTTATTTGTTAGATTTTAGCTGTTATTTGGTAAATATAAGTCCTAAACTCGCAAAACTATTTTTGAAATAAGTACCAATAATTTTGCAATGGTAGAGTGTAAAGAGGAAGAATTCAAGAGATCAAAAGTCGGGGAAACATTCGTTACTTAGTTGTTTGCATTGTTATATCCTACTACGTAGACTTTAGGTTCTCAAAGTGAACGTACGGAGCTTCAGGACTCTGTTAAAGACACTTTGGGCCTCCGCGAGCTATTCGTTTACTTGAAAACTGTCCGCGACCCACTGTCCTTTTGCCATCAACCTTCCTATCCTCGACCTACTACGCTATCTCCCTATCCTCGACCCACTGCCCTATCTCCCTTAACCTCCCTATCCTGGACCTACTGACCTATCTTCCTAACTTTCGTATCCTCGACTCAGTGCCCTATCTCCCTCAACCTTCCTATCCTCGCCCCACTACACTATCTTCCTATCCTCGACCCACTGCCCTATCTCCCCAACTTCCGCATCCTCGAACCACCGCTCTATCTCCCTCAACCTTTCTCTTCTCGACCCACTGCCCTATCTGCCACAACTTACCTATCTTTGACCTACGGTGCTATACTATTCAGTACCTGACCTAACGGCGCTTCATTTACGATCCGATCGACACACTGAACTTCACTATCTTGCAACCAACTTCTATGAGTTATACTGGTCGTGTATGCCAATGAGATGATTCAATCGTACTTCGACAAAACATGATTGACGGCATTCGTAAATGTAGGCTGGAATCTCAAATGGTAAACAATAACCATAATTGGCAGATTAAAAATGTGTTACTAATTGGGCTACTGATGTTTTCTTGTTGGGAATGACAGTATTCCAAATTTTAACAAGCCGTTTTATGCCCTTCATAATTGGCCATGTCGCGAGTCTTGTGACAATATGGTGCTAATCCGAAATAAGCAATAGTGCTCTTGTCAGTGTAAAGTATTCTTCTCCAACGTTTTATAGTAAAAGCGATGCCAAAGATTACTTACGAACTGCGTCCTTTGCAACTTCATTAAGTTGCAGATAAGATAAGCTCAATTTTGGGACTATACGCTGAATTAAAGGGCAGTTGGCAACGCGAGCTACGACAAAACATTTCATGGCTTAAAAATAGTTTGGAAGGGATTACACTCACTGAGCGACTTATATTTTGAATTTTCAGCCTTCTCAGTCACGTAAAAGAAATTTGTATATACACCTATCTGAGTCGGATTAAAAAATGCAGGATATAGCAGAACATTCGTTGAAAAAGACCAAGCGTGCAAATATTTGATCATTTCTTCACCGTTTTGCCTTGTACAGAAATACAGGCGACATTTTGGATGAGTGTTATCTACCAGCGCTCAAAATTCAACAGCGCTGTGACATAAGCGCTACTTATTTCTTATTGTTCTCTACCACTGAAAAATCAACTTTTACATCGGGCGGGTATTCAAGCACCGGCCCTTATTTATTCAAACGGGCCCTTAATCAAGATCTGGCGGTAAAACGAGCATATACGGTATGCAAGTGTTTGTGTCATCTTATGCAGCTTACGTAGTGACATGGCGTAACCTGTTGCTAGTGGGATCAATGCCAAAAAAACGCTTGTAAAATTTTGAATTTCGTTGCTGAATAAAAATCTATTTCTCTAATCAATTTTTTCATTTATTAGGTTTGCACATCGCTACGTGAATGTTGATGATGCCGACCGACGGCAACAGGCCAGAATCAAGGTCGCCCTACCCCGGGAACAGGTGTTTGTTTGTTGGTAAGCACAACTGTTAAGCTGAATGCAGTACAGCAAGAGAGAGCGAGGGAGCTCAACAGTGACATCAAGCGACATAAATAAATCGTTAATAATGACGTACAAAATACAGCCACTCAGAATTTGACGACAAAGCTTGGTAACCAATGGTATATCTCATCTCATTTGGGACATTTTCCGGCTAATTAATTGAAGCAACCAGACTGAAACTCTTTCCAAGAGATATTCATTTATTTTATACCTGAATTCACGACCTAAAGCTAAATCCTGACAAATAGCGGTCAAAATAATCTAAACAATGTTTGCGACCATGATTAATTAAATATCAATTGTTGCATCACCATTCGGCTATTCCAGATTGATCATTGTTACCCAGATAAACAAGGAAGACGATGCGCTCAATTATAATTAATAGACCAGCAAGACGCCGCCTTCCTGGGCTATATTGTTCTCGTACACATGTATCGACCATTGAAGCACATCCTGGTAATTAAAAGCAGGGGTCCGCAAATACGTGGTCGCAGCCCAAGTTTTGGCCGCGGAGCTCTCCACGCTGGGTCGCAAAATAATTTGAATTTACCAAAAATATAAGCATCGCGTCTGTGTACCGAATTTAGCTATAACAACTATATAAACTCTAATTATAATTATGGATTTTCCCCGAGTTTAGACTTCCTTATTTACTGCCGTAACATTGGCCAATCAGCATAAGTGCAGAATTTGACGTAACAATAAACGTTTTAAATTTAGGTTGATATTAAATTTAAAAATAAAAGGGGGCTCCCGAAGTAGGCGAACCAAGATGGCGAACATCGGAATGTACTATGTGTACTAGGTTAGGCCATAATTTTAGGTATTTAAGTATAAATACTACGGGAGGCTCTTGGCTAGTCTTCGAACTAATAATAGGACTAAAATAAGAAAACTTGAAAAAAAATTATCGCCTAACCCTAACCTGTTACCCATGTTACTTTCCGATGTCCGCCATCTTGGTCCGCATACTTCGGGAGCACCAATAAAAATGATGTTATTCAAGTAAAGTATTTCTTACTTTTAGCCTACTGCGATTTTGTAGTTGTCAATTTTGAAAACCCGATCTCACATAAATGTAAAAATAAAAATGCCTGTAGAAGCTTTTTTTGCAATCCCGGGGTATTCAGATAGCAGTATTGCCCAAAAGATTGCCAAAGTAGCTACCCTATAAATCGCAAAGACTCTTTTCAACTCATTATTGTTTGAAATTTTAATCAACTAGAGATGTTATTGGGACATTGTCCGTCTTTTGCGTCACTTTTCCGCGGACCGGTAGTAACCTTTCCGCGGACCGGCGATGGGCCCCGACCTGTGGTTGCCGACCACTGATTTAGTCATTCAGACAGACTTTCTTGGTTGTGAAAATTAACTCGTTTTGTCGGTTTTCGCTTGTTATTTGTTAGATTTTAGCTGTGTTCTGGTAAATATAAGTCCTAAACTCGCAAAACTATTTTTGAAATAAGTACCAATAATTTTGCAATGGTAGAGTGTAAAGAGGAAGAATTCAAGAGATCAAAAGTCGGGGAAACATTCGTTACTTAGTTGTTTGCATTGTTATATCCTACTACGTAGACTTTAGGTTCTCAAAGTACTCTTACGGAGCTTCAGGACTCTGTTAAAGACACTTTGGGCCTCCGCGAGCTATTCGTTTACTTGAAAACTGTCCGCGACCCACTGCCCTCCATCTCCATCCTATCCTCATGTACTTCCTATCCTCGACCCACTGCCCTTTTGGCATCAACCTTCCCATCCTCGACCCACTACGCTATCTCCCTATCCTGGACTCACTGCCCTATCTCCCTCAACCTTCCTATCCCCGACCCCTTACGCTCTCCCTATCTTCGACCCCCTACGCTCTCCCTATCCTCGACCCACCGCCCTATCTCCCTCAACCTTCCTATCCTCGACCCACTGCCCTATCCCCCTCAACCTTCCCAGCCTCGACCCACTGCCCGATCTCCCTCAACCTTCCTATCCTCGACCCACTGCCCTAGCTCCCTCAACCTTCCTATCCTCGACCCACTGCCCCATCTCCCTCAACTTTCCTATCCTTGACTCACTTCTTTATCTCCTTAAACCTTGCTATCCTCGGACCACCGCTCTATCTCCCTCAACCCTTTTCTTCTCGACCCACTGCCCTATTTGCCACAACTTACCTATCTTTGACCTACGGCGCTATACTATTCAGTACCTGACCTAACGGCGCTTTACGCACGACCCGATCGCTACACTGAACTTTGCTATCTTGCGACCAACTTCTATGGGGTATACTGGTCGTGTATACCAATGAGATGATTCAATCGTACGTCGACAAAACATGATTGACGGCATTCATATATGCAGGCTAGAATCTCAAATGGTAAACAATAACCATAATTGGCAGTTTAAAAATGTGTTACTAATTGGGCTATTGATGGTTTCTTGTTGGGAATGACAGTTTTCTAAAACTTCATTAAGTTGCAGATAAGATAAGCTCAATCTTGGGACTATACGCTGAATTGAAGGGCAGTCGGCAACGCTATCTACGACAAAACATTTCATGGCTTAAAAATAGTTTGGAAGGGATTACACACACTGAGCGGCTTATATTTTGACTTCTCAGTCACGTAAAATAAATTTGTATATACACCTATCTGAGTTGGATTAAAAAATGCAGAACATGGCAGAACGTTCGTTGGAAAAGACCAAGCGTGCAAATATTTGATTATTTCCTTACCGTTTTGCCTGGCACGGAAGTACAGGCGACATTAAATGAGTTTCGGAAAAGGAACTCAGATATGTCGATATCGAATGGCCTTTTAAAATTATAAAAACAGTGACTCCAAGCCCGACGCCATCAGTAGCCCAATTAGTAGCACATTTTTAAGTCACTAATTATGGTTATTGATTACTAATTGAGATTCCAGCTTACATATACGAATGCCGTCAATCACGTTTTGTCGACGTACGATTGAATCATTCCATTGGCATACTCGACCAGTATAACACATGGAAGTTGGTCGCAAGATGGTAAAGTTCATTTTGACGATCGAGTCGGGATTATAGCGCCAGCAAGACGCCGCTTTTCTGGACTATATTGTTCTCGTACGCATGTAATGACCATTGGAGCACTTTTCAAAATGTTCATTCCGACAGCATATTCATATCCGAACTTTTCTCTAACGCGATATCATTAATCAATTATATTCATACTCCAGATTGGACATTGCAGGCTCTCCCACCATCTTTTTAAACAGGCTGTCATCCAGATAGTGAATGCGATACTTGCTCTGTACAAGAAACTGTAGCCCATTTTTTACTATTTTATTCAAAGTATATTAATAAGAGAAATACTTAAATATTCTATTTCGAATTAAATACCTACTATCTGATTCAAAAGTTATCCCTTTGTAATTAGGTTTGTTCATTCAACCCGCAGGTTAATATAGACATAGATGATATACATATGTAATTTTGTTTTATATTCCCGCGTGGCTTATATTTTAAATGAATTCCATATCATAGGAAATAGGCTATTTTAAACTAAAATTTACCAAGTAGCGTGTTGCATTATTGTGTTCGGCTTATGTGGACCTGTTTTTGTCTAGAAAAATTTTATCAGTCTAGCGCACATAATCCTGGTAATTGAAAGCAGGGGTCCTCAAATACGTGGTCGCGACCCAACTTTTGGCCGCGGAGCTCTCCACGCTGGGTCGCAAAATAATTTAAATTTACCATAAATATAAGCATCGCGTCTGTGTACCGAATTTAGCTATAACAACTATATAAACTCTAATTATAATTATGGATTTTCCCCGAGTTTAGACTTCCTTATTTACTGCCGTAACATTGGCCAATCAGCATAAGTGCAGAATTTGACGTAACAATAAACGTTTTAAATTTAGGTTGATATTAAATTTAAAAATAAAAGGGGGCTCCCGAAGTAGGCGAACCAAGATGGCGAACATCGGAATGTACTATGTGTACTAGGTTAGGCCATAATTTTAGGTATTTAAGTATAAATACTACGGGAGGCTCTTGGCTAGTCTTCGAACTAATAATAGGACTAAAATAAGAAAACTTGAAAAAAAATTATCGCCTAACCCTAACCTGTTACCCATGTTACTTTCCGATGTCCGCCATCTTGGTCCGCATACTTCGGGAGCACCAATAAAAATGATGTTATTCAAGTAAAGTATTTCTTACTTTTAGCCTACTGCGATTTTGTAGTTGTCAATTTTGAAAACCCGATCTCACATAAATGTAAAAATAAAAATGCCTGTAGAAGCTTTTTTTGCAATCCCGGGGTATTCAGATAGCAGTATTGCCCAAAAGATTGCCAAAGTAGCTACCCTATAAATCGCAAAGACTCTTTCCAACTCATTATTGTTTGAAATTTTAATCAACTAAAGATGCTATTAGGACATTTTCCGTCTTTTGCGTCAATTTTCTGCGGACCGGTAGTAAACTTTTCGCGGACCGGCGATGGGCCGCGGCCGGTGGTTGCCGACCACTGATTTAGTCATTCAGACAGATTTTCACGGTTGTGAATATTACCTCGTTTTGTCGGTTTTCGTAAATATAAGTCCTAAACTCGCAAAACTATTTTTGAAATAAGTACCAATAATTTTGCAATGGTAGAGTGTAAAGAGGAAGAATTCAAGAGATCAAAAGTCGGGGAAACATTCGTTACTTAGTTGTTAGCATTGTTATATCTTACTACGTAGACTTTAGGTTCTCAAAGTGTTCCTTACGGAGCCTCAGGACTCCGCTAAAGACACTTAGGGCCTCCGCGAGCTATTCGTTTACTTGAAAACTGTCCGCGACCGACTGCCCTATCTCCATCTACTTACCTATCCTCGACCCACTGCCCTATCTCCTTCGACCTTCCTATCCTCGTCCCACTACACTATCTTCCTATCCTCGACCCACTGCCCTATCTCCCTCAACTAACTTATCCTCGACTCACTGCCCTATCTTCCTCAATTTTTCTATCCTCGACCCACTACGCTACCTCCCTATGCTCGACCCACTTCCCTATCTTCCCAACTTTCGCATCCTCGAACCACCGCTCTATCTCCCTCAACCTTTCTCTTCTCGACCCACTGCCCTATCTGCCACAACTTACCTATCTTTGACCTACGGTGCTATACTATTCAGTACCTGACCTAACGGCGCTTTATTTACGACCCAATCGCCACACTGAACTTCACTATCTTGCGACCAACTTCCATGGGTTATACTGGTCGTGTATGCCAATAAGATGATTCGGTCGTACGTCGACAAAACATGATTGACGGCATCCGTATATGTAGGCTGGAATCTCAAATGGTAAACAATAACCGTAATTGGCAGATTAAAAATGTGTTACTAATTGGGCTACTGATGTTTTCTTGTTGGGAATGACAGTATTCTAAATTTTACGAAGCCGTTTTATGCCCTTCATAATTGGCCATGTCGGGAATCTTGTGACAATATGGTGCTAATCCGAAAAAAGCAATAGTGCTCTTGTCAGTGTAAAGTATTCTTCTTCAACGTTTTATAGTAAAAGCGATGCCAAAGATTACTTACGAACTGCGTCCTTTGCAACTTCATTAAGTTGCAGATAAGATAAGCTCAATTTTGGGACTATACGCTGAATTAAAGGGCAGTTGGCAACGCGAGCTACGACAAAACATTTCATGGCTTAAAATAGTTTGGAAGGGATTACACTCACTGAGCGACTTATATTTTGAATTTTCAGCCTTCTCAGTCACGTAAAAGAAATTTGTATATACACCTATCTGAGTCGGATTAAAAAATGCAGGATATAGCAGAACATTCGTTGAAAAAGACCAAGCGTGCAAATATTTGATCATTTCTTCACCGTTTTGCCTTGTACAGAAATACAGGCGACATTTTGGATGAGTGTTATCTACCAGCGCTCAAAATTCAACAGCGCTGTGACATAAGCGCTTCTTATTTCTTATTGTTCTCTACCACTGAAAAATTAACTTTTACATCGGGCGGGTATTCAAGCAACGGCCCTTATTTATTCAAACGGGCCCTTAATCAAGATCTGGCGGTAAAACGAGCATATACGGTATGCAAGTGTTTGTGTCATCTTATGCAGCTTACGTAGTGACATGGCGTAACCTGTTGCTAGTGGGATCAATGCCAAAAAAACGCTTGTAAAATTTTGAATTTCGTTGCTGAATAAAAATCTATTTCTCTAATCAATTTTTTCATTTATTAGGTTTGCACATCGCTACGTGAATGTTGATGATGCCGACCGACGGCAACAGGCCAGAATCAAGGTCGCCCTACCCCGGGAACAGGTGTTTGTTTGTTGGTAAGCACAACTGTTAAGCTGAATGCAGTACAGCAAGAGAGAGCGAGGGAGCTCAACAGTGACATCAAGCGACATAAATAAATCGTTAATAATGACGTACAAAATACAGCCACTCAGAATTTGACGACAAAGCTTGGTAACCAATGGTATATCTCATCTCATTTGGGACATTTTCCGGCTAATTATTTGAAGCAACCAGACTGAAACTCTTTCCAAGAGATATTCATTTATTTTATACCTGAATTCACGACCTAAAGCTAAATCCTGACAAATAGCGGTCAAAATAATCTAAACAATGTTTGCGACCATGATTAATTAAATATCAATTGTTGCATCACCATTCGGCTATTCCAGATTGATCATTGTTACCCAGATAAACAAGGAAGACGATGCGCTCAATTATAATTAATAGACCAGCAAGACGCCGCCTTCCTGGGCTATATTGTTCTCGTACACATGTATCGACCATTGGAGCACATCCTGGTAATTAAAAGCAGGGGTCCGCAAATACGTGGTCGCAGCCCAAGTTTTGGCCGCGGAGCTCTCCACGCTGGGTCGCAAAATAATTTAAATTTACCAAAAATATAAGCATCGCGTCTGTGTACCGAATTTAGCTATAACAACTATATAAACTCTAATTATAATTATGGATTTTCCCCGAGTTTAGACTTCCTTATTTACTGCCGTAACATTGGCCAATCAGCATAAGTGCAGAATTTGACGTAACAATAAACGTTTTAAATTTAGGTTGATATTAAATTTAAAAATAAAAGGGGGCTCCCGAAGTAGGCGAACCAAGATGGCGAACATCGGAATGTACTATGTGTACTAGGTTAGGCCATAATTTTAGGTATTTAAGTATAAATACTACGGGAGGCTCTTGGCTAGTCTTCGAACTAATAATAGGACTAAAATAAGAAAACTTGAAAAAAAATTATCGCCTAACCCTAACCTGTTACCCATGTTACTTTCCGATGTCCGCCATCTTGGTCCGCATACTTCGGGAGCACCAATAAAAATGATGTTATTCAAGTAAGTATTTCTTACTTTTAGCCTACTGCGATTTTGTAGTTGTCAATTTTGAAAACCCGATCTCACATAAATGTAAAAATAAAATGCCTGTAGAAGCTTTTTTTGCAATCCCGGGGTATTCAGATAGCAGTATTGCCCAAAAGATTGCCAAAGTAGCTACCCTATAAATCGCAAAAGACTCTTTTCAACTCATTATTGTTTGAAATTTTAATCAACTAGAGATGTTATTAGGACATTGTCCGTCTTTTGCGTCACTTTTCCGCGGACCGGTAGTAACCTTTCCGCGGACCGGCGATGGGCCCCGGCCTGTGGTTGCCGACCACTGATTTAGTCATTCAGACAGACTTTCTTGGTTGTGAAAATTAACTCGTTTTGTCGGTTTTCGCTTGTTATTTGTTAGATTTTAGCTGTGTTCTGGTAAATATAAGTCCTAAACTCGCAAAACTATTTTTGAAATAAGTACCAATAATTTTGCAATGGTAGAGTGTAAAGAGGAAGAATTCAAGAGATCAAAAGTCGGGGAAACATTCGTTACTTAGTTGTTTGCATTGTTATATCCTACTACGTAGACTTTAGGTTCTCAAAGTACTCTTACGGAGCTTCAGGACTCTGTTAAAGACACTTTGGGCCTCCGCGAGCTATTCGTTTACTTGAAAACTGTCCGCGATCCACTGCCCTCCATCTCCATCCTATCCTCATGTACTTCCTATCCTCGACCCACTGCCCTTTTGGCATCAACCTTCCCATCCTCGACCCACTACGCTATCTCCCTATCCTGGACTCACTGCCCTATTTCCCTCAACCTTCCTATCCCCGACCCCTTACGCTCTCCCTATCCTCGACCCCCTACGCTCTCCCTATCCTCGACCCACCGCCCTATCTCCCTCAACCTTCCTATCCTCGACCCACTGCCCTATCCCCCTCAACCTTCCCAGCCTCGACCCACTGCCCGATCTCCCTCAACCTTCCTATCCTCGACCCACTGCCCTATCTCCCTCAACCTTCCTATCCTCGACCCACTGCCCCATCTCCCTCAACTTTCCTATCCTTGACTCACTTCTTTATCTCCTTAAACCTTGCTATCCTCGGACCACCGCTCTATCTCCCTCAACCCTTTTCTTCTCGACCCACTGCCCTATTTGCCACAACTTACCTATCTTTGACCTACGGTGCTATACTATTCAGTACCTGATCTAACGGCGCTTTATTTACGACCCAATCGCCACACTGAACTTCATTATCTTGCGACCAACTTCCATGGGTTATACTGGTCGTGTATGCCAATAAGATGATTCGGTCGTACGTCGACAAAACATGATTGACGGCATCCGTATATGTAGGCTGGAATCTCAAATGGTAAACAATAACCGTAATTGGCAGATTAAAAATGTGTTACTAATTGGGCTACTGATGTTTTCTTGTTGGGAATGACAGTATTCTAAACTTTACCAAGCCGTTTTATGCCCTTCATAATTGGCCATGTCGGGAATCTTGTGACAATATGGTGCTAATCCGAAATAAGCAATAGTGCTCTTGTCAGTGTAAAGTATTCTTCTTCAACGTTTTATAGTAAAAGCGATGCCAAAGATTACTTACGAACTGCGTCCTTTGCAACTTCATTAAGTTGCAGATAAGATAAGCTCAATTTTGGGACTATACGCTGAATTAAAGGGCAGTTGGCAACGCGAGCTACGACAAAACATTTCATGGCTTAAAAATAGTTTGGAAGGGATTACACTCACTGAGCGACTTATATTTTGAATTTTCAGCCTTCTCAGTCACGTAAAAGAAATTTGTATATACACCTATCTGAGTCGGATTAAAAAATGCAGGATATAGCAGAACATTCGTTGAAAAAGACCAAGCGTGCAAATATTTGATCATTTCTTCACCGTTTTGCCTTGTACAGAAATACAGGCGACATTTTGGATGAGTGTTATCTACCAGCGCTCAAAATTCAACAGCGCTGTGACATAAGCGCTTCTTATTTCTTATTGTTCTCTACCACTGAAAAATCAACTTTTACATCGGGCGGGTATTCAAGCAACGGCCCTTATTTATTCAAACGGGCCCTTAATCAAGATCTGGCGGTAAAACGAGCATATACGGTATGCAAGTGTTTGTGTCATCTTATGCAGCTTACGTAGTGACATGGCGTAACCTGTTGCTAGTGGGATCAATGCCAAAAAAACGCTTGTAAAATTTTGAATTTCGTTGCTGAATAAAAATCTATTTCTCTAATCAATTTTTTCATTTATTAGGTTTGCACATCGCTACGTGAATGTTGATGATGCCGACCGACGGCAACAGGCCAGAATCAAGGTCGCCCTACCCCGGGAACAGGTGTTTGTTTGTTGGTAAGCACAACTGTTAAGCTGAATGCAGTACAGCAAGAGAGAGCGAGGGAGCTCAACAGTGACATCAAGCGTCATAAATAAATCGTTAATAATGACGTACAAAATACAGCCACTCAGAATTTGACGACAAAGCTTGGTAACCAATGGTATATCTCATCTCATTTGGGACATTTTCCGGCTAATTATTTGAAGCAACCAGACTGAAACTCTTTCCAAGAGATATTCATTTATTTTATACCTGAATTCACGACCTAAAGCTAAATCCTGACAAATAGCGGTCAAAATAATCTAAACAATGTTTGCGACCATGATTAATTAAATATCAATTGTTGCATCACCATTCGGCTATTCCAGATTGATCATTGTTACCCAGATAAACAAGGAAAGACGATGCGCTCAATTATAATTAATAGACCAGCAAGACGCCGCCTTCCTGGGCTATATTGTTCTCGTACACATGTATCGACCATTGGAGCACATCCTGGTAATTAAAAGCAGGGGTCCGCAAATACGTGGTCGCAGCCCAAGTTTTGGCCGCGGAGCTCTCCACGCTGGGTCGCAAATAATTTAAATTTACCCAAAAATATAAGCATCGCGTCTGTGTACCGAATTTAGCTATAACAACTATATAAACTCTAAATATAATTATGGATTTTTCCCGAGTTTAGACTTCCTTATTTACTGCCGTAACATTGGCCAATCAGCATAAGTGCAGAATTTGACGTAACAATAAACGTTTTAAATTTAGGTTGATATTAAATTTAAAAATAAAAGGGGGCTCCCGAAGTAGGCGAACCAAGATGGCGAACATCGGAATGTACTATGTGTACTAGGTTAGGCCATAATTTTAGGTATTTAAGTATAAATACTACGGGAGGCTCTTGGCTAGTCTTCGAACTAATAATAGGACTAAAATAAGAAAACTTGAAAAAAAATTATCGCCTAACCCTAACCTGTTACCCATGTTACTTTCCGATGTCCGCCATCTTGGTCCGCATACTTCGGGAGCACCAATAAAAATGATGTTATTCAAGTAAAGTATTTCTTACTTTTAGCCTACTGCGATTTTGTAGTTGTCAATTTTGAAAACCCGATCTCACATAAATGTAAAAATAAAAATGCCTGTAGAAGCTTTTTTTGCAATCCCGGGGTATTCAGATAGCAGTATTGCCCAAAAGATTGCCAAAGTAGCTACCCTATAAATCGCAAAGACTCTTTTCAACTCATTATTGTTTGAAATTTTAATCAACTAGAGATGTTATTAGGACATTGTCCGTCTTTTGCGTCACTTTTCCGCGGACCGGTAGTAACCTTTCCGCGGACCGGCGATGGGCCCCGGCCTGTGGTTGCCGACCACTGATTTAGTCATTCAGACAGACTTTCTTGGTTGTGAAAATTAACTCGTTTTGTCGGTTTTCGCTTGTTATTTGTTAGATTTTAGCTGTGTTCTGGTAAATATAAGTCCTAAACTCGCAAAACTATTTTTGAAATAAGTACCAATAATTTTGCAATGGTTAGAGTGTAAAGAGGAAGAATTCAAGAGATCAAAAGTCGGGGAAACATTCGTTACTTAGTTGTTTGCATTGTTATATCCTACTACGTAGACTTTAGGTTCTCAAAGTACTCTTACGGAGCTTCAGGACTCTGTTAAAGACACTTTGGGCCTCCGCGAGCTATTCGTTTACTTGAAAACTGTCCGCGACCCACTGCCCTCCATCTCCATCCTATCCTCATGTACTTCCTATCCTCGACCCACTGCCCTTTTGGCATCAACCTTCCCATCCTCGACCCACTACGCTATCTCCCTATCCTGGACTCACTGCCCTATCTCCCTCAACCTTCCTATCCCCGACCCCTTACGCTCTCCCTATCCTCGACCCCCTACGCTCTCCCTATCCTCGACCCACCGCCCTATCTCCCTCAACCTTCCTATCCTCGACCCACTGCCCTATCCCCCTCAACCTTCCCAGCCTCGACCCCCTGCCCGATCTCCCTCAACCTTCCTATCCTCGACCCACTGCCCTATCTCCCTCAACCTTCCTATCCTCGACCCACTGCCCCATCTCCCTCAACTTTCCTATCCTTGACTCACTTCTTTATCTCCTTAAACCTTGCTATCCTCGGACCACCGCTCTATCTCCCTCAACCCTTTTCTTCTCGACCCACTGCCCTATTTGCCACAACTTACCTATCTTTGACCTACGGCGCTATACTATTCAGTACCTGACCTAACGGCGCTTTACGCACGACCCGATCGCTACACTGAACTTTGCTATCTTGCGACCAACTTCTATGGGGTATACTGGTCGTGTATACCAATGAGATGATTCAATCGTACGTCGACAAAACATGATTGACGGCATTCATATATGCAGGCTAGAATCTCAAATGGTAAACAATAACCATAATTGGCAGTTTAAAAATGTGTTACTAATTGGGCTATTGATGGTTTCTTGTTGGGAATGACAGTTTTCTAAAACTTCATTAAGTTGCAGATAAGATAAGCTCAATCTTGGGACTATACGCTGAATTGAAGGGCAGTCGGCAACGCTATCTACGACAAAACATTTCATGGCTTAAAAATAGTTTGGAAGGGATTACACACACTGAGCGGCTTATATTTTGACTTCTCAGTCACGTAAAATAAATTTGTATATACACCTATCTGAGTTGGATTAAAAAATGCAGAACATGGCAGAACGTTCGTTGGAAAAGACCAAGCGTGCAAATATTTGATTATTTCCTTATCGTTTTGCCTGGCACGGAAGTACAGGCGACATTAAATGAGTTTCGGAAAAGGAACTCAGATATGTCGATATCGAATGGCCTTTTAAAATTATAAAAACAGTGGCTCCAAGCCCGACGCCATCAGTAGCCCAATTAGTAGCACATTTTTAAGTCACTAATTATGGTTATTGATTACTAATTGAGATTCCAGCTTACATATACGAATGCCGTCAATCACGTTTTGTCGACGTACGATTGAATCATTCCATTGGCATACTCGACCAGTATAACACATGGAAGTTGTCGCAAGATGGTAAAGTTCATTTTGACGATCGAGTCGGGATTATAGCGCCAGCAAGACGCCGCTTTTCTGGACTATATTGTTCTCGTACGCATGTAATGACCATTGGAGCACTTTTCAAAATGTTCATTCCGACAGCATATTCATATCCGAACTTTTCTCTAACGCGATATCATTAATCAATTATATTCATACTCCCAGATTGGACATTGCAGGCTCTCCCACCATCTTTTTAAACAGGCTGTCATCCAGATAGTGAATGCGATACTTGCTCGTACAAGAAACTGTAGCCCATTTTTTACTATTTTATTCAAAGTATATTAATAAGAGAAATACTTAAATATTCTATTTCGAATTAAATACCTACTATCTGATTCAAAAGTTATCCCTTTGTAATTAGGTTTGTTCATTCAACCCGCAGGTTAATATAGACATAGATGATATACATATGTAATTTTGTTTTATATTCCCGCGTGGCTTATATTTTAAATGAATTCCATATCATAGGAAATAGGCTATTTTAAACTAAAATTTACCAAGTAGCGTGTTGCATTATTGTGTTCGGCTTATGTGGACCTGTTTTTGTCTAGAAATATTATCAGTCTAGCGCACATAATCCTGGTAATTGAAAGCAGGGGTCCTCAAATACGTGGTCGCGACCCAACTTTTGGCCGCGGAGCTCTCCACGCTGGGTCGCAAAATAATTTAAATTTACCATAAATATAAGCATCGCGTCTGTGTACCGAATTTAGCTATAACAACTATATAAACTCTAATTATAATTATGGATTTTCCCCGAGTTTAGACTTCCTTATTTACTGCCGTAACATTGGCCAATCAGCATAAGTGCAGAATTTGACGTAACAATAAACGTTTTAAATTTAGGTTGATATTAAATTTAAAAATAAAAAGGGGGCTCCCGAAGTAGGCGAACCAAGATGGCGAACATCGGAATGTACTATGTGTACTAGGTTAGGCCATAATTTTAGGTATTTAAGTATAAATACTACGGGAGGCTCTTGGCTAGTCTTCGAACTAATAATAGGACTAAAATAAGAAAACTTGAAAAAAAATTATCGCCTAACCCTAACCTGTTACCCATGTTACTTTCCGATGTCCGCCATCTTGGTCCGCATACTTCGGGAGCACCAATAAAAATGATGTTATTCAAGTAAAGTATTTCTTACTTTTAGCCTACTGCGATTTTGTAGTTGTCAATTTTGAAAACCCGATCTCACATAAATGTAAAAATAAAAATGCCTGTAGAAGCTTTTTTTGCAATCCCGGGGTATTCAGATAGCAGTATTGCCCAAAAGATTGCCAAAGTAGCTACCCTATAAATCGCAAAGACTCTTTCCAACTCATTATTGTTTGAAATTTTAATCAACTAAAGATGCTATTAGGACATTTTCCGTCTTTTGCGTCAATTTTCTGCGGACCGGTAGTAAACTTTTCGCGGACCGGCGATGGGCCGCGGCCGGTGGTTGCCGACCACTGATTTAGTCATTCAGACAGATTTTCACGGTTGTGAATATTACCTCGTTTTGTCGGTTTTCGTAAATATAAGTCCTAAACTCGCAAAACTATTTTTGAAATAAGTACCAATAATTTTGCAATGGTAGAGTGTAAAGAGGAAGAATTCAAGAGATCAAAAGTCGGGGAAACATTCGTTACTTAGTTGTTAGCATTGTTATATCTTACTACGTAGACTTTAGGTTCTCAAAGTGTTCCTTACGGAGCCTCAGGACTCCGCTAAAGACACTTAGGGCCTCCGCGAGCTATTCGTTTACTTGAAAACTGTCCGCGACCGACTGCCCTATCTCCATCTACTTACCTATCCTCGACCCACTGCCCTATCTCCTTCGACCTTCCTATCCTCGTCCCACTACACTATCTTCCTATCCTCGACCCACTGCCCTATCTCCCTCAACTAACTTATCCTCGACTCACTGCCCTATCTTCCTCAATTTTTCTATCCTCGACCCACTACGCTACCTCCCTATGCTCGACCCACTTCCCTATCTTCCCAACTTTCGCATCCTCGAACCACCGCTCTATCTCCCTCAACCTTTCTCTTATCGACCCACTGCCCTATCTGCCACAACTTACCTATCTTTGACCTACGGTGCTATACTATTCAGTACCTGACCTAACGGCGCTTTATTTACGACCCAATCGCCACACTGAACTTCACTATCTTGCGACCAACTTCCATGGGTTATACTGGTCGTGTATGCCAATAAGATGATTCGGTCGTACGTCGACAAAACATGATTGACGGCATCCGTATATGTAGGCTGGAATCTCAAATGGTAAACAATAACCGTAATTGGCAGATTAAAAATGTGTTACTAATTGGGCTACTGATGTTTTCTTGTTGGGAATGACAGTATTCTAAATTTTACCAAGCCGTTTTATGCCCTTCATAATTGGCCATGTCGGGAATCTTGTGACAATATGGTGCTAATCCGAAATAAGCAATAGTGCTCTGGTCAGTGTAAAGTATTTTTCTTCAACGTTTCATTGTAAAAGCGATGCCAAAGATTACGTACGAACTGCGTCCTTTGCAACTTCATTAAGTTGCAGATAAGATAAGCTCAATTTTGGGACTATACGCTGAATTAAAGGGCAGTTGGCAACGCGAGCTACGACAAAACATTTCATGGCTTAAAAATAGTTTGGAAGGGATTACACTCACTGAGCGACATATATTTTGAATTTTCAGCCTTCTCAGTTAAGTTAAAGAAATTTGTATATAAACCTATCTGAGTTGATTTTAAAAATGCAGGGTATGGCAGAACATTCGTTGAAAAAGACCAAGCGTGCAAATATTTGATCATTTCCTCACCGTTTTGCCTTGCACGGAAATACAAGCGACATGGTGGATGAGTGTTATCTACCAGCGCTCAAAATTCAACAGCGCTGTGACAAAAGCGCTTCTTATTTCCTATTGTTCTCTACCACTGAAAAATCAGCTTTTACAATGGGCGGGTATTCAAGCACCGGCCCTTATTTATTCAAACGGGCCCTTAATCAAGATCGGCAGTAAAACGAGCATATACGGCATGCAAGTGTCTGTGTCATCTTATGCAGCTTACGTAGTGACATACATACATTTCCAGAAACGGCGTAACCTGTTGTTAGTGGGATCCATGCCAAAAAAACGCTTGTAAAATTTTGAATTTCGTTACAGATTGAGAATCTATTTCTCAAATTAAATTTTTTTTTATTTATTAGATTTGCACATCGCTTCGTGAATGTTGATGATGCCGACATAGCAACCGGCCAGAATCAAGGTCGCCCTACCGCGGGAACACAAGGTGGGTGTTTGTTTGTTGGTAAGCACAACTGTTAAGCTGAATGCAGTACAGCAAGAGAGAGGGAGAGCGAGGGAGCTCAACAGTGACATCAAGCGACATAAATAAATCGTTAATAATAACGTCACAAATCTTACAGCAACTCCGAATTTGACGACAAAGTTTGGTAACCAATGGTATATCTCATCTCATTTGGGACATTTTCCTGCTGATTAATTAAAGCAACCAGACTGAAACTCTTTCCAAGAGATATTCATTTATTTTATACCTGAATTCACGACCTAAAGCAAAACCCTGACAAATAGCGGTCAAAATAATCTAAACAATGTTTGCGACCATACTTAATTAAATATCAATTGTTGCATCACCATTCGGCTATTCCTGATTGATCATTGTTAATCAGATAAACAAGGAAGACGATGTACTCAATTATGATTATTAGACCAGCAAGACGCCGCCTTTCTGGGCTATATTGTTCTCGTACACATGTATCGACCATTGGAGCACATTTTAAAATGTTCATTCCGACAGGAGATTCATATCCGAACTTTTCTCTAACGCGATATCAATAATCCATTATATTCAAACACCAGATTGGACATTGCAGGCTCTCCCGCCATTTTTTAAAGCAGGCTGTCATCCAGATAGTGAATGCGATACTTGCTCTGCACAAAAAACTGTAGCCCATTTTTTACTATTTTGTTCAAAGTATATTAATAAGAGAAATACTTAAAATATTCTATTTCGAATTAAATACCTACTATCTGATTCAAAAGTTATCCCTTTGTAATTAGGTCTGTTCATTCAACCCGCAGGTTAATATAGACATAGATGATATACATATGTAATTTTTTTTTATATTCCCGCGTGGCTTATATTTTACATGAATTCCATATCATAGGAAATAGGCTATTTTAAACTAAAATTTACTAAGTAGCGTGTTGCAATATTGTGTTCGGCTTATGTGGACCTGTTTTTGTCTAGAAAAATATTATCAGTCTGGCGCACATAATCCTGGTAATTAAAATCAGGGGTCCTCAAATACGTGGTCGCGACCCAAGTTTTGGCCGCGGAGCTCTCCACGCTGGGTCGCAAAATAATTTAAATTTACCATAAATATAAGCATCGCGTCTGTGTACCGAATTTAGCTATAACAACTATATAAACTCTAATTATACTCATGGATTTTCCCCGAGTTTAGACTCCCTTATTAACTACCGTAACATTTGGCCAATCAGCATAAGTGCAGAATTTGACGTAAAAATGAACGTTTTAAATTTAGGTTGATATTAAATTTAAAAATAAAAGTGATGTTATTCAAGTAACTTTTTTCTTACTTTTAGCCCACTGCGATTTTGTAGTTGTCAATTTTGAAAACCCGATCTCACATGAATGTAAAAATAAAAATGCCTGTAGAAGCTTTTTTTGCCAATCCCGGGGTATTCAGATAGCAGTATTGCCCAAAAGGATTGCCAAAGTTAGTATACCCTATAATCGCAAAGACTCTTGTCAACTTATCTATTGTTTGAAATTTTTAATCAACTAAAGATGGTTATTTAGGACATTGGTCCCGTCTTTTTTGGCGTCACCTTTTCCGCGGACCGGCGATGGGCCGCGGCCTGTGGTTGCCGACCACTGATTTAGTCATTCAGACAGACTTTCTTGGTTGTGAATATTACCTCGTTTTGTCGGTTTTCGCTTGTTATTTGTTTAGATTTTAGCTGTGTTTTGGTAAATATAAGTCCTAAACTCGCAAAACTATTTTTGAAATAAGTACCAATAATTTTGCAATGGTAGAGTGTAAAGAGGAAGAATTTAAGAGAGCAAAAGTCGGGGAAACATTCGTTACTTAGTTGTTTGCATTGTTATATCCTACTACGTAGACTTTAGGTTCTCAAAGTGCTCGTACGGAGCTTCAGGACTCTGTTAAAGACACTTTGGCCTCCGCGAGCTATTCGTTTACTTGAAAACTGTCCGCGACCCACTGCCCTATCTCCATCTACTTCCTATCCTCGACCTACTACGCTATCTCCCTATCCTCGACTCACTGCCCTATCTCCCTCAACCTTCCTATCCTCGACCCACTGCCCTTTCTCCCTCAACCTTCCTATCCTCGACCCCCTACGCTCTCCCTATCCTCGACCCACTGCCCTATCTCCCTTAACCATCCTATCCTCGACCGGCTACGCTATCTCCCTATCCTGGACCCACTGACCTATCTTCCTAACTTTCGTATCCTCGACTCAGTGCCCTATCTCCCTCAACCTTCCTATCCTCGACCCACTGCCCTATCTCCCCAACTTCCGCATCCTCGAACCACCGCTCTATCTCCCTCAACCTTTCTCTCCTCAACCTTTCTCGCCTCGACCCACTGCCCTCTCTGCCCCAACTTACCTATCTTTGACCTACGTTGCTATAGTATTCAGTACCTGACCTAACGGCGCTTTATTTACGATCCGATCGCCACACTGAACTTCACTATCTTGCGACCAACTTCTATGAGTTATACTGGTCGTGTATGCCAATGAGATGATTCAATCGTACGTCGACAAAACATGATTGACAGCATTCGTAAATGTAGGCTGGAATCTCAAATGGTAAACAATAACCATAATTGGCAGATTAAAAATGTGTTACTAATTGGGCTACTGATGTTTTCTTTTTGGGAATGACAGTATTCTAAATTCTAACAAGCTCATTCTATTTCTATGCCTCAACCGAATTCTGGCACTTCGAGGCGCTATATACTCTCGGCGCGAGAATAAGAATCTTCGACAAGTCGATATACAACAACTCGGCACCCCATGCACTCCAAATTGACCAGCACTGGCAGCATATCCTAAATATTGGTTATATTATGGACCTTGGCCAATCCGAAAGGGAAGGAGCAACCTTGCGCTTTCTTTACGATAGGTTGAATAAAAAGTCTTATGAATTCGACCGAACAGAAATATGTGAATGGCCAAAAATACACTTAGCAGATGACCGACTAAAGCAACACTTTTCAAATGCCGAACGACAAACGTCATATAGGATTAAGAGAGATGGGTACCTCTTTGGCCACAGGAAGTGGAGGTTTGGTATATTACGAAACAACGAAAACTCTCAATTACTGAAATTGAACTGCAAATTCTGTAGAGAAAACCCGGATACCACCCTCACATCTTTCTGAGGTGCCCCCAATATCTAAAGCTTTCATAACTCAGTTAGCCAAACACTGGAAAATTATAACAGGCCACAAATTACATTAAGTCGGCACAAATATTCGACAACACTTTTGAGGATAAATACCAACTTGTTGTACCCAAAATTTTCTCTGTACTAAATCTGAAGTCATCCAACTAAAAATTGAATTAGACAGGCAAAATAGATATGGAACCGTCTGCGTTATAGAAAGTGTATTATCAAAGAGTAATATTAAAATTTACTCAATATATGGACAACATAATACTTACGCTGGATCACCCAATATTTGAACTCAGGTCCAGACTGGAACTCTACTACTTCAGAACAGAGTAGCGACTTAGCCCCCATAATAACTGCATCCCCGCCCCCCCACAAACGGGAAGCGTAAAACTGCTAAATACCATCACAACCCCTACGGAAACGATGAAAAGGTAGCTTCACGGTGGATGTCATTGCTGTGTGCGCGCTACAACGTCTTCACACAGTATGTACGGAAGCCAGGGCAGCGAAAGTTGAGCTAATGCATGGCAATTAACGGAAGCCCTGGGCTAACGTCATGCTATCTGGCAAATAACATGTACAGAAGCTCGGGGTCGAAGTTTTTACCGTGCAATGCATAGCATATACGGAAGCTCCCAGATATGTATGACGGTCGTATACCCCGCGACATGACTACGAAGCGTTAGTACCGATGTGACTCGGATATGATTCAGTGTCTTTGAGACACTGATCCGAGACCAGAAAACTCTGATCCGTAAAAAAAAAAAAAAAGCCCGTTTTATGCCCTTCATAATTGGCCATGTCGCGAGTCTTGTGACAATATGGTGCTAATCCGATATAAGCAATAGTGCTCTTGTCAGTGTAAAGTATTTTTCTTCAACTTTTTAGAGTGAAAGCGATGCGAAAGATTCAGTACGAACTGCGTCCTTTGCAACTTCATTAAGTTGCAGATAAGATGAGCTCAATTTTGGGACTATACGCTGAATTAAAGGGCAGTTGGCAACGCGAGCTACGACAAAACATTTCATGGCTTAAAAATAGTTTGGAGGGGATTACACTCACTGAGCAACTTATATTTTGAATTTTCAGCCTTCTCAGTCACGTAAAAGAAATTCGTATATACACCTGAGTGGGATTAAAAAAAGCAGGATATGGCAGAACATTCGCTGAAAAAGACCAAGCGTGCAAATATTTTATTATTTCCTCATCGCTTTGCCTTGCACGGAAATACAGGCGACATTGAATGAGTTTCTGAGAGGGAACTCAGATATGTCAATATCGAATGGTCTGTTAAAATTTTAAAACAGTGACTACAAACCCGATGTCATCAGTAGCCTAATTAGTAGCACATTTTTAAGCCACTTATTATGGTTATTGATTACCAATTGAGATTCCAGCCTACATTTACGAATGCCGTCAATCATGTTTTGTCGACGTACGATTGAATTATCTAATTGGCATACACGACCAGTATAACTCATAGAAGTTGGTCGCAAGATAGTGAAGTTCATTCTGACGATCGGGTCGGGGTTATAGCGCCTTTAGGCTAGGTACTGAGTGGTATAGCGTCGTGGGTCGAAAATAAGTAAGTTGAGGGACGTCGGACAGTGGGTCGAGGGTGGGAAGTTTGAGGCAGATAGTGCAGTGGATTGAGGATAGGAAAGTTGAGAGAGATAGGGCGATGAGTCGAGGATAAAAAGGTTGAAGGGGATAGGAAGGTTGGGGGAATAGGACAGTAGGTCGAGGGTAGGAAGTTTGAGGATAAGAAGGTGGGGGAGGTGGAGCAGTTGGGCGAGGGAGACAGGGCAGCGGACGAGAATAGGAAAGTGGAGGGAGATAGGGTAGTGGATTTGAGTTGGGATGACTGTATATCTTCACTAGCTCTAAAGTCTAAACCAGAGGTCGGCAAACTTTTGTCAAGTCATGCAAAGGTTGCAAGTCATTGGCGGGCCGCACGTATTTTTAGAAAGTTAAAAACCAAAGGAATGGCCAATGAATCAAATTTTTTCACCCACATTTCAGTTAAATTTCAAGCAGTGCGCGAAGACTGATCATTTGAATATTTTCAGCGTCATTAAACCAATTGCGCGCAGCATCAACTTTTTTACGTTCTGTTGCAATTTCTCTAATTAACGAGGCTCATTAAACGAGTGATTGTGGATTATATACTTGTTAGGTTATAGTATAATTTAGTTTCTCAAAACAAATTTTTTCACGTAAAGAATATATTCGTCAATAAAGCTGTTTTGTTAATATAATTCAGTGAAGCGTCGCGGGCCGTAGTTTACCGACCCATGATCAAAACAAAAACCCTTCAATGAAAGTTTGATCATTTTCATCATCGCTGAAAAAGACGTTTTTTAAGAAGTGGTCTAATCGCGATGAGTGTTGCTCGAGAATTTTCTATTCTGAACCCCCTCTCTTTTAGAAAACCATGGCTGCTGCGCCCTTAGTTATAGATAATGTTATATTTGAATCGCTACCACATTTCGACACCGCCGTTGTCAAGTTTTATTAGTGACGTGAATGCTTCCTCACAGATACAAAACTAACCAGGTAAGTTTTTTAAGTGAACGAATAGCTCGCGGAGATCAACGCCCGACAAAAGACTCATCTTCTCGCCCTCATCGGATAGAAATACATCACTCAAACCATACATATAAGCGGAATAACAGCGAATAATGTATAAAGATTGGTTTCACGTGTATTCTTATAAATGATGATTCACGTCCTCAATATGTTGTTTGTTTCAACGAACAAACGTTCCTCATGTTCTTACCAACAAAAGCATGAAAGCAGCGATATTGAAACGTCATCTTACAGCAAAGCATTCAAAATTCATTAAAAAACCAATACATTTTTTCTCGCCTATCAGCGTTTTCATACATAAAATACAATTTCAGATCAAGGCTAGAGGTAGAAAAGTATCTTCGAGTTGCCGTCTCTCAAATTAAACCTCGATTTGATATGTTGTGTATTATACACAAAGCTTATAAATTGCATTAGTCATAATAAACGCTAATATTCACAATTTTATGTGCTAAGTTTCATATAATTTTGTGCAAGAAAAATGCTAGTGTCGACAATAGTCTTAAAATCGCTAACTAATTACATGTTTACCAAATGCTTGGGTCGCGAGAAGTTGGAAAAAAAATTTTTTGGTCGCGCTAAAAAGTAGTTGCGGACTCCTGATTAAAAGTGCCATAACTTATAATAATAATAATTGTTTACGGTTTACTAGGCTGTGGTGTTCTTACGTTCAATAAAGCTCAGCTACAGGATTAATGATGTTTTCGTACGGTCGGCCGCGTCGTTACGTCAATGTTCATGAATTGGGTGAGAATATCGATTCAACAACAGACCAAATTCAGAATCGTCCAACTCCAGAAACTCAAGGTTTGTTTCAAAATCATAAAAAATTTCGGAGAATTCATTTGAGTAATCTCATTTCGATTGCCATTGCTATATTTATACCGGTCTGCTCAGACCATTGTCCCGAGTCAAGTAGGTCCAGGAAGATCGTTGCGAAGGTCCCGAGCCCTCAACTAAAGGTGGGAAGAGGTAAGTTTGCTCAAAGCAAAGTCACAAATTCTCAACTAATGGTGGTCAGAGTACTGATAGGAAAGTTCGGTCGTTCGTTCGTCAAAGGTAAGTACCGCTGATAGAACAGTTGAACGCTAACATGACAAGGGAATAGCCTAAAAAACGGTTTCTAGATCGGTTGGATCTATTGTACAAAGGCCCCATCTGCAATGCAAAAATGCGAGATTTTAAAAAAATACTCCCGCTACGTTTTGCGGAATTGGTTAATATCGAGTTCGGGGTAGGAATGATTCGAAAATTTGCATTTCCAGGGAAATCTGCATTCTTAACCCCAACCAACCCTATCTGGATTCTTATTTTGAGCGTTGGCGGAGACTTTGTACGAAGGATCCCATCAGTTTTGTTGAACGAATAATACAAAATGCCAAAGATTCAATTGGGATAGATTTGCAATAATTCGAGTACCAATATATTTTTCATCCGGGTTTACTTCCTGGTTCGGGCCTCGGAATGTGAACCGGGTTATAGAAGTTGAATAACAATGTTTGCAATCCTAACTTCGTTTAGGTTTCAAACGCAGTCACGTTAATGTCAATGGATTGGAAGAAGCTGACCCGGACCCAAGGATAGATCGAGATCATGGCCGAGCTCCAACAGCTACAATTTAACTGTCATAAACCAGCAAAAGATGTTTACGATTGTGATCTCTAAACGCGCACTATTTTTAAAAAGAATAAGTTCATTTCGACTACATAACCTGCGCAACAGACGATATAATAATTGATAAAATGGAATGAATAAAATGAAAATTAGGTGAGGTTTATAATGTAAGAATTTAAATTAAAAGATGTAGCTAAAATAAGTAGCATTTGTTCACTCACCTTTATTCTTAAATTAATTTACACATACGCGCACACACTTACACATACAGCCGCAGAGTCGGAATAAAAAACGCAAAAAACTTGATGTAAGTAGGTATGACTGCTCTCCTAGGCGGTCTTCAGTGTTTCCAGATATTTAAGTCTTCTCAGGGTCGGCTCGCCGTATTTATCCCCGTGAGGACAATGAAAGCTTAATGTCTCAGCCTCACGGTCAGACGATTCAGACCTTAACATTGGTCCGGATAAAATTAAATTTCGTCTATTTTTCTTTTTCAAATATAATCTCAAATTTTCCTATAAATGCTTCAGGCATGAGTACTATTTCCTGAAAATAACCATGCAAATTAATCATAACTTGACCTTAATTAGTGATAAATACTGAAACTTACTTATTCAATTTCAGATAACATGGAACACCAAATTCAATATTATTATTTTAATATATAGGGCACCTGTATATAGGGCCTCTGCAAGGCATAGTCCAGCATTGGGCTGTTAGTTCATGTCGGTTAGTCAGTTAGTTGTCCCAGATGCATGGGTATAGATGTGATTGTAAATGAAAAGGTGGGCCTATTCGACGAAAAGAATTTTTCTAAGAGCGCTCCCCGTAGTATTCGTACCAAGATGGCGCACAACCTGCTAACCATAATCTGGGAAACATACTATGTTCAGGTTGTGCGGCATATTGGTACGATTACTACGGGAGCACCTTTCTTAAGTACGTTATTTTCTGGCTGGTCCATATATTGCGTTTTGCTCATTTGTTCATATGATGCAAATTAATTGCCAGGGTTGCCGCATTATTACGAAGATATCGACTATGAAAATGACGAACCGTGGGATCTGCTGACAAATCCTGAATCCTCTGCAGGTTTGCTTGGCTTGTATATTGGACACTAAATGTACCTATGAATTGTTTTGTTATGTTGTTGTTGTTAGTATTTCTTTTTGGTATTTTTTTTTGTTATTGTTGTAGTAAAAAATAGTTTTCTTTCAACTGCTGGACTAATTGCTTTGGAATTTTCAGTAGGCAAAGCTTGTTCCTGTCGATAGAATGCTGTTACTATTATTTATTTCAAAACTGTCTGTGTGTTTTATGGGATTCGTTTTTGTTGTTGTTGTGGGGGTGATGACGTCATCAAAAATAAAACTTGCGTGTCGAGGTTCCGTGATCACATCTAAGCGATCTGCCCTTTATTTCATACTTCTACTACTTCGTTTTGGCTTTCGTGCCCATATATATTGAGCATTTCTCTCTTCTTTTCTTTACCATTTTTTTTCTATTCCTTTTTTGCGTAGAAAAAGGGTGAAATTTTGCAGGCTTGGTGTAATGCCTCATTTAAACATACTACTATATTAGCGCTAAACTAAATAAACTCAACCTATATTGATTTAATATTTGCAAGCAGGCACACATCGCCTCGATGAAGTTAGCTCAACAAACCAGCGCAGAAACTCGGAACAATCAGGTTGGTCTGCTCATATTATCATTAAAATTTCTTGCCGGAGATGATGAAACTATACGAAATTACGGCGCTATATCAGGCGTTAGTAAGTTCCTATATGTCTGACTTAACCTACAGTGGTGGCTTTTCCATAGACCTTTATTTTAACACAGCGTGAAATTCGCCTCTCGGTTTTTTTCACCGATTTAAAACTTATCGATTTTAATAGGTAAGTATGTTGATAGGTATTTGTCTGTCTGTCTGTTAGATGCACGTGATATCTCACGAAAGAGAGATTGAATTTGCTCCAGATTTTGCATGTGCATTCATCATATCTCGGACCAGAAGCCTATTGATTTTGGGCAAATTATGTCGTATAATTAGAGAGTTTTTAATTAATTAGTGATGAAACACAAGGTGTCACTATGGAGTAAGAGCGCTGTTTTGGGGGATCCCCTAACTTTCGATCGATAAGTCTTCAGTCTCTGACCGATATTCTCGTTTCATTCTTGGCAGGAAACAAAGCATGTCAAAAGAAGCGGTGCTGTATCATAGTAGGAGTATTGACTTTCGTGATATGTGCTGTCGCAGCACTGGTCTACTGTAAGTTATCTCGCCTATGGGGTTATTGTTTTCATTTATACATGGGACGCAATGGTTTTTAAGTTGAAGATGGCGGTTTGTAAATTAGGGTCACCATATTTGAAAACGCAAAATTCCGGACAGTGCAAGACCTCGTAGTAAAAAATATGCGCAAGTACGAAATAACAATGTTATGTATTAGCAATGTGCACAGTACGATAGCAGATGCAGTAAAATTCCGGATTCCGAACATTTGAGCATTTTTTCAAATTCTTCCCGGACGCAAAATTTAACCCTAAATTCCGGACATGCCCGGAATTTTCTGGACGGTATGACCACCCTATTGTAAATAAAACAATGGTACCGGTACTCATTTTGAGTGTAAGCAATAAAGCAAGGGCCAATAAGGCGAACGATCAATTTTTGAAAAAAAAAAAGATTCACAGCTGCTAGATCCGTAAAATACGGTGTTTTGCTTGGCATTTTCTAGAAACATCTTCTTTCCAAAATTCCCTCCTTCTAGTTTCTTCCCCTGTCAGTTTAACTCGAATAGACCTAGTTCAATATATTAAGATGTTTTTCAGCATTATTTTCTATTAGATTAAACGCTCGAACTTTTTGTTTGAAGTCTTGTGCCAACCGAATTGAATTGCCGCACCCATCACAAACATATCTTTCACCGAATCATTGGACACTTGCAACACTTCAACCAGCACTAATTTAACTTCCAGTCGTGAACCTTGCTTCGAGAAAATTTTCATAGAAGAAATCACAGCAAAAATAACTGGGAAATAAATAAAAGTGATTAAAACATTAATATATTGATTTATTGTCGTATTTTTATTCAGTCTTTGTGATCCGAAGCCCAGAGCAGGAAGAAATTGTAGACGGCGCGGATGTTTGATGTTAATTGGACAAAATTTATTTCCCTTCAACTAACTCCTGAACCTTTGTGAATTGTAACCAGTTTGAGATTGAAGTGACACTTATAATTAGGCTCACCATACGACCCGGTTCAGCCGACAGTCCCGGTTTTGACAAGGTGTCCCGCCGTCCCGTTCGGTGGACTCAAATGTCCCGGTCATGCAGAATGGCAGTTATAATGTTTCATTTTATTCAACATCGTTACAAAAACTGTTTTGTTTTTTGGTATTGAAAGCGCTATCACTGATTAAAGCAACGGTGCACAACCTGCTGGCGCATGCGCCGTCGTGAAAAAATAATGCGGCCGTCCACATACAAAATCCTATAAACAAAAAACAAAAAAAATTCAAAATACAGGATTTGGCGGCTATGCTTTGCAAACTTTCATAAAATAAATTCATTAAAACATTTGACATTTTATTATACTTTTGGAGACAAAAAATTGGGGCAACCGCTTCTCCCCCTCCCCGACTTTCGATTTTTTTAAAAATTGTGCAACCGTTATGCAACTTGCTGCAATATATCTGCTCAAGAATAGATTCACCAAAAAGAAAATCCGTTTAAAATGCGAATATTATACTTACAAGTAGTCATACATACCTCATAATTGAGCTGACTGCACCTCGCACAGGTCAAATACGCGGTTATGACCATGAAAACCCCCCAATTTTTTTTTATCTATTATATTAACAAATAACACTTATATCCATATGAATTGAATATTACTAAGACTCGGAATCAAACCACGGTTTGTCCTATCCGATATGTCCTGGTTTTTTGTTTCACATATATCGTAAGCCTATTTATAATGCTATTTATTACTTGTGAATTTCCGCTATAATTGTAAGTTTAAGTTTAAATAAATTTCATTGTATGATAAATGAAAACTACAAGCACAATAAAAACTCATATTAAACTTAGTCAAAGACATTTTTTTATTATAGAATCGGGCGAAACTTTTTTGACACTCTTTATGATAAGTAACCAAGCAATTACATTTATATATACAAATTAATTTGCGATTTATTTGTAATCGTCGTACAGATTTAAAAACTAAGAAAAAGAGATATGTTTGAATACGAAATATATATGTGGATTTGACTATGTCAAATTTCGGGTTAAGACTAACAGACAAATAGTTTTGAAACGTGTATTTGTAAGTCGGATCGGCCTCCAAAATTGATCATAAGTATTGTAGCAGGTTGGCGAATACAATTTGGATGCATGAAATTTGAATCTTCTCGTTGCAAATTGCGTTCGTTCAAAATCTCTAGTGTTAATAATCACCAGAATTGGTAGCTTAAATATTTGTGTTCAATTTATGCATCGAGCGCAGTCACTTTCTGGTCTGTGGTACGATAATTTCCAGCTTTCTATGGCCCGTAGTTCAAAACCAAATGAGTTCAAACAATTCATGCTCAACAAAGCATATCAAGCAACGAAAGTCAGAAGAACAGGGAGTTTTCTTGCAAACTGAAAAGTGAAATCAGTTTTTCGTCTAGCATTGTGACCCTCCAACCGCTCTGTAGTCCTCCTGGGGGTCTTGTGTGTCGTGTGATATCTTACTTTTCAATGTAAACTGAGATACATTAAATATTCATTCACTGCTACATATCCTCCGAACTTAATGAATGTTTTATGTCTATCCCGAACCACCGCCACCCAATTTACAATGATGCCCCTGCTGAGTACAATGACTATCATTTATTTGTTGACTGTGATGTATTGAAGTGCCAGCCACTATGTGTATCGTAATTTCCTCAGCTTCATTTGTTTGACGTCACAAAGCTGATAGCTGTCCGTTAAGACATTGAATTTATATTCATATATATATATATACATGCTCATTCGCACCTTTTGCTTCTAAAAAAGACCCGCATTCGCTGTTATTTAACGACATGTAAAAAGTTTCTGTATTTGAAAGGATAAGAATTGTTTGGGTTCGGGATTACAAACGCTAGTGGTTTCCAACGTCGTGGCCCACCAATAGGGCCACGGAGCAGTTTGAGGGGGGGGGGGGGCACACAATGTTAGGCTCAAAACTGATTTTATTTTTCACTTTACAAGAAACTCCCAGTACTTCCAAGTCTCATTGCTTGATAAGGTTATTTCACAGGGTGTTTTCAATTTGTTGAGCATGGATTGTTTGAAAATAATGTGATTTGGAATCTAACAATACAAATAACACCATAAATGCGTATGGAATGATAAACAAAGCTGCCATGCAGAGTGCACTGGGTCATAAAAGGTTGGAAACCACTAACCTACACGTTTCGATACATCCTGGCGAAGATTGTTGTCATTCATTGAAAGGAATATCGAAAACTTTTGAAAGCATTCGTCACTCATAGCATGTTATACGTCTTTGAAATTGCGAAACAGATAACCAACACATAAAACAAAACATTCCCTTGAGAAACGAAAGGTCCATAGGTTCACAACCTGCTGTAGACAGGTCTTTGCTTCGATACCGGAAGTAGAGTGCTTCAAAGAACCGGAAATGATCTCATGTCACGTCACAGTGCTAATAGACAGCGGCACATACGCTTGAGTCATTTGATACTGAGCTATGAATGATAGTGCGTGTATAGTAATATTGAATACAGAATAGTCGTCTAGCATTTGAAGTTTGGGATATCCGTAGATTTGAATAAGCCTTTTTATAGTAAAACAAGCAAAAGTAGTTGTTTTTGACGTCATCGTATTACGTCATACTCATAACTAATATGCGTACCATTTTTATTGTCTTGCCTATTGCCTTGTTTCGAGGAAACACTCAAAAACAGAAATTGGATTACCTATTTATTTCGTCAGTATCAGATACCATAAAAGTAGCATGAATGTAATAAGTAAATAGAACAGTGCATTGTCTGGGGGCTTGTTACGAGGATAAAAGCCTATTCTGTGGTTAGTATATAAAGTAGTAACGTTATCGCAGGATGGTGGATAAATAGTATATTGGCAATCGTGTGTGTAGCATGGATTATGTGCATTTTATATGTATATAACATTAGTGAATGCTTGTCTAGGACCTTGTAAGTAGTGAAAAAGAGAGAATGTTTTTTTTCATTGCTTGTTTTGTGAATAGTATTATGTACTATAAAAGCAGCATAATATATAAACCAGTGAAGAAATAGGATATCGGCAATGATACGTTATTTTTGTTTGAAATAGCTGTTGAGTGCTGGACTTTGAGCCTTGTTCATATCTCAAAAAGAGGCTTTTCGATGCCATATATATATTTACTCCAAAATTATGGCGACATTTACTGAAAATGCTTCAACATAATTCGGTGAGATTGAATATATTAATTGATTATATGGCATCGTTTAGATTTAGAATACGCCTGCCAACACGACCATTGATAAAGATTGGGGGGGGGGGGGGGGGAGGTAATATTACCGTATTTCATCTCCCATATTCTCGCATGGTGAGGAATTTCTCTCCTATTGAAAAACACTGATTTAGACCCTTGAAGGTTGTGTGTGTTTAAACTTTATTCTCTAAATGTTAGAAGGAAACTATAATGTACATACAATAGTTGATGAGAGAATTGATGAGAGGTTGATGAGCGCAGAACATACCTACAAAACGCCAAGCCAACAAAACTCAAACAATTATGCGTGCCAGAATAATAACAAATTCTAGTTGCGTTCCGTATGTTGTTGAAAGACTTGCTCATATTGTGAAAACAAATATCTTTACACGTGATGACGTCACACGAACGCTCATATTTTGATAATAAATAACAAGGATGGTTGGTATTCCGCATCACGGAAATACTGAAAGGTATAAATGGCGCGTAACTCAAGGGTTAGAACTTTGCTTTGTTGGGATTGTGAGTTGAAAATTTTAGGTTTAGATTTTATGTTCACCGTCATTTCCGTCACGATGTAAGATATTGGGGATCTTCTGTACAAAGCCCGCGCCAAAAAACACCCTCGCCATATGCCTAAAATAAACAAAAAATTAGTGATTTTCAAATTATTTTTTTAAACCTCAATTAAAAATGAATGAGTTGTTATTTAAAAACGTTGTGGATTTTTTTTTCAAATATCACGTTCATCTCCCAGAATAGGGCAGACTACATGTAGTTTGGAGTAAAAAGCGTGTAAAAAAAAAGAGTTTTCGGCCTCATAGTGCGGAACCTGTGAAGCAAAGCTTCTGACTGGTCAGAATCAATTTGAAAACTTTACTCCCTCGTTCGCTTTTCTTTTTAAGTTTATCGCGAACCAAATTAGCCTTCGGGGCCCGTTTTGGGCACATTATTCTGATTACTTTATTTTACGCCAAGGTCCAGAATATTCAACCACTGATATCTAATAATAGCTTCTATTTATTGAACGGACCGAAATCTTTCCAAAGAATGCCGTCATAAATATTTTTACTTTTTAAATCGATTCAAGACTAAAGAACGCAAAACCTAGCAATATATAATCGATCACCGTACAAATAATTCTAGTAATATTTCAGCCGTTTCCTGTCTTTGCCGACAAAATGATTGATTGCCATCAGAATATAAATTAATTTTAAACCGGAAGTAGGTCGATGTCATTCGTGGTGTTCATTTGAAATAGCTTTTCAATTTCTTTGGTATCTTTATACAGGGTGCCTAAAAAGCATAACTCATAAACTTCTTAATTACACTTCCACCAAAATAAAGACCATTTTTTCAACATTTCTGTTAATATATGATTGTACCCAAACGTTTCAGTAATCTTAGACGCTTTTCGCAGTTCTAGTTCACTCTAGCACAGGGGTTCCCAAGCTTTTTTCAGGACGACCCCAAAGATAACTTTCAAGTGTCCAGTGTGGTCAATATATATATTTTTCATGAAACTTTAGAGCTACTTTCACTGGACTTTTGAGTTTGTTCATGTGGTGGTATTAAGTAAAATAAGCTAAAACCAAGCAGTGATGTCACAATAAGCACCTACATTTTCTATAGCATAAGCATAGAGCGATGTTTATGGGCCCGTTTTACAGTAAGCCATGATACAATCTACTAAATTTAACATGATTTGTCAAATCGTAGATGTTTTACACATCAATCCTCTCATCCTCATTTGTACACTACACTACATACAGTGGTTCAGGAATATATTCGCAAACTATGTAGGCCCGCAAGTGCAACCCCGCGCTTTTGTCAAATTTAACATTAACATTAAGTATAATCGTGTATCGGTCGGCGTATCCATTTCGTAAATGCAGAAATCGTAGTTTGTACTTAGTGAAGGCAATAAAGTGTGAAGACGAATTCTATTTCTATCTATTTAATATTCTTACTACGTAGATTGGGTCCCACGCAATTTTGCGTAGTTAAGACAGGCATTTTATTACGCAAGTATGCGTCTCTTTGTCGTTTGCAGAAAGCAAATGATGCAAAACCGCTATCAAATCATCTATTATTGCGTCACTAATACCAATAACCTGTTTATAGTTAGTGCTGATTAATGATATTATTCACGTGACCTCGATGACTAATGAGTCAGCGTTTTGTAGAACGCAGGTGAACATTTGTCATTATGACGTGTTCGGGTTTGCAGAAATGCAATTCAACGTTCTCTGTGACGCAACAAGGTGTATATATTTCTTAATTTTACCGTGGGGAGGGCTGCTTAGATCTAGATTATTTGTACATTTCAGTCAGGCAAAGTTTGAGTCAGGACACCGGGGACATAATGCTTCAGGTCTTATGGCTTTTTAAATCGAAATAGCAATTGAAGCGATAAACTGTGTGTGGTATACGTAGCTAGCCCAAAATTTATTGGGGGAATTTCTTTTGTATGAAGTTTATCCAAGGTATACAAGCGCTCATTTTCATTTATCTCGGTTGATTTATGTGATGAGAGGATTATTGAAAGCAAGTCAGTTTTCAGTAAATCGATCAAGAAAAAAGAGTAAAAGGGTTTTGGAAAAGGCGGTCAAATTTGTATCACTACAAATGCCTCAAAATTTGCATTTGAAAAAAAAGTTGAACATTTTATTTCTTTTTTTTTATACCCCCTCATGGGGGTTGAATCGCGGATCACACAACTCAGGCTTAAATCCCCCCCCCCCCCCCGCGCCGCCTAGCAATCCTAGATATTATTATTTACCAATATATTATAGACTCTCGGACTTGCGAAAACCTAGGATGCCACGGAACCACTGGCTCAGACCATGCATATGCAACATTCAGGTCCAAATTAAGAATTCGCGCTTATGATTTTCCCGCAAATGGACCAATCTATTCCACAAACCTGCTACGCATGCATGCGCATGATTTTTAGTGAATCACGGATTTCCGGTCTTATTTTATGACGTCATACTGATACTTACTTCCTTGTATTATGAAAAGTGAGAGAATAAAAGAAACAAACACGAGGATAAGCAAAACTGCTCTCAATGAGTATTTCTAATACATAGCAATATCATGCATCAGCATTATATAAAGCGAGTGTAATTTGTCATATTTAAACCACGCTCACGTATGGCAGGGCATGTAGATGAATCCAGACAAAAGCAGGTACAACAAACGTTAATTACAGTACAGGGGAAGCAATCAACGCAGGCAGTGCTGATAGACAGGTTGTAAACATTGAATAAAATTAATATAAATTCCACACGTTTAGGATAGCACAGGAATAGAATATTTTTCAGGCTTTAAGAGGGGGTAGCTGTTATAATACTCGTTGCGCCTCGTAGTGGCAAGATTTTGAATGAAGATTAATAATTAGGCAACACGCTCTTAGGAAAGTATAGGAATTGAGCTATTTTTACTGCATACATATGGGGAGGGGGTAATTTATTAAAATGCTCTTTGCGCCACACAGTGACAAGAGTCTGAATGCATGTATGCATATTTAAGTAAAGATTGCGTGCTTTGCCATTTCAGTCTTTTCGAACACTCTTTACGTTTACGTTTTCGGTTAAAAGAGAACTTGAGTGTTGCGGTGACGCTAGGCAAGCGGTTGGTACCGTTGGGGTTGAGTATTCCAGCTAAGAAGATTATATATGTTGGGTCCAAACGCAAGTGATAGCTGTCAAGCTGGAAAAAAAATCTGATTTTGTTTAGTTTAACATGCCATTCCAGGTTTATGGTGGAATCATATTTTTTATATACGAATCACAATAGTTGATTATTGGTTTTCGATCCCTGGATAGTGCCAACACGTCCGAATTACAACACATGAAACACTTCTATGGATTTCAGCACTTTCCTTTCCCGAGGATACGTACGGAAAATTTAGTGACACTGTTAGTGACCACTTATTCTCCCAACATAAAGCCGATGCCGCACACAGCTATAAATAAACTCATTTCCCAACGCTGTTTCGATCGTTTCCGGATATAAATATACTATTCCTCTGACGTTCAGAGTTTCGATACTACGTTTATTAGGTATAACGGAAAACCATGACGTAAAATTAGCTCGGTGACGTCATTTCTACTAGATTTTCGTTGACGTTAATTTCACGTGGGTATGTTAGCATCAGTATTACGCGTGTTACGTTAGTTATCAGTGATTTTCGTTCTGTTTTTGCGCATATTTTTACGTTCACACGTTGGATAATTTGTCACTTCGAGTTTTGTTTTAACCAGGAATGTGTTGTTGTATTTGCGATAAGGCCCGGTATAGCGTTTCCCAGCTGGGGAGACTATTCAGAGTGATTTTAAATCTGTATTCGGTGTAGTGCTAAAAATAGTTCTGGATTATTTATAGTTTTTCTGTGATACACATTTATGCACACATTATAAACAATTCTATTAATATATCACTCACTAATGATCGTTTAAAAATTGAATAACAAATGTACCAAAGTTTTTATACGTAGTGAGGGAGAAATGAGAGTTCCAAAACAGTAATGGTTTGGAACCACTGAATTAATATATTGATGTTTGAGTTAATAGGTCAATTCCGTGAACATTGACCCAGCAGTGATATTATCTTACGTGAGCGCTTTTTATTGTGGAATATCAGGCAGTTAAATTGGGGGTGCACAACTCAAATGAGGATACGTGCCAGAGTTTAAAGAGTAGTCTTGTTGCGCAACTTATAAAGGTCCTTTTATCATATATGTATTGCGGGCTGAGCTCAGTTGATAATCTATTGATTAGTTTACAAATTTGCTCAAAACAAGACTTTAAAACAGTAATTTTTAAACGGTTGGGCGCGCTCAAAAGAGGGTCATAGACAATTTTTCTCGGGGGAGTGTGGAGGAAAAAAACATAAAAAATATTTGTTAGATTCGATTTTGCCCGCCCTATTTTGAATATTTACATTTCTGTATTGTCTTCTGGAGATTGTGTTTCTATCCACATATTTTCAACATGTTTTTGGAATAAAATATACTTTGGTCTTAGTATCTGTTATTTGTAGCTTATTGTTAGCTAGTTATATTTGAGGTGGGCTCGAGACTTGAAAAATCTAAGAAGGGTGCGAACCTCAAAAAGTTTGAGAACCCCTGGTCTAAAACAGTAACTAATTGGGCATATACAGGACATTGGTCATGTATTTACGTGCACACTGATATGAGAGTTAACCGTGTGCTCCAACCAGATTCAGGTTGCTATGTACACGGTCACTACCTGGTCATGGTATTACACATTGGTCATGTATTTACGTGCACACTGATATGAGAGTTAACCGTGTGCTCCAACCAGATTCAGGTTGCTATGTACAAGGTCACTACCTGATGTCATAGGCTATATTGTTGCCATAGTTACAAACAAAGATTTGAAATTTAATGTAAACAATTGGACCTAGCAGTGATGTAATCCTCTAAATAGGCGCTCAACGATTTAAAAGGTGACCTAACTTCAAGCCGTTTTTTTTTTATGAAAATGTTCCCCTTCAACTCCTCACAAATGTGTTCTCGCTTTACTGTGGCCAGTGGCCAGTGTCACATTCGAAGTGGACACATAAAAATAAATTTATTTCGTTTCGTGAAATTTAGATTTTCCTGTGTAGATTAAATGTAACACAACTCAATGGGATTGCTTCTGGAAAATATTTACGTCATTGAATCGTGACGTCATCAAAATGGATATTATCACGCCCACTGTCGTCGACCCAACCGAGGAATGGAGCCCAACATTGAACGGTAGGTTGCATACTTGAATGTCTTGAATATTTTGAAATCAAACAATAATCCGAATCCGGATGGAATTTTTCTTGACTATCAGATATATCGGAGAGTCTTTTTTGTTTCATTTTACGTCTACTAAAATTTTATTTAATAAAAGTACTTCCGTTTTCTGGAGATCCGGGATTCAAAATTTAGGCTTTAACTTTAGTTTTTGCTATACGTAAGTGTATATATAGCAGTGGTTCCCAAACTGCGACCGTCGGGCCAATTACGGCTTTCGTAACAATTTAATTAGCACACCCAATTTGAGTGAAATAGTTTACCCTTTTTGTGTTATTTTCTTTTTGAGTTCTACATACTGTCAATTGTTACTTTATTGTCATAGTTTAAGCACGTGTACATTTGTAACAATACAGTTTGGTATCTTAAAAATCAGGTAACTCAATTATACGTACCGGTATCGGTTCCTCGCGGGTGCTTCCCGCTTTTGGCCCGCCAATATCTTTCAGCTTCTAATTTGGCCCGCGGTCAATCAGCTTTGGAAATCACTAGTATATAGTATAATTATTGAGATAGTTGGCCAAGCCATTCAACCTACGACTCCAACTTAATTAGTTTTAATATTCTGATTCCTAGTCCAGACCTTGCCAAACTGTGTTCAGCGACACAGTAGTGTGTCATAGACAAGACCAAAGTTTACAGCTAAAGTGTTATGCTTAAATATAAATTGAATATATATATAGTATATAGAGGGTGACTCCCCTCAAAACAGAGCCCAGGCCAGCCCAGGCCATTGGCAACATATTCTCGAGAAAACATATAACTTTTGTGCAAAGTATCCTAGGAACCTAGATTACTGAAACTTTTGGGTTCAATCATACAAAAACAAGTTCAATTGTTAAATATATTTTCTTTATTTTTGTAAAAGTGATCAAGAAATCTATGGGATCAATATTTTTTTTTGATACTCCCGTTGTATGTGTACCAGGTTAATCCATAATTTTATTCCGATTTTCCTCACTTTAGTTTTATTACGAGTTCGGGGACTGCCTGTGTTTGCCAAGTGAATATACGCCCTGTCCATAGGTTTCGGTTCCTTTACACAAGTTGATATAAAGAAGGCGAACAAAATTAGTTACCTCCACATTGGTAGACATACTTCTGGAGCACCTTTTTTGGCCAACCCCCATTTAAACTTTCCGCGAAAAAATCATACTCTATGATGCGACGTTTCACAAAAAGGTTTAAAAACCATTGACTCATCACGCGCGGAAAAGCCATTTGATTCACAAAATTTTATACAGCGTTCAAGCAATCATTATGTAACTCGGGTAACTCGAGTCTTTCCAAGAAATTCATAGGCATTCACGGTGTTCTATTTCCATCTAAGCTGTCAATAATTAAATATCACAAGATGGGGGATTTCCGCTCGACATTTCCTTCCAATCTTAGTTTTCGATCCAAAATGTCAAAATTTGTGGTTGGCTTATAGATAAATTGTTAGATAAGTCTACCACAAGAGGTGGTAGGAATCTACTTATATTCCTTATGATCTATCCGGGCTTTTAGTAATCCGGAAATGCTATCGACGTGTGGTTACAGACCTGTGGCGTTGTGTCTCGCAACCTTCAAACTTTCACTCGGCTCCTAGAATAAGTTCATATTATATGAAACTCGAAAAGTGGGAGAAGTCAATTTTTTATATTTTTCACTCTAACCGGTTTCGGATTTTATCCATCGTTGTGTTGTAGACCAGTAACGTAATAATTGTACTACATGGCAAACATAATAAATGAATGGAGTCGGTTTTTAGGAATTCGACACAGTTTTAGGAAACCGGATATTTTCCAAAATGCTCATGCTGTTATGTCTCGCAAACTTCGAACTTTTTTTTCTGCGAATAGATCAGACTCATAATGCGCCGTAACACGAAAAGGTTTGAAAACCATGCGGAAAAATCATTTAATTTACAAAATTTTATACAGTGTTCAATCAATCTTTTTGCAACTCGAATCTTTCCAAGAAATTTACAGGCATTCACGGTGTTCTATTTTCATCATCACTGTCAATAATTAACTATCACAAGATAGGGAATTTCCGCCCGACTTTCCTTGGCAATCTTAGTTTCGATCCAAAATGTCAAATTTTTCTTACAGATTATAAAAAATAAGTTCATATCATATGATTTGCGAGAGGTGACCGGAGTCGAATTTTTATTTTTTTTACCCGACCTGGATTTTAAATTTCGGTATTTTCCCACATTTTATTGCAAATTTGTCATGTAAAGTTTTCATTGTATTTTATATTAATCACAAATGATGGCCGGAGTGAATGTTTTTTTCATAATTTCGGCCAGATCCGGTTTATAAGAAGTCGGAATTTTACTAATGTTTGGTTTTAGTCCGTGATATTATGTTTCGTAAACTTCAACCTTTTTTCTGAGGATAGATCGGGGAGGTGGACGGAGACTATTCTTATAATTTAGAGCAGATCCGGTTCTAGGGATCCGGATATTTGATTATACATTCCACGTTTGGTTGTAGACTATAGTTGGTGGTCTTTTGTCTCAAGAACTTTAAACATTTTCTCGACATTCCAGGCTCATGAAATGAGCTTCTTCTATTTCTGACATGGGCAAACTACGGCCCGCGGGCCAAATCCGTCCGTTGGGTAATTCAATCTGGCCGCCTGATGCTGCCACAACCAAACAAAAACCAAATTTTGATGTTTTATCACTGTGAAAATGCAACCTTTTACATCACACTCGCATGGCCCTAGGTGGGCAAAAATTCTTTGGTCCTTGGTTCAAAAACCTTGCCCACCTCGGTTCTATATCAATTACAAAATGTTGCCGGAGTTGATATATTTATAATTTCGTCCATGTCCGGTTTTAGTAATTCGAATATTTGCCGATGTCTGGTTTTAGAGCAGTGGTGTTAGTCTCGGAAAACTCGAACTTTTTCTTGGTAGATAGATCAGACCCATGAAATGAGTTCATTTTAAATCAATCTCAGAGTGTGACTAGACTTTAATTTTTAATATTCTCACTATATCCGGTTACAGTAATTTGATATTTTGTCCGCGTATTATATTATACCAGTAATGCAATAATTGATAGTATTCCGTGGAAATCATATTAAGTTCCAGAGTCGATTTTATAACTCCGGATCCGGAATATTTAACAATGTTTGGTTTTTGACTGGTACTGTTATATTTCGGAAATGGAAATTTCTCTCCGTTGACAGATCGGGCCCGTGAATGGAGTTCATTTTATTTCAAGAATGTGAACGAACGTTATCGGGAATTCGTATGTTTTAACGTCTGCGTGTAACGTAGATTGGTCCTGATTCATTAAATAAAACCCAGAAAGAGTATCAATAGAAGCGACTGAAACACTCTGTATAGAGATGGTACGAGAGCAGGGCAACATTAATTAACAACAATAACTGCCACCCTACTTTCACCCACCCTTTATAGCATTGGTTCCCAAGACTGATTGACCAGGGCCAAAATTAGAAGCGAACGGACATTTGAGGGCCGGGAGAAGGATGCGCCCGTAAGAGAGCTACCCGTATGTAATCCTAATACGGTACCGATACGTATAATTAGCATACCGGTATAATTGAGTTGTTATGAATATACACGTGCTTAGACTGTGATAATGACGTACCGTACGGTAAAAATCTGCGGCATGTAGAACGCAAATGAAACTATCGACGGGCCATATTACATCGTCCAGCGGACCGTAATAGTCCTGCGGGACGCGGTTTGGGAACCACTGCTTTATAAGTTTATTGTTATGACAAAAAGGCCATTGAACCACGTAACTTATATTAATTCAATTCATCGCTGTAGAAAAAAAATCATAATTATCACTGATGTTAGTTAATTTTACTCACTTTTTTAACAGTATAATAGTGCAATCCATATTTTCCAGAAAAAGTAAAATTATTGTTAATCTTGAAACAAACCTTCAGTTTTACGTCATATGACCCGAAATAAGATTGAAATTTCTCCAAATTTGGTAAAGTCGGGAAAATCATGCATGAGTGTTGGGATTAGAATTAAGTTCGCGGAAATGTAGTAGTAGTTCAGGAATAGATTGAATCGATAGTTTGTCAAAATGACGTTGGTTTTGACGGATACTATGTTTGTGCACCTGTGGTTATTACAGGAGGTAGATAGATACAGAGGAAATGTTCTTATTTCGAAGGTTTTAATCAAAATCACGAAAGTTAGAAAAAGTTTGTAGAAAAGAAGTAAAATGTATACTTTTGTTTTCTTGATCGGACTTGAATTTCTTCACTATTAATATTCTAAAAATTTCTGATTGCAAGCAGACCCGGTACGGCTGGCGCCCGGAGTTTTGAGGTAAAAAGTGTTTCAACCTACGAAAAATGGTTATGTATGAAGAAAGAAAATTGCATTTTACATTTCAAAAGGTGGGGGCGCCCGCATTACAACACCCGTGGGGCATGTTAGTAATTTTACTGAAGATGATCCTTCTTTACTTCTGAAATATATCGTATTCGAGATTTGAATCATATGAGTATCATTATTCTGCTTCGACCTAAACTCAGATAATGATAACAAAAATGTGTTTTAGATAAAATTTCTTATTTCTCAAATGAAATTTTGTTAATTTCACCGAGTCTAAATTTTGGTTCAGAATAATTTGAGAAAATGTGCTTCAGGTATATGTTTTGGAGTATGGTTAGGTACTTGTCTACTATCCAATATACACCAAAACCAGCAAGTCTTGTGATATGAAATACAATGTACACTGGCGATCTGGTTGAAGCTAATGTTTACGTCAATTCGATAGCAACTGTTTAGCTGAAGTTAACAAAAATGCAAGAACTCGAAACTTCAAGTGTCTCACTGAAATGTTTGATAAATAAAAGCTTGCATTGTGAGAATTTTTCAAGTCGTTGTGTACGTGGAAAGAATAAGCTTTTTGTGTGGCCCGGGTAGGTGTAGACTGTAAAGTAAGTAGGTCTACTCTAGAGTACATAGAAACATAGATTTACAAGTACAGTATATTTTATCTATCAATAGGCTTTAAAAAGATATTTTAAGTTTAACTCGAAGTATTTGTAAAAGTGTATTAAAGCAATGTTATTCCACCCATCGTCTCTTGAAACGATGCAAAGTAGTTTGTGGCATCGCAGGATGAGGGGGAAGCAACCCGTGACAGGTAATTCGGTCTTGTTTCATATATTCATTATATTGACAGTGCTGCGAAGTAATTTTGGTCAAAGTATGTTGGGGAATCCCCCACACCGAGCTGTTTCCCTGACAATATATACTATTAGACATTCAAGTTCCACGTCAACTGGTATCTTTAAACTCGTTATGGCGTTGTATTCCGAATTTGGCTGCGTTGTTATTCAAATCCCTTTTCGGAATAAAATTTGTTCCCCTGGTATGACCTCAGTAAATCAACTTTATAAGCTTTCATTATTTTGAGTAAAATTGGTCACCCATGAAAAAGTTGCATTGTATAAAAATATTATATAGTGGCAAACTAACCCTAGTTCCGAATTAGGCTCATAGAATAAGTCGGGCTTTATCAGCCCTATCAAGTATTTTAATTTTTCTTCCGAACTCAAAATCCATTGTCCGTAAAATGAACCCCAATCTGAATAGTATATGCAAATTTCAACAGATTAATTACACCGAGAACTGCCAACGTTATCATGAACAACATTGCGTGTAAAAATAACCGCGTGGGCTACCTGATCATAAAAATATGAGATTTTATGTTCGCCCAAGCATTGTCCTAGCTTTAATCGAGTAATATTTTGCGTGGTTTTACTCTGGGCCATGTATAAGCGACGCTGCGAACTTTTCTTCTGCGAAGATTGCCAAACAGGCGCCATCTGCGCCAATATCATTAACCCTCTGACGTAAATCGTGCTTCAATATATTGTAATTTAATATATTTTCATTGCAATGTTGGAAAAGAGCTATAAATTACCATGCGGAAGTCATTTGTCTATTACTATGACAGAACAATGCGTGACTTTGCATCATAAAGCGGAAAGACATTGATTATTATGACTCATAAATCACTAGACAAATAAGTTTTCTACACTAGTGTTCAAAGTATACCATCGGCAATATGAACTCATAATCCGATTCTTGACGTGAAAAATAAGTTCATAAATTGAAAGCCACGTCTTACGAGATGTCGGCGCTGAAGGAAATTGTTGAGATTAAATTTAGTTTTGGTACAAGCCTCATTGTTTTCCATTTTTGCTTCAACACTTTAAATATTGTTCATAAAATGTAACTTTTCATTCACACTTACATGGCCCGCCAGTCTAGGTTGTCGAAAATTTTTGGCCCTTGGTTCAAAAACATTGCCCACCGCTCATTCAGTGTCATCATTAATTAGTAGCGTTGTGTCTGTATATGTTGATGGAATAAAGGTATCAGGTATAAGCACCATCGCTTAGCCATAAGGCAACGTTTCCCTACCGGGGAGTAATTTTGTCGTTTTGGGTGGAAATTTTTGCTTCGTATTTGCTGTCGTATTACTATTATTTGGTTTTTATTAAAACTATGATACCTATTCAAAAACACATATATATCAAACTACCCATACTATACGAAAGCCAGAGTGCAACTTGCGCATAACACTATGATCGATTTATCAAAGATTGAACAAATCAAGTTGTTTTATGTATAGGGAGGCAGGAATAGAGAGTTCAAAAATACGCAAAAAAGGAATTAAAAAAAAATTGGGGAACACTGACTTAGGGCGTGATGAATAGGGTAGACCAGTGGTTTTTAAAGTTGATTGACCGGTTACCAAAATTAGAAGCGGAATGATATTCGCGGGCCGGGAGAGGGGGCACAAGGGACCTACACCGACGTATATTTAAGATATAATCTATTGAATTGATACGAATATACTTTGCTTAAACTGTGATAATGACGTAACAATTGGCGGCATCTAGGACGCAAAAAGGTAAAACCTAAAGTGTTAAACTATTTCAGTCAAGTTCTGCCGGCCATATTAAATAGTTACACGATCTTTAAAAGACTACCTACTATGCATTATAAACTGTGGCCACATGAAATTGATAATTTTTTATTTATTTCACCAGATTCAGCAAATTCGGAGCTGCCACAAGAGTGTCTCAGAGAGTTGCTGGGCGGGAACCGACAAATCCAACTGTGGCATTTCATCCTTGAATTGTTACGAAACGATAAGTATTATGACATCATAAGTTGGGAAGGAGAACACGGAGAGTTTGTCATCAAGGTGAATATAATTCTTACAACTTCGTAGTTGAAACCAAGAATCTTAGAATATTTTCAACATAAACCTAATTGTAATTGCGGAACAGTGAACATATGGATCGATTTGCTAAATTCTTGTTGTAGGTGGTTTTCGTTTTCATTTGAAAAAATTGCCTTTCTGCGCAGCTGACGAATATATGATCTTGTACAAAGTCCGCCAAAGTAAAACAAATAGTAATTATTGATTTCGGCTAAAGGTTAGGGATGCAGATTGTGTGGGAATCAGATATTTAAATCATTCCCAACCCAAACTGGATAATTACCATTTTTTATTTAAAAACGTAACGGGCTGTTTTCCTGAAATCCCACATTTCTGGGGATTGGATTTCTGGGCGGAAGAATATATTCAAATTTGCGGTGCCTGAAGCTGCAAGAAGCATACTAGGCCTACTTTAGCTTTTAGTCTGAGAGACCCGGCACTTCACATGGGAGTATACTGCTTCATTTTACGTTTTTTTTTTATATCTCATCTCTCTCTGCTTGTCCAGCTCAATCTTTCTGTAAATATTGCACCTGAAATGTAAATTTTCATGTCACACTTACATGGCCCGCCAGTCGTAGTTGGCAAAATTATTGGCCCCTGGACTAAAAACCTTGCCTACCCCTGCGTTAGACACCCAACTCTCTGAGAAAAAACATTTTAATAAAAATATATCTTTTTCAGGAACCGTCAGAGGTCGCCAGACTATGGGGAATACGAAAGCGAAAACCAGCGATGAATTACGAAAAACTGAGTCGGGCGTTACGGTAAGTGATATTTCAGAGGTTCACAACAGAGGGCCCGTTGCTTTCAGACGGTGTTCACAGTGCAGTTTGAGAGGGGCCCCAATGCTTAGCGCAAAACTGATTTTACTTTCTACAAAAAAGCTCCAAGTTCTTCTTAGTTCCCTTGCTTTACAAAGTTATTTCACAGGGTGTTCTCACATTAATGAGCATGAATTATTCAAACCTCCTGGGATTCGGAATCTACAAATAGAAATAACACTATACTATAAATACTACTGTAATGCCAGGCACGGGCAACAATAGATTGGAAACCACTGTAGTATTTCTTGGGTTTGTAGTCCCTCCCGACTTCGGGTAATCAAGAAAACGTATGGGGCCCGACTTTCGAGCTGTTAATGAAATATTAGATCCAATCCAACCCGCGAATCGGCTTTGAAAAAATTCGAATTAGTCCCAGGCTTTCTTGCGAATTTTCCCACAAAATCTTTGATTTTGCTATTTTGATATGGTTTTGTACAATCCTCGTTTGGCATTGTCCCCCCAATTCATTAGATCTTTGAGGTTATGGGAATCTCGGCTGAACCCCACATTGGTAATTTAATTTAATCAAATTGATTAAAACCGGTATTCTACATCACGTTGGTATACTGTTAAAGTCCTACCCCGCCTGATAAATCTAGCTCAACTCTAATACCATCAAGTGATTTCCCTGCACCCCCTTAAAATTACACCCTCCCCTATTTTTGACGTGTTTAAGATTAATTCTATTTAAGTTTAATCGTATTTAAATATCCAGAAATCGGCATATTTATCGGTGCATGATGGTCTGGAGAATATGTAACACATTTTGATGAGTTACAAATGCTTTTATTGCTAATAGCAAAATATTTACCATCTCCTAAATCTCGAAACATCTCCCTCCTAAAATGAAAAACTTAGGAACATACTGTCAAGAAAGGTGACAATTGGCAAAAAATGCTAATATATCCATCATTATTCACTCGTTTTCTTGTATTCCACTCAGTTACTACTACGACAAACGTATTCTGTATAAATCCAAAGGGAAGAGATATACTTACCAATTCAACATTGCAGTATTGGAATTGCTGATCAGGAATAAACAAGAATCGGCTTTAGAGGCAGAAAAAGGTGAGCTGAATTAGAACAACAAGCCAGACTTTCAATACACATGATGGCCAGTGGTGTTATTGAGGGGGTTCGCACACGTTCTTCGATAGCCGTGATATCAGCGAACCCGTTCTTTAAAGGGCGTGAGATTAGCGAACCCCTTCCAGTTTTGTTGATTTTCTAAAATGGGGGAACCTGTTCTTAGCGAGTTCGATACAAAAGATAATTTGTTTGTGAATAAACTTTCAAATTCTACCACTCATGATGGCCCAAAAGAGAAGGCTCAGCGAAAGAATTGCTGGGCTCCTCGTCCCCGCATCACTTGACAGCTGGCCGGTTCGCCATATGATTAAGCGGTCTTATAGGCTTTCCCATCCCCCGGCATAAATAATAATTCCCATCCTATTAAGTTAACATTTACGACGCCTTCATACAACTTTTAATTCCACCCAGACTTTGTACATCAAGCCAATGTTGGGTAAGGAGCTACTTTACTTAGAAAAAACCAGAATCTTTCAGGTCCGGCCTTGGGTGATGTAGGACGTAGGTGATCGTAGGATTCAAACCCAATTTTGCAACGATTTTTGGCGAGATTTTGTTTTCCAGGCCTTTTACCAGCATATGCCTTTAACTAAATTTTTTATTATTTCAAGAAAAATCACTTGATAACGATGATGACGTCGTAATAACATCACCAGATGAACATCTCCGTAAGCCTGAAGATTCCCCCATCCGAACATCCCACATACGTCACACAAGTGACGTGATATTGAGTCCTGTGCATCGAAACGACGAAATTTTACGTCGCTCATGGCAACGAAACAAACAAACAGCGAACATTTGTCAGCGTCCACAACGTCACAAAGAGAATTGTTTGAATCTGTATTATGGCAGAACAATTCCTTCTTTACTACATTACAATGACTTTGATCCCATAAGATCACGTGATTTATCTTTGAATAACATGATTGGTGGAGAAAGACTCCCCAAATCTCCAAAGGGGACATGCGCGCCACTCATTAACAACCACACACCACGCGGCACAGAGCGTGAAAACAACTGTCATTAAACGACCCGATTTCAACTAGACCCCCTAGAGTTAAAATCGAACCTCGGCACTCAATCTACTCCCCACGTCTGGAACGCCCAGTAATCTATAGCACCACTCAGGGGCCGATGATCGAATTGTCTCGAACTAAAATCCCGCGAAATGTTTTCGACCCCCCAAAGAACTCATTATTACATCATCATCTATCTCCATTCCAAGAAGTACGCCCAGTGACGTCACGAGATCAATATGAACACAAAAAGACAGCTTTTCATGGTAGGTTTTGTTCCTAATGCTTTTGCGCTTGTCCTACACACGCCTGAATATATTTAGAAGTGGTTGTGCTGCATTTCGTTTATAAAAAAATTGAGCCTTGGTAGCCACTTGGTCTTCGCTTAGATTTTACTGAATAAAGTATATGTGACAAAAATTAGTCGATTTAGAGAATAGTTGAAAAGTTCATTTAACAACGTGGACACAATTTACAAAACGTTTTGTGGGGTCATTGCCAACTAAATAAAAGAAATATCGTAACCTAAGCCAGGGGTTCTGAAAATTTGGTGTTATGGAGTCGGTCAAAAGGTTGACTATTATTCACGGATCCCCATCATAAATTTTTAAAAATAAAAACAATATATTAACGCTGTAACAAAGTAGTGTCGAAATGCGACAACAAAGCGGTAATTGAAATATGGCATTAGCCATTAGCAATAGTGATAATGTCATGTATTTTCGAATTGCCACATTTCGACGCTGCCGTTGTCAAATTTTATGCCGTTACTGATTCTTTGAACAGTTACAAAACAGTTACAAAATTAGCTAAGTCGGCATTTTGATAGTTATGGGGATTCGTACTGTGCAATTTGAGAACCTATGCAATCTAACCTATATGACCTAAGCAATCTTCTTTATTCCGCTTCCCCGAACGCGAACTTTTGGTACGCTCGTATGTGTATGTGGGTCACACGGGGTTTGACCCCGAAATTTTAGATTTTGAACAAGAATGGTTGGCCCAACTCTTTCACCTTTAGATCATAGGTTCTCAAAATGCTCCAGTACTCTCGGAGAGAAACCTCCGCGAGATATTCCGTTAGTTACTAAAATACTCACTTGGCTAATTTTCTAACTGTCCAAAGGAGCAATATACCGGCATTGGTGAAATTTGACAACGGTAGTGTAGAAATGTGGCAACAAGACGGTAATTCAAACATGACATGATCTCCAATAGATATTTTTTATAAATTTATTGTGGGGCTTTTTAAATAGTAAACCTCTTCAGGGGTTCTATAACACCAAAAGTTTGAGAGCTCTTGCTTTAGATCACCGTGGTTTTTAGCAGCTGCGAGTAACTCCACACAACTTACGTAACCTTCTTTACCTCAGGTTCGCTTCCTGGAACGCCAACTCATTCATTTCGTCGACAAGCTCCATCACCTGATCACATGTTCTCGTTCAAAACAGAGGAAATCAAGGTATTTTGTTGGAAATTTTCACATATTCGCTCCGAATGAGGCTCTACGCGCAACCTTCTTTCCACGCGCACTCTCTCAAAGTGAATGCGAGTCATCTTTCAGCAAAATCACCACCAACCAATGGAGTGCTATTGTAGCTATATAGTCTCATGACAGTGCATTGCGTGTTAGTGAGCTTTTAAACAGTCAGCTCAAGTTCATAACTACAGCAAGGTTTGTTAAAAACGAAACTTTATCCCTTTTTCTGTATTTTTTATAACACGTTTGCATGTTTACAGGCCTACAACAACGAACGGCAATCGCCTTCTCAAGTCAATGGCTACATACGGCATCCTTTAACAGGTAGGTCGAGTTTACAACACTTTTCGATGCATTTCAATCTGAACAAGATCCCGTACTAGCAATACTATTTGATGTTTCCCCGAGCTTATTCATTTCCGTAATAATATCCGATTAGCAGTAAGCGAACAGTGACGTAACCAAACCCCTTTCTGCAGAACCCCGTGAAATTTAGAGATTTATATTTGTGTTAGTGTGCAGCAAGACACACATACTATGGGAGCATTCCCTCAGCACTTTTCAATACCTATTAAATTGATTGCTCTGTATCGGTTTGCGTGCTTGAATTCCATGGTGGAAAAATAAATGCTAGGAAGATTGCTGGACTCCTCCTCGTCGTGGGCCGGTTCTCGTAACTGTGGTCAGTGACAGTTTCCTCACCATCAAGTCCATGCATCTAGAAACGAAATAACTTGCTAACTAATCCCATACCCGACATGGACTGGTAACCGGACGGTCGGCAATTCTTCGCGAAATGCTTATTAAGCTGTCTTTCACATACCCGAATTGGTTTGGATACCGATGATTGAGCCGTTTTATCGGTTTTCCTCCTCGGGATAAACATGAAAATCTTACCTATACAGTTATTATTCTAGCTCAACCCAGGAATAGAAGTCTTGGACTTCAGGGATCGCCAACCCCATACAATGAAGAAACGAACAGACGCCGAAGCGTTGCATCATCCCATTCTTATTACGAGATCCCCCGATCTGTCCGGGATTCAAACCCACATCTCACACCAACTCATACGAAGATGGTGGAGCTCCGTAAACCATCGGCCGAGGAACTGGCGTTTGAAATAGCGAAAGAAAAAAAATGTGAGTCGATTCGTTTCAATGTTTTTCTAAGCTGAGGTTTTTATACGATGTATTTATACGACTTTCGCTTTGAACAAGACTAGGAACAAAGAGCCACTGTTGTAGGATAGGATAGGGGGAGAGAGAAGCCGATAAGGCGGCTCAATCACATGGCGAACCACGGCCTCTCGTCTGGTCACCAGTTCATGTCGGGTATAAGATTAGTTAGCCAGATATTGGTTTTTCAGATGCATGGACTTGATGGCGGAGAAACTCCTGAACCACCGTACGGTGGCGAGGAATCCAGCAATCATCTTGCACATAACTATCCGCATATACGATTCGAACCTGCGAACCAACGCGGGGTGATAAGAGGTGCCGTGGCACGCGGATTCTGAGCGCGGAGATGCGCCAATGTAAGTAGCGCCAATTTATTACACCCTGAGTGTGAAGTGGTGGGAATAAGCTTGGAACTCAAGATTTTAACCTGCAATGACATGATAGCTAAGTCTAACGCTATAACTAGTCAGGCCAGGGGTGTGCAACCGTTAATACAGGAGGACATGATACAAATAACTGAGTGGAACCTAGTGGGTAAAAGTTTTGGTTGTTGATCTTATGACATGCGTTGTTTGCTTCGCACAAGCTAGCCGTTGATACATTGTAATGCCATAGGCATAAATATTAAATTGGCTTGGCAACGCGAAGGGATTAGAATTACTCGCACCTACCCGGTTAATAAACTAAATCAAATTTCGTTTCGCGTGCCGCTTACCATTCAAAATTGGCACTTCTCCGCGAGCCGCACAATTTTTCTGTGTGGGCCGCATTTGGCTTGCGGCCGCAGATTGCACACCCCTGACTTTGGCCGCGACACTCACGTTGCCCCTCAAACAAGCCCCAGCAAGCACGCATTACACTTCTGTTTTGGGGGGACCAAACTTTTGTCGGTTCGATAGCGCTTACAAAAATTATTTTTAAAAGTTATACGTTGTGAATCACTTTCGATGAGCTGTTTCCCTCTCATATCAACCAGTATGCTCTGACATATCATTAGAGAACAAAATCCTCCACACGTGTTCCTTGCATATATCACTTGCCACCTGTATGTGTTCCATTTGCTTTGGACAGACTGGCGATCTTGATTTTAAACCCCCACACGAAATATTCATTATACACTGTAAGGGGTTTACCATAAAAACCTTGCATTTTGACTTAAAATGAATGATAAATAATGATATTCTAACATGATATTCTAGCTTGTTTACAACTCACGAAATACTTCCGTTAACTATAATTAGATTTCCCGGAAATTGTTGTCAACAGATTGGCACTCAAACAACTTCCGGTGTCTATTTACCAACTTTTTTGATCTTTCGCCATGATTTTTTGGCGTAGGCAGAACGGCGTTGCAGTCAAAATATTAGCAAGCAGTGTAATATGGTGCTTGTTGCATATTGAAACAGTAGATCCCAATATTTTTCGATAAATTCCTCCCTTCACCAATTTTTGATCTTTAAATACTAAACGATATTTAGTGACGGTTCGTCTGACCAAAATCAGACTTCCTCAGACAAGCACTTTACAACCATTGATATCAAAGTTGTTAGTCATTTCATTTGTATACCTCGAGTCGCTGAAAGAAATTAACTCGGAGTCGCTGATAAAAATTGTCTCAAGTAGTTGATAAAATTGACTCGAGTCGTTGATAAAATTGAATCGAGTCGCTGATAAAATTGACTCGAGTCGCTGGTAAAATTGACTCGAGTCGATGATAAAATTGAATCGAGTTCAACTTAAGACGAGTCAAGAACTGAAGCATCCCTAACACTAGGATGCAGTATAGATTTTATCAAAACACTTAGAAATAACCTTGCTAATCAATTTTGCTTGATTTTCGAACTAAATTATTTGTTTTTTTAACAGCTCATCACATTAAGCCAGGCTACATCGACTTGCGAGCCCATTCCAAACGAATCCGTGATCTTTTCTCATCAAGACGAAGGGCTACGTCGGATTCAGAAAATATTCGGATACATAAAAAGCCTCCAATCACTCCCGAACGTAAATCATTTATTTTTACACGAGTGTTTCCCACGCATATTGCTCTGCTCAAACAACAACTGATTGATTTATGCTTTTTATTGGGGTTGTTGGAATTATCGGGGTTCAGCTACCATAATAAGGTCTTTTTATTAAGGTTTTCAAACCTTTTTTTAACCAAGGCTTTGAATCCGCGGTTTTTGAATGGCTATACTGCCTCATGTGAATCATTTTCGTCAAGTAAATTACGGAAAAACTTTTCACGTGTTGAGTCAGCCTCACACAGCCTCTCACTTTGTAATTGTAACTTTGGAACCGTCCAACAACAAAGACCACAGCATGAAAAACGAAATCTTTCCGCGCAAAAAGGCCATTTTATTTTCCGACTTTGTGACATTTTATGAATTCTTATCCCAGGTTCATCGTTAGAAAGAGTTCAGGAAACACAAAGACAAGCCCAGCAGATGGAACCCCTTGATTTGAGCAGCAAAGGAAAGAAAACTGGTATGTATGAGGCGAGGTGGCTGTTAATTTATTTTTATATGTATAAAATGTCGAGTTAATATTAATAGAACCATTGATATTAAAATATTGTACAGAAGAGCCCGAACTTGTAAAATTGCCAATTTTTGCCAATTCGAGCTGCTTAAATTAAGCCGTTTACCAGTGATTCCAAACCTTTTATGGCTCGTGGATGCTTTCAGCAGTCATGGCGCTCTGTTTATTGTTCCAGTGACATTTATAGTGTTAATATGATTAGTAGATTCCGAATCCCAATATGTTCAAAGAATTCATGCTCAATAAGGTGGAAACACCCTGTGAATAACCTCGTCACGCAATGAAAATAAGAAGGACGGGGAACTAGGAAGAAAATCAGTTCTGCGCCTAGCATTGTAGTCCCCCATCAACTTCTCTGTGGCCCTTTTGGTAGTTCGCGGCTCCAGATTGGGAACCACGAATGTAGATAGAAGAATACAGCTCTATATCGTATATTGTTTATATTTTACAGGCCCCAACATCACTCCGTCTATGCTAGAAGTTCCGATTCCATCCCGCGCCCAGCATCTCTCACCTACTCATCTCATCGCCTCTTCACTCTCCGCGACTCATCTCAGTCCTCGATATTCCACTGGGTGTATTCCTGCTTGGGGAATCCCCCCACCTAGTCCACGGAAGCGCCAAAGAGCTGATTTGGGTTCTGAGGAGGAAACTGATGACGTATTGACTGTGTCTTGCGGGGACGAATATGACGTCAGTCAGACATGGTCTTCAAGTCCAAATTCTTTCGATATGGCGCATAATGTGACGTCACCAGAACGTATGTTATCAGGTCGGTCATTTCCAAAGCTTGGTCGTTTTAAAAATGGCACCGCATCGCCTACATTATCCCCAGCTTTCCGCGGTTACATCGTCAATGACGTAAAATCCAGCGAACGTAGTTATTCCAGCTCTTCGGTACCTTCCAGCCCAAGTCATGTAATGCCAGCAAAATGGAGAATCAAACGAATGCAGAAACTTCACGCATCAATGGAATCTGTTGATTTGCTGTCACGAGATCCTATGACGTCACAGGATGATTACATCATTTCATGTTCAAATGAACTCCCAACCCAATCATCGACAGAGAGCGACCATGTCCCAATGGAAACACAAAAAGTTGAGTTGATCTCAACCCCAACAGGAGAAGAATCTGATGATTCTGACGTCACTATTGACGTCACAGGTGTTAGTCCTCAGATGGAGAGTGCTGAGACTATGCAAACAAATGTCATTGCAACCCATACAGATGATTATAACAATAATAAAGTAAAAAACTCAAACTTAAAAAAATCATCTAGTATGTCGTCATTAGAAATGACATCACAGACTGCCGCTGACGTCATCAACAATCCGAAATCACCAAATCGCGTCAAACTTTTGGAAATTTTGAACAGAAAACGTTTTAGTTTTTTAATTGCTTCTTCCTATCACAACTGTGACGTCATGGAAAAATCTATTGTTGGGGGGCACCTTTCAAATTCCAAGCATGCCTTATCCGCGCCACCTAGTGCCTGCGCATCCCCTGTAAATTAAATTTCAGCCGGACTGATTTTTTCTTCTTTTATATTTACTCATTCTACGTTTATAAAAAAGTATACTTTCATCGCAGATTCTACGTTTATAAAAAAAGTATACTTTTATCGCAGATTCGAATATTTTAGATTCGAATTCCCGCTTTAGGGGAACACAATACACTGAATCTAAATTTCGATTCACTCAAATAAGATGAATCAGATCTAGTTTGAATTCACTTTACATTTCCGCAGGTCGGCCATTTACTAGTTTTATTTTCTTTAGTGTTATCGTTTTTGTAAATATCAATTGTGTGAGGTTTGGCGTTATACCGTTTTTTAACTGAGAAATTACCCTTCAGCTGGAAAGAATTGCACGAGGCAGGTACGATATCTTATCCAGAGGGAGCCATAGGAGCAGCCACCACGTTATGATTAATAATTGCTAAGTCAGACCGTAATAGTCAGCGAGGCCTAAACGTTTCGAGCTACGAAAAATGGGAGGGGGGGGGGGGGTAAGACTTCCTTCTCTCTCTTTCCTGGATACACCCTTGACTGAGTCCAGATCAATTCAATCTTACGCAACACTTTACACGTTTATGTATATAATTGTTTTATTTGTTGTTTTTGTAGTATTCACTTTTACATTCCGCAGGTCGGTCTCCTTCTTTTGCATTTCTATAACCTTATTTTTTGTAATGTTTTTCTAATCATGAATGAGATAAATTGTGAGCAGAGCTCACTTTTATATCTCCTATAAAACATAGTTGTCGGATGAAGATGTGGATCAAGGCCGATAAAATTCGGTCAGAAAATCCATGCACTTATTACAATACAGTATTTGTATCTGAAACCCACTATCAATTGACTAATATATCCTGTCTTCAATTATAAATCAATGCAGGTTAGGTGTGATCAGAATCGTGTTTTAAAATTAGAGAACCGGAACCGGATCAAACTTTTTCGATTCCACAAACCCATCAGGGATCATTGTAGTATAATCTAGATATGAAATGATAGATGCACTTTGCAGCCAATCCAAGTTCACCCGCTGGTCGGTTCAATGTTATTTGCACTTCGTACAAAACACTTTTTGTTTTTTAAAAACAAGGTGAACATTATGAGTTATATCCACCGTTAGGGCGGTTACGCTATTTACCAGGTTGATTTATATAAAAATCTGTTTGTAATATACATTTCAGTAATGTTTCAAATATTGGCGCTCCAGGAGTGTGTGTACCAATATGAAGGTAACTAATTTTGTTCGTCTACAACTTTACATCAAGTTGTGTAAAGGGTCAGAAACCTTTGGGCAAGGGGTATATTCACTTGGCTAGCACAGACAGTTCCCGTAATAGAACTAAAATAGGGGAAATCGAAATAAAACTATAGCCTGACCCTAACCTGGTACACACACTACGAGAGTTGGCGAGTATTTTTCAAAACAGGCGCATAGACCTATTCGTATTGAGTAATATATGGGTTATATCATTATTTAGAATGTTCCTACATAAAGAAATATATACAATGCTATTTATTGTCATGGTAACTTGTGTTTGTATATACATTTAAAACGTCAGCTTTATATGGTTTGATTGACAGAGGCTGTGCCTTCACTTACCAAGAGCAATCAATACCAACACATAGCTAATCTCCCCCCGCAACGAAATTGACGCACCTTCTGTTTATTAGATTCGGCTATTTTGATTTGTTCTAAATTCGAAATTTTTAACAAATTCAATCAATTTTCACACCATCTGTATTTGTTTTAGTGTTTTTAAATTTTGCACCGAATTCTGTAAGACCATAAGTGTTGACAGGACAGACTGCATATTGAATTTTTGCTCCTATCAGTAAGATTGCAGCATTTCTATCTATTTTGTTCGACAATATTAATTGTGCTGAAATCTAAATTTTTTGATCAACTGGTAGCCAATCTTCACGCTATCGTTATTAACAATTTTACTAAGTTTGCACCTAATTCTGTAAGTCCATTGACTACCTACAGGACAGACTGCATGTTGGATGTTTCCTCTCGTCAGTGAAAATGCAGCATTTCTTTTGTTTGACAATTTTTATTGTGCTGATTTCATAATTTCTTAACCAACTGGCAGTCAATTTTCACGACATCGTTATTAACCCTTTTTGCACGTAGTTCTGTAATTCCTTCACCGTTGTCCTTCAACAGGACCGGCATCACTACCATGTTTTATTTCAATAGTTTCATTCGCACTTAAGCTTGTATATCCGTGTCTGTTCTTTTGCAATCTTTCGTATTTTGTACGTGTTATCTCTATAAGTAATCGCCCATCTTCACACGGTCCTGTCATTTTACGACGGATGGAAGGAGAGAAGAAGGTTCCACAAATTCCGCTCCATACGTGAGCTTCTTAGAACTAGCGCCTAGGTTTGAATCTTTAATATTATTATCATCATACCCTACCTACTTTCTTGTAACGTGCATGAGGTGGTGGAATTGCAGAAAAAATTGCGTTTCTTCCACCCACATCGTCAATGGCCGCTCGCATGTTTTTTACGAGCCAAAAGAGCGAATAAATTTCGCCTATCAAAAATGCTTTAATAATCACAGTGCCCCTCGCGTTTCCATGGCTTACCGGGGTCCTGTTATTGCAATCTTTTATGTATACCTTGGTGTGATTTATAAACAGACTTTTATAAGTAACTTTTTGAAATAAACGTTTTCGTGCAGAATTTGTTAGTTGTCTGTTTAAATTTTTTTCAAACAAGAGGAAAACTGGATCTTCTATACAAAGGCCCCACCAGAAAAACATCCTCGCCAACGCTCTAATTAAGGAAGTAATTGTAATCAGTGTTAGGCTTAAGGATTTTAATGCAAATTCCCCTGAGAATTCAAATTTTTAAATCATTCCCTGCTCTAACTGGATAATTTGTTATTATAAAACATGGCGGGCGTATTTTCCTCAAATCTCATATTTTTGCATCAGTGGCAAGGGTTTGTACAAAAGATTCGGGAAACTTACATATAGTTATGGCAATTCCATGCATTTGCCGAGCTCAAGGTGTCCCGATTTGATCGACGAAAATCTGCGTGGCGCCATTTCCTGTTAAGAATAGTATATTACGGGGGAAACAACTAGAACTCAGCAAATGAGATAGATGCAAATGCGCGCTTGTATACCTTGGATAACTTAATATTTCGTTAATTTTTTATGATATGACATAAATTACGGGGACTTTGTGCAAAAGATCCGAAAAACTCATATATTGAAATAAATGCGGTATCTTGATTAGAGCGATTCTATGAATGAAGGTAAGGTTTGATAAAGACAATTAGGCCAATTCAAAATTTTAGTTTTGCAAAATTCAGAAGTCTGAAATAATATATTTCCAGCCATAACTTACAGCAGAAATAGACAGATTTCGACACGGTCGTAAAAGTTCTACCACCTGCTATAATCCTAATTAATTTCAACTTTCTGTCGATTTTGCTTCCAAAAACCCCGCCCACAAACTATCAGCAGACGTTTTATTGGATAATTATTGCACACGTATATTTTGATAATAAATTGCACAGATTATGAGAAGATAATATCAGACAAAAATATTATTGGGTGCCGGTATGGTATTCGACATACATCAGTGTTTCTCAGTGTGGTCTCAATGAGGATCTTCGAAATTGGCCTGGAGTTTTCATTGGTATACAGTAGGTCCGAAAAAAACGTCATCAATTACAAATTGAAAAGAGAAGAGATTTACGATCGAGGATGAACCAAGGTTGGGAAGTTCAACTTGACAAACTGATAAATAGACATAAAGAATTAGTTTCATCGACATATTCATTGATAATTTTATGATACTCGAAATATCTATGGGTCTAAGGTTTCTTTTTTCAATAAAAATCAGCCACAAGACAATGAAGTTTGAAAACCATTGGTCTACATGCACATGTCAGATGGTGCTTTTAATCTAGCTGTCATATAAACGCTAATCATCATCAAACTACGATTCCACGAAATAGATTTTTATTATTTTTACTCGACCTCGGTTTAGCTTAAACATGAACCGAACGAAACATATCGAGGGCTTAATAAAAGTCGTGAATCTTTCAAAAGCGGTCTTTAGAAAATATGTGGAAAACGTATATTTCTGATTTGGACTCATGTAATTTATATCGATATACTTAAATATTGCTCGAAAATATAATTGATTAGATACCAGCTCAAATTATTTCTTTGTAATATTTTCAAAATAACTTTTCTCGGAATTTCAACATTCGCCCTTTAGACTTGAAGCCCCTTACTTAGTCCAGTTGGTTCAAACTTTTTTTCAAGCAACCCAAATTTCCGGAAAAATCAATTTTCTAAAATTTCGTAACGCAAGGATGTGCTCAAATACCAAATGGCATGTAGTACTTTTATGACCGCAAAATTGAATTAGTAATATAAAACAAAGTGCGAGAGCTGTGCTAGTTTGCTCTCAGCGAGATTTTGAAATCGTGGCGTGGTTTTACTTAGGCAAAAATTACGAGCTCAAAGTTTTCACGCTGCAAAACTTCCCACGTATCCAATTATTATTGAGCAACACTTCATACCGAATATAAAACGAGAATATCGGTCAGAGACCGAAGACCGAAAGCTAGGGGATCCCCGAAAACAGCGCTCTTACTCCGTAGTGACACCTTGTGTCCCATCACTAATTAATTAATAACTCGCTAATTATACGACATAATTCGCCCAAACTCAATAGGCTTCAGGTCCGAGATGAGATGAATGCACATGCACAATCTGGAGCGGATTCAATCTCGCTTTCGTGAGATATCGCGTGCATCTAACAGACATACATACATACAGACAGACAGGCAAATACCTATCAACATACTTACCGATTAAAATCGATAAGTAATAAACAATAAAATTCACTAGAAATCAAAAGGAGTAACTTTTAGGTTTGTTTATAAAAAACAAGGGACTCAGAAAAGTTTCAGGCGACCAAGTTTTAGGTCATGACCTACAGATTGTGAAACACCGGCTTAGTCTAGGTGTAAGTTTCTGTAGAACACATACCACACCGGTGTCTGTTATTGGACTAAACATGGTTGTCGGGTTTAGTTAGTTAGAATAAGAGCCATGGAGTCGGAGTTGGGCATTTTTATATTGGAGTGGGGATCATATTTCCAAGTTATCAAGAGTCGGAAATAGCAAAAATTTGTTTTTCCAGATTTGGGAGTTGGAGTCGACAATTTTGTCAACCCGGAATAGGATCGGAGTTGCTTCCTTCAAGTCTCTGAGTTTACGATGACATTTTAGTCCGGCCCACAGAAAATTTCCATGAAAATTATCGTGCAGTTGCATAAAATCGTCATAAAAATGATTTAGCTCAGAATTGTTTTTTCCGGTTACTGGAGTCAAAAATTTTGTCAAACCGGAGTGGTATCGGATTTGATATTTTAAAGGGTTAGTCTGTGTATGGAATGAAATTTTGCTCCGACCCCTGGAAAATTTCCACATTCACGATGAAATTATGGTGCAGTTACATAAAATTGTCAATAAAATAATTTAGCTTCAAAATAAATCAGTTGAAAATATTCAAAACAAATTGGAAAATAATGATGCGAGATGAACTACTTCACCGCTGTTTTTCTGGTCTTATCAAATTCTACTGTTTTTGGTCTTATTTCAACCGTTATATTTTTTAGTTTCAGTGCCCGCCATGTTTTGCTCAGTGATCAATCTCCTTTATTTCTGCGGTAGTGCGAGAGAATAATACTTTGTGTGGGCATCCTGATATTCGAGACCAGTATACATTTCGTTAATATTAAGTATAAAACCTCTACATCTCACCCAGGTTGTAACAAATATGCTCAAACAAAAAGATCACAATCCTTCAAAAATCCCAAAAGTCCCGGCCCTGTAACTAGCTTCTTTATCAAAGCCCAATCAAAGATATTGTGAAGGGGATATCGGACGCGGTGGGGTAACTTTAATATTTTTCCAAATTTATTTGCCTTCTCTTGTTAAACGAAGTATTACAGAAAAATAGGGTCTCATTAAGCCATGTAATAATCATTATAAAGACAAATACTAAATTATTTCAGGTTTTGAGTGACTTCATAGACCCAAATTGTGTTCGTTCCAAGTAATATAAATGGATGCCAGCAAGAGGCGTGGTCTAATTAGGTAATAATGGTTTGGGTGTTTGACCATTGCAACTGACTAGTTACCCGAAGCCCTAAACCAAATGAAACTCAGCTAATTAAAGCGGTTTCACCATAAACGGGTTAGGAGAAAATCTAATTTAATCGCAACGGTGAAAGCATTCAGAACTTCAAAAACTCTGCGGTTCCCACGAAAGTATATATGTATAACGCATATGTAAGTAATTATACAGTAAAAACTAATACGATCATGAAGAAATAATGACTGTAGTATGATATAACCTTGAGAAATATAAGTTCAAGGTCATGAGGTAATTTCACAATGGTGACAAAATTAGTACGGGATTGTGACATCACAACTATTTTTGTGATGTCATAATTACTAGGTACGAGTAAACAATAAAAAACAAACATATGATAAATGTAAAAGAGGTTTCACAGTGGAACAGCAAAAGACAGTAAGGGTAATAAGTGACGCCATACCACTATTGTAAAACGAAAGGTAAATTTACATAAGACTGACTCGGGCTGCAAGAAACAGATGGAAGACAAAATTTGTCAGCCATGTTTGATGACGTATTAGTTACGCCATCACTACTTTCATGACGCATTATGTCAGAAAAATTAATTGTTGAAAAATTTTCTGTTTTCACCGTTCTCTTTAGAAAGTCTGGTATAGATCCATTCTGCAATATACTCTCATAAGGTGGGGGTTGGGCACTGGGATTGTAAATCAAAGAGTCTGGAAACAATGACGTCATATGTGACGTCATCTGATTATCTGGTTTAGGAAAATAAGCCGAGTCAATGCGGGGAAGTTTCGCTCTATATTTCTGATCTGTGGATGACTCCAGTTTAACCATCAGATCCTGCTGGTCGCGGAATTTACGTTTCTGCCCAACGCTATTTGGTTTTGGCGCGTAAAAATCATTTTGGCTTGGATTATTTCTTTGGTTTGTTACTTCACAAGGCACGGTTTGGTACTGTTGTATTGTTGGTTGTGAATTAAAACAATGCGATTCCAGGCAATGGACTTTGTGACGTCATATTGCAAGAATTTTTAGTCATTTTAACGTCACAATGTGTATTTTGAAAAGTAGTCGCAAGATTTGCATATTTATTTTGAGTTTGATTGACCTGATCCCTCGAGAGACGTTGGTATCGAAGTAATTCCGCTCTCGGATCTTTAGATGTCATCGTGGAGGCAGTGTTTCCTGGTGCAGGAGAGGCAGGTATTAAATGCGGGTGATAACCGGGGATTCCCCCGGGGAATAAGCCAAACGGATCGTATTTTCGACTAAGGTGAGCGGTTTCTTCATAAAGTCTTCGGAGTTTTTCAGTCGCTTGGTTACAATCAGACCACGCCATAGCTGCAATGGCTGATAGATGCTGATAATATTGATGTCCAAGGGGAAGTCCCATATCTTGTGTCATCAATGACGTCATATCAGTGGTATGCTGCCTGCTTGTAAATCCATTAACACAGTCAAGCCTGGAATTAATGTACGGGGGAGGCAATACAGGCTCCGTTGATTGTCCCGGAAAACTCCTATTGTTCGTCATAAACGATTTTGCATAATCAAGCATTGGGTTCGTGACGTCATTATTTGGGTAAAATAATTGTGACGTCATTGCATCGAATGCCTTTCCTTTCATTACGTTTGGTTTAATTCCTGGTTTGTTGTTATTAAGTTCTTGGTTCTTTCTCGATGACGTAGTTGGTTGATGACAAGTGGTAGTGACGTCATAAAGACGATTTGCGTAGACGTCGATTGGAGGCAAAGTGTTTGAAGTTGTTTGGGAATTCGGTCGAATCATCAAAAGATTCGGTGAGTTCGGTTTTCCACGTGCTGACTGAGATATCTGCTGAGTTCGACGAGATCTGACATGGGGAACTGAAAAAGAAAGAAAATATGGTGAATTGATAGACCTAATTTTTTGTCCATTTTTTGGATACAAAATGAACATTTGGGTAGTTTGGCTGAATTATTATCGTGTGTGTTTTTGTTTCTGTTGTTATTCTGCTTCATCCTCAGTCGATTTCAAATTTTCGGAAAGCAATCGTGTCTCACGCACAGACTTTTTAGAGACAAGTCCAGAAGAACAAAGTTTGGTGCACCCGGAGTATTCGTATCAAGATGGGGCACAACCTGCACATGGTATGTGTACCAGGTTAGGGTTATTCAGGTTGTGCGTCATCTTAGCACGAATACTTCCCGAGAGCCCAAAATTCATTATAAATTATATTATCTGTGAAACAATCTAAGCGCCGCAAGATTTCTTCCCGTTAGAAGAGCGTTTGCAGATAAGGCGAAATGGGGCTTCGAGTTGAGATGAATTTATTACATCCCGGGCCAGACATTTGAAATCTACAACAAAAACCTAGCTCAACGCATGGGCGTTAACGTTCTAAGAATTAACAGCAATGAAACTGGAATTATTCTAAGTTTTCTTTCTTAAAATAATACCACATTAACCTCCCATTAGAAATAAATTATAGGTGTACTCATATCATTCCTGCGAAATTATTACGAAGGGAGAATCGCAAGGATCATTTGACAATGAAATGCGACTTTTATCACGGGTGTGCACCATATTTGTCTGTGGACCATACAACCAACAATATCTCGTTGGGCCAAACAAACAAAATTTATTTTTATATGTAAACATGATCTTCAAAAGGACGAAAATAAACCAAATTATATGTTTTCAATCGCTCTTTATTCATAAGAAAAATATAATTTCTTATCTGCTTTTCTATTTTCGGACAATTACCCGAATATAAAGGGTGCGGTTTTGGTTTCAGATGAAGAACACATCAGCGTCGGAACGATAATGACAGTTGTATATTCTACGTTCTCTTTTAAGACTCTGTGCAGTATTTTAGGGTAACGCGCTTGACATGGCTTTACTTTGATAAAATTGAAGCGGTTGTCTCGAGAAAAAGATGCGTGTTGGCACGCAAGGGCCACACTAAATGGCTTGGTGGACCGGTTGTGGCCCGCGGGGCCCTATTGCACACATCTACTTTGAATATGAAAATAAATGAATACAAAAACAATTTTCCATGACTCGCCATGTGTTTTAGGTCACATCATAGGCTTTCCTCTCATAAATATGGAAATCTTATCCCAGCGTTGAAAAAATAAATAAAAAGGAAATATAAAACAACAATAGTCACTGACCTTTGACTCTTCCTCTTGGAATGTACACTCCCATTGGTGGATAGTTGGCCGCATAACTTGTAAGTTCCTCTGATGTCACAATTAGATCTTTCTCCCACATGAGAGACTCTCTTGGATCATCCAATGACGTCATGATTAGTTTTATAATTAGTTAAATAAATAATTAAAAGTATGCTGTTGAAAAAATAGGCACGTTAACTGTGGTATTCTTGTATTCAATGTAAAAGAAAGCTATGCGAAAGCTTACGTATTGCAGTTGAGATTATCTAAGTTAAGTAGACTCAAAGAAGAGGGAGGTATCTTTCTATAAAGCATTTTTTCACTCTTTTACTTTTAACAAGCCTCTGCACAACATCCACTGACTACGTTAGGTTAGAACCAGGGGCGCCCTGTCTCACTAGTCCTTGACATTTCAGTGTTGCACATAATTTATCTTAATAAAAAGTTCCATTATTTCTGAGTGAACGTAATGCATAGGTATAAATTTATATATTACAGTATCTCTCGGCATTTCTGAGATCACTCGTATCTTCACTCAAAGATAAGTCCACTTTACTTCTGAGTGAGCACACGACATGTAACACTACAAATCCATATAACTTCAGCCTGTAGCATTACTCGTAGATCAGCGGCTCCAAGACTTTTTGTTCGCGCTGGATTATCAGGGAAAAAATTCACGGCGCCCTTGCGTGAAAAAACTGCTGCTTTTAAATAAAACTCAGTTTTGTGATCGTTAATGCATACTTTACGCCTTCAAAGTTTGTAAACATGTAGTCCTGAGAAATAAAAGCAAAAAGGCAATCCTTATTGCTCATTTCTGCCCGATTTTCCTTCGAAATGCTAAAAAAATATTCACTCATGTCGCTAAACTCTGTTAAGCAGCCGCTGTTACAGATGATTCTCCTCACTTCTAAATGAGTGCGCGAGGCCTTGCTTCGAACAAAATCATGATGAAAAAAGCAATCCACAGTCCCCCTTCGTGTCCAATAAATCTATACAAAGCTTTCAACTCCAAAATGTCACAGGCTCACAGCACATAAGTCTACTAGCTCATAGCAATCCTGCATTAGGCAATCGAACATAGTGAGGCGATAAACGAGCAATAAGTCGAGCCGTCGCTATTGATTTATTGGTCTCCTGTCCTTTCATACGAATGACAATAATTATAGATATTGCGATTTATCGAGCGCTAAAACATCAGACATCGGTACCGGGTTTGAGGACTTTGAAAAAGGATCCTATCCGGAGTCGTACAAAATCCGGCCCGGTGAAATTTTGACTCCAACTCCGGTTCAAATCACATGTCCTTTACCTTGTGAAGACAAATCGAAAAAATCCCGGTTATTTCAAAGATAGTATGACTAACTTTACACATATTTTTTTGCCAATTAGTTTTTGTTCTTTCATCAAACAATCATACGTTACGTTCATTTCAAGCGAAGAAATTAAATGTCCCTTAACAAGTTTATTATGTGGGTAAATTTAAAATTCCCAACGAAATTGTTGGGCCTTGAAAACTTTTCCATTTGCTATTTGGGCCTCACTCAAAAAATCTTTGCCGACCACTGCTGTACAAGGATTCGTTCGGAAGAAAGTGATTGTTGAACTATGCTTGTCTAAAGAAGTCTGATCTTGGTCAGACGAAACGTTACAGAAATATATTTGTGTTAGTGTGCAGCAGGACTCTTGATTCACTCAGAATAGTTATCTCTACTCTTGCTACAGCATCCTTGCATGAAATGGGTCGGAATCCTCTTCCCTATTTTTATTCAGAAAAATCTGTAGAATGCATAGCGTTCGTTCGTTGCAATTTTCGTAGATGTCTAGACTCTTAACCTACGTTTTTCAACTAGCTGTTGCGGTCTAACTTGGCAAATAGAAAAATCTCTGGCTACGCCTATGGTGGTCCCTGCCTAACTTATTGCACATTGACAAGGTAGCAGAACCCAAGTTTTGAAACCTTGTTCAAAAAGCCGCGATGCCAGAATTGTAAGTCCAAAATAATCTTTACAGTCCAATACGTCCATTCTAATACAGGGAAAGAGTTATTATAAGCGTATTAAACTCTCGGCCCAATTTCAAGTCATTAAATATTTTAATAAAACGTAACAATCGTAATGGATTGGAATTAACTCGACTCGCCGTTCTAATCTGAATGCGATCACAAGAGAGTAATCAACTGAAAGAAATTACATTTTAACGATTGGGAGAGACTGTAGTGCGATAAAGGAACATTGGGTCAAAAGCCTAGTTCGTCATTAGCTATAAATAGTTTTATCGTCAATAGCAGAATATTTACTACCCCCTAAATTTAGAAATACACCCCCCCAAAAGGCTAAAATGAAAATCATACTTAGTATAAACATACTGCGGTGCCACCTCACCCAGGACGTTTGTGCTTCAATAATAAAATGGATGCTTATACCAAGCTGGAAATCTTCGCTGTTGCTACGGATACATCATAGAAAAAGGATAAGTGCCAACTGCTAAGTGGTATATAACGCTGGATGACATTTACATAAGATAAACCGTCTTAGCGACTTTCCTCTCCCGAAAGTAAATCCATATCTGAAACCGTATTTTAAATTTTCGGTTTCCACCTATAGTATGTGTACCAGGTTAGGGTTAAGCCATAATTTTATTCCGTTTTTCCTTTTTTTAGTTCTATTAAGATTTCGGGGACTGTCTGTGTTAGACAAGTGAATACCCCCCCCCCCCCCCCGCCCCATGCGAACAAAATTAGTTACCCCCGTATAGGTACACATACCTCTGGCGCGCCGAATTTTAATGCGAACGTCGGTTGCAAGTGCGTCAGCAACGCGATTAAATTTCACGTTTAAAATCGATTGTCGTCTTTCACGCTATGCTTCCGTAATAACTCAATAGAAGCTATGCAGATGTTGATCGGCCATAATGAAGGTAAAAGGGTGATGGAAATAAATTAGGTCCCAAGACTTATAATACATTGTAAGTTCACGTCCTCGCGCCATTATGTGCGTTCCAAAATCTTGGTGGCAGTCATTCGCTTTTAAGTTTTTTCTAATGATTTTCATAAAAGAATTATAAATAACAATATATGCCATAACTGACTTGACTACTTTAAGTGTAACTGTATGTATCTACAAACACAGGTCGTAATAAACGAACGATACAAGAATATATAAATACTCTTTAACTACACTTCCTTTACTCGAGCTGTAAATACGCTACACGGTCTGACTAACCTGACAAATGATAAAGACTACACAGTCAGTGTTAGAGCCCGTGAAAAGATTGACTACTATTTACAAAGACGAATTTACGAAAATTATCTATTGGAACTATAAATCCTGTCATATTCGAATTACCGACGTTTTGTCACATTTCGATGCCACCGTTGTCAAATTTCATTAATGCCATTATTGCTTTTTTGGACAATTACAAAATCAGCCAAGTCAGTACTTTGACAAGCAAATGAATAGCTAGCGGGGCCCCTAGGTTTCTCTTATGAAGCCCTGAGGCCCGGTAAGACGAACCTCGAGAACATATGCTGTACTCTAACCACACATAAGGCGGCTTGCTCTCTCTCTGACTAGCCTGACAAACAATAACGTCTAAACACATTGTGAGGAAATATCTAGTCAACACGACACCCATCCGGGAAACGATTTCTGTGTCGTATAGACTTGTATCCCCCGTATCGCATCCTTCCCTGCCGCGTAACCAAACACGCGCGATACGGTGGTTTAAAATATCTCAATCTGTGTTTTATCTAATTTTATCGCCTCGTGTCTTCTCGCATATGCGTCAGCGGGTTCTAATTAAAGAATTCCATGGAAGAAATTTCGAAATTAAAAGCTGTGTGGAATTGTTTTTTTATTTTGTCAAAATTGGCAATATTTCTAATCCCAATAAATGCCAGACTAATGAAAAATTTAATTGGAATTTCCACAAAAATAAAATGTCGGTGGCCTAGTTATTAAAGTATTGTGCTTTAACTATGCTGCCATGGCAAGTAAAAGGTCCCGGATTCAATTCCCATTTTTATGACGTACTAAAAAGATAAAAAATGACGAACTGGAAATATAGCGGTCTTTCAGAAATTGTTGGTCATTATTATCAATGGCTTATGCAGGTCCTTTTCGGGTCGAATTTTTTTTATTGATGAAACCAATACAAGCCTACAAGTCGCGTGTGTTTTGTACGAAGCCGACGACAACGATCTAAATAAGCAAGTTATTAATTATTCAGTTAGGATTTAAAGTTAGAAATGCAGATTGCCCCGGAAATTCAAATTTTCAAATAATCCCCAACTCATTTAAGAACTTGGCGGGAGTATTATTCAAAAATCTCACATTTTTCCATTAGTGGCAGAGGCTTAGTACAAAAGATCCCAAGTCTACGCTACACTTTAAAACTCTATCATTTTAATCGTTTATGCGAGTTTTAAACCTAGTTTTATCTGAAAGAAAACTCATAAGGCCTCTTTTGACTATAATTTGATCCTCGTCAAGTACTGCCATTATCTTTGCCTTCGATTTAGTATAGTAATTAAGTCTGACTCGAAAAAACGTGGTTATAAAATACGAAGTGTTTTCTAAAAACAAATATAAACCTCGTAAATCCTCGCTACAATCGGTTTGAATCTTGGGATATAAAGTCTATTATTATCTCATTCTGTTTTATGACATCTTGTTTGAGATACCGTTCATCCTCGCATATAAACTGACCATACAAATCGTAACACGACGTACGCACAGCAAATGGTTGCATTATTTTAATTGTTATGTTTTACTTTTATTAATAACGGTAAGAAGTGTCTCAAAATCACTATGCCTGTCAAACACTTCAGTGTGACCGGAGTTATGCGCATATAAGTCGACCCCTTAATTGAGCAACTATTTAAGAGATTCAAAATCGGCAGTATACGGTATTGAATTCACTCTGAATTGTAGGAGCAATGGTACTGTAGTTATAGCGCGTTCTTTAAAAATCATATGTAAGCCGCTTAAAGACATTATTGGTCAACAGATTAACAAATTTATTAATATCCATTCTCGATTTTCTAGACTTTTACATCTGGAGTTGTATTTTAATAACAAAACATTAAGAAACGTAATAAAATAACTTAACGAGACAGACAAGAGAAAATGAATAGACACATAAGACCGCTATCCTTAATGGTTAAGTTGAAAACAGTTGGACAGGCTTAATTCTCTGTCATTATGGCTATGTGGCTCATTACCATGTTTTTAACACTTCCTTACTCCCGATTTTGGATTGGTTTTTATCGTCTTTTTGCTGAAATATGCAGTCGAAAAAAACAACTCACAGCACTATCGTTTGAAAGCTCATCGGGCAGAGCATTCTCACACACACGTGTCGTATTCAAGTGATAAAATACCAATAACATGTTCAAGTTAAGCAGGGTTTTTAAGCCTTTTGTTCAGCATGGCTCGCTATAAATGCGGAAGAAATTTACCTTACATATACCTTATATATACATATACCTTACTCTTTGTAAAAGCACTAATAACACGTTTATGTCGGCGGTGTTTTTCAAGCCTACTACTTACTATTCAGTACGACTTGGTGGAAATTCAAAATATATATTGCACTTATTTTATAGCAAAACAATGATTCGAAATTTAATTAAACGTATAGGCGACCTAACATATAGATGCGCTTCGTGAAAACGCCAACAACACGTTCTAATTTAAAGGTGTCTTTCAAGCGTACTGCTCATTATTCTCTACGTCTCGGAGGAAATTCAAGTTTCATTGCGAGAAAAAAATTCGAAAACACCGAACTAAACGTATTTTACATATAGGCCCACTTCGGTGACCGTACCGCCCGTTTCATATGGCTTCCATAAAATCGGTAATAACACGTTCTAAGTTTTTCGGTGTCTTCCAATGCTACTTAATACTGACTATTCAGGCCCGATTGATATGACTTCCATAAAATCAGTCATAACACGTTCTAAGTTTTTTGGTGTCTTCCAATGCTACTTACTACTGACTATTCAGTACGACTAGGTGGAAATTTAAAATATATTTCACGAACCGGGGTATTATTGAAAAACAAAAACTCGGAAACACCGACAAACGTCAAAGTCTTTCGAGTCTACTACTTACTATTCAGTACGCATGGGTGAAAATTCAAAATATATTTCAAGAATCTAAGTTTTATTGCAAAACAAAAAGCCGAAAACAACGAGCTAAACCTACTGAGCCCTTAGGCTTCCCCATATATAGGCGATTTTCGTAAAATCGCTAATAACACGTTCAAGTTTAGATGTGTCTTTCGAACCTACTGCTTACTATTCAGTACGACTTGGTGAAAATTCGAAATATATTTATTTCACTTATTTTATTGCAAAACGAAAATTCGAAAATGCCTAACTAAACGCATATAAGCTACCTCACATATAGGCGCTTTTCGTGAAATAGCTAATAACATGTCTAAGTTTAGCAGTGTCTTTCAATAAAAGTGATTCTTGGTGAAAATTCAAAATATATTTTCCGAATCAAAGTTCATTGCAAAACAAAAATTCGAAAACACTAAACCTAAACGTATAGATAAGCAACCATACATATAGGCGGTTCCTACGACCGCCATAAGAACACTAATAACACGCCTCGACTATCTGCGTGTTCCACAGTTACACTAGACCTTCTGTCTGTCGAGGCCTTAAATCACACGATGACAAGCGATAATTTCGTTCCCACTGAATAGCAGCGAGATATCCCTGCAAATGCGATCGGACTGTAATTAGACACGATGTAATGACCGCCGTTCGCGGATATGAACGATGAGATTAGAGGTCGGAATTGTGTTACTGCTGTGAGCACTTATCGGATGTGTTTATGAGTTTTTTATTTGCACTTTCGCTCGAAATAACACTCTAGACGAGCAGGAAATATAAAATTTAGAAAACCTTGAAAATACGAAATTAATCTTAGCAGGGGAGGGATATATTAAACTATCGACCTGATAACCACTCTAAATTGGAAGCCAATGATACCAAAAAGTAGACGATTTTTTTAAAAATATTGAAAAATTCATTAATTCGGCATTACCTAATCCAGTTGTGGGCAAATTATGGCCCGCGGGACGGATCCAGCTCATCGTGGTGTTTCTTTCGGACCACTCGTGTCTGCTGAAATTACGACTATAGTTTTTATGAATACGGATTACGTTGAAAATTACTTATCAGATGTTTTTATTAATTGTCATTTGCGAAATGACGCACTAGACAAGCAGGAAATAATATAAAAGCTAAAGTTAACCCAGTAAATACGAAATTAATCTCAGCGGAGAGGGGGTTATATTAACTCTCGCCCAGATAACCGCTCTAGATTAGCAGTCACTGATATTTAAAAAAAGATAATACTTTAGGAAAAATTAAAATGTTACCATTCGGCATTGGGTGTCAAATTTATTGACCTCCGGTCGAGGTAGCGGGCATGGGGTCTTGACACTGACTTGCAATAAATGGAGCTTCCGCTGGCACTCGGCATCGACGACGTGAAATTTTACTATAGTTACTAACGGGGCGATACAATATCGTAGCAAGCCCAAAAATTTTTCCTGGGGCTTGGGGGGGGTGGGGGGATTTCTTTTTTGACACTGATATCTAACAATATCTTAAAGAATCTCTCTACATACTTACTTCACTGTCGAATTTATCCAAGGCATAAAAGCGCGTATTTTCGTCCATCTCGGTTGGTTTAATCGGAGAAAGGATTATTTGATAGCGAGCCGGGAAATGTCCGGTTTTTACCAAATCGTTCAGGAATAGAGCAAAATGGCTTATGTCTTGCTGCAAATGCCGAAAAATTGCTATATAAAAAAACTGTTGAAATATTTTTGGGGCATGTAGGATGCACTCCTCTAGTTACGCCTACGGGACGGTACCTAGAATGACTAAATAAGCCAACTGCCAAAATTACGACGTCAAGGTGGAGCACGTCCACGACCAAAATCTCAATTTAATGCTCATACGAACATATGCGATTTTTCGTTACATCGTTTTTTGTTATTAAATTGTTCATAACGTCCTATATGATATTAAAAGCTTATTGCGATAACGGAGGTTTCATTAAGTTTTAGCGGATGAAGCATATCGTGCGAAATTAGAGGAATTGTTTAAGGTCGGGTTATGGCCTGTGGTGGTTGTTATTCATAGTAGAATTTTATATTTATCCAGAGGGGAGGTAAGCCGATAAGACGGATCAGTCATATGGCGAGCCATCGCCTGTCATCAGCACATGTAGGATATAGAAGCTATATATAAATTCAAGACAAATAAACGTGAACCCCCTTGATACGGCTAGGAGTCCAGCAATTCTTCGCGGGATTCAAACCTGCGAATCCGCAGACAGTAACCAAAGGTGTGATGGCAAGCTTACTCCCAGCGCGGCAGAGATAACATGAGTAAAACGTAAAAAAGTAAAACGTTGCCATGATAGTGAGTCTGTATGAAAAGATATTAAAAATGTATTACCTATATTGCCAATATCAGGCCTGGTTACGAGTAGGAAATAGACAGGCCGTTCAAATCACTGCATACCGTACTTCTCCCGTCATTGAGGATTTATATAGCAAACACAGCAAAAATTAGTTACACTGTCTTATCGGTTATTCCATTCCACAGAAAAATATTTACCAACCTGATTCACGCTTAGAACTTATGACTCTTTTGTTAAAAGCACGCGCTACTTTTCACAGGCATTCGAAACATTCGTAAAAGTTCCATCGCCTACTCTTAAAGCTTAGATATCCAAGTGCCACCTTTACCCAGTAGCCCTCAACCTTTTCTTAGGTGACCGTACATTTGAACCCACGTACATTTGAACCCATGCGTATATCCGCGGGTTCAATCTATATGCGGGTGCCAAAACCCATGGGTTAGGGTTAGTATGGGTTCAACTATCCGTAAAACAAAAAAAATTCCATAGGTGCAATAGCATACAGGTGCAATTGTCATGGGTTCAAATGTACGTGGGCTCAAATGTAATGGAACCTTTTCTTATGGCCCGAATGACATCTCAGGTCCGCAAGACCTTTAATAAAATTTCAAGTAACAACAAAAATCATTTTATGAATATACAGTAAAAGCGTAATTAATATATTTATTTATCGGCTTGTAATATTTACATTACCGGATAAACTATAAATTTCAGCCATATATTTTTGGGACCTACTGTAAGTCTGTAACCTCACTAAAAACTCGAGTCTCATATAAAAAATATATAGAGCAGACACTGCCCTAAACCGTGTTACACACAGCTCTGTTCGTACTAAAATGCAACACGCACAAAGAATGGAATTCTTGAACGAGCAGAAACCGCAGCGTCGCGGAGGGAGTCAGGACGGTGCCACGGACGACGTTTTTGATAAGATCAAACGCAACGCGTGCTGCATTGAAAAGATCAAATGCTAATATGACATGCAGATACCAAGCAATGAAAGTCGATGTCAATTTGAAAAATGGTTGACGAATTTTCTTTTGCAAGAACTCAAATTGTGTCGGACTCACCCGTAGCTGTTTTCCTGCTCGTATTGACTTTAAATCTAGCGTCCATTCTTTATTAACTCTTTTATTTCTGAGTGAGTTCGCTTAAGTCTATGCAGAAAACTTACCAGTAGTGACATTTATTTTCTGATACTCGCCCTGATAAAGATTGTCGGTACTCCGGTCGTATGTGAACCAAAATGGCGGACACCGGAACGTAGTATGTGTACCAGGTTAGAGTAAGGCCATATTTCAGGAAAATTGGAATAAAATTATGGCCTAACCTTACCTGGTACACATACTACGTTCCGGTGTCCGCCATCCTGGTGCACATACTACGGTTGCGCCAGATTGTCTGCACAGGGATTCGAAATATGGGCAAACCCATATCGTTCTTATCGAATGGCCTGCCTGGCCTATTATGTAAGCCGGTATAAGCGACCCTACCAATCGTAACACTCCGTACGCATCTATCACATCAAATGGTTGCAGAAGAGAATTAATGAAAATGATAACCATTATTGTTGTGTTTTACTTTTATTAATAACGGTAAAAAGTGTCTCAAAATCACTATCACTGTCAAAACCTTGAGTGCGATCATAGTTATTCACGTACATGACAAATTTTAGTGCGATCAGTGTTATGGACGTATAAGTCAAATTTTTAGTGCGATAATTGTTATAGCCGTATTAACCGAATTTTTAGTGCAGTCAGATTTATGCGCGTTTAAGTAACCCCTTAGTTCGGCAACTCTTCTTAGTTTGGTTTTAAACTCGGCTTATTAGGTAGCACTCACTCGCTGTTCTTTCATTCTCATCTAAATACAACCCGTTGGAATTTCAATCCAAATACCGCCAGACCGTGACGTCATTGCAAAAACAACACTTTGGTGTAAATTACGAGAACAGCGGGATATCGACGAAATGACAAATCGCAGTAAATTGATGGGCATTTTAGAGTTAATGTGAGTAATTAGTCTAACGGGATTGAAAATATCTAGGTAAGATCATTCCGTGAATTCTAATAATGGTAATTACTATTTTGGGTTAGATTTTGCGGTAATATATTATTTAATTCCGTTTCAAATCTAAAAATTTAAAATCCAAATGTCGCAAATTAACTTTAATTCATAACTATTGCTATTGACCTGTGCGGGGAAGACTATATTTACGAGCGATACCACATCCCTTTTAATATTTGTTTTCAACTCAATCTCTAATTACAAACCGCCGAGCGAAGAAATAAAAAAAAAATGCGAGTTTCTACTTCTTCCTTTTGCACTGAAACTTTATTCGAGTGATCTGGAATCTGCTTACCTGCGTTCAAAGCAAAATAACTATTCAACCTTAATTTCTGGCGGTTGTATTTTATTTTTCAGCATCGTTGTCTGAAGTATATGACTAGGATTCTTTATGACAGTAGAAGTATACTTCTACTGTTGTCTTTGCGATCATGCCATAAAGAATCCTAGAACGTCTTTCTTTAATTTTGTCCTCTTGTATTTACGCTAGCTGTTGCCAGAAATTCTGACGCTAATGCAAATACCCTATCACAGAAAAGGAATCTCGAATACTTGTATAATCTACGGGTTCTTCATATCTATGCGTTAACACTACAAACTGCACACTACCGACTAAAATATGCGACCTTTCACATAAGGTCCGGGTAATTTAAACTCTTAATCGTTCACCTCCTCGCGAAATTTACAACCGAGTTAATGGACTAGGTCGCATTCCCGCGCTCTCTGTGTGAAATGACCCCTATCATTCACCCTTTGAACTTTTAACCTCAATTATCTGGAATCATGCTGGGAAAGTATAAAATTAATTCAAAAGCCATTTTAAAATGCTAATTTGAATCTCGCAACGCGAAGTGAAGTCCTTTAGAGGAGAAATATAAGTAACGTCACACGCCGTCTAATACGATTAACGTAATAGATTTAATAATTTCAATCATTGAGAGTTCCATCTCTTTGCAACGTTTCAATTTGTGCTTTGACCTAGCCGAGCGTGAGCTGTAGATGAGACCCAGATCACATGACTTGTTTGTATGTGTTTCCACAATTAAATTCTGACCAGAGACCTGGACAAACAGAAGTTGATAAGGTGTAACTATAGCCGAGAGGGGAGGAAAGGGGGGGGGGGGGGGGCTTTATGAGTTGGGGCGAATCCGAGACATTCAATCTGTGCCTTCAATATAGTGAGTCAAACGCTTTGATCACTAGGCCGTCTACAAAAATGACAACACAATTGATGTCGCAATACGTGATAAAGGTAACTTGAACGAGGCCAAAATGACCTTATATATCCTAAACATATAAAATTCCAACCTTATGTCGTCCTGTGTCTCGATCTGCCTTATGCCTAGATCAGTGGTTCCCAAATAACGGCCCGCGGGCCATTTACGATCCGCGTAACAGTTTGATGTGGCTCGTCGAACTCAAGTTGAGAAGGTTAACACATTCGTTTTTTTCTTTTTGCGTTCTAGATACCTCCAATTGTTATGTCATTATCAAAGTTTAATCACGTGTATATTCGTAACCATTCATTAAGCCGGTATCTTAATTAATACACACCGGTACCGTTATCAGTCCCTTACAGGCGCTCCTCCATCCCGGCCCGCGAATATCCTTCCACTTCAAATGTTGGCCCCCGATCAATCAAAGTTGGGAACCACTGGCCTAGATCAAGGAAACAAATGAACGATGTTCAAATATATGAACACGAAGGAGTCTATACAGTACCTTACCTAGTCTACTGTCAAAAAATTTCCCATTTTCGCGTAGCACGAGAGAGATCGCAGAACCGATACAAATAATTTCTATTCATCGGGTCATCAAACTAACTTACGAGGTGAAAAACAAATAACATAGAGCACACAGAAAGTTTTGAAATAAATAAAAGTAATTGCCTTCTAGGAAATAAAATCTTAAATGCAAGATTTCGAAAATACGAAAAATACAATCTTCAACAACTGAAATTTCAAAGCAATTGGTCTGGTATAGTAAATGAGAAAACCTTTTTTTCATAGCGACAAGAAGAATTCCTGTATCACAGTTTTTTAATATAATTTAGCGATCTTAGGAAAGCAATCTCCGCATGTAAAGATCTTCTATATCTAACTATCAAAACAATTTAATCAATACAGTTACAAAGTGACTTTATAATGGTACAACTGACGTCAAAAAGGCGCGGCGATGACACTAAAACAAGACAATTTACCCTAACTATAGCACAACCCTAGCACTGTATCAAAGACTACAGGCCTGTGTAGATTGCACCACAGCTCTCAAGTTGCCAAGCCAATTCATTTTCACCCGTTTGTTTGCCTTATGGTCTTTATAGATAAGAGTGCGGTCCTAGGAAATCAATCTCCGTACCGGAAGATAAAACCGCACACCATCGCGTAAAGACTTAATAAAATGATTGGTCTTTCCGCGATATTGAAGCATTTATCCTAAAAACAATTTACCAAAATTGCGCGGTGGGAACGCCATATTATTCAAATTGCCTTTGGTTAATGATATCTCTTTCCTTGATGACAGAACAGAATAAAAATAAACGGTCACGTTAAATAGGAAAGGAATTTAAATGAATTGAAACCGATAGTTTGGACCAGTGTTTCGTAACCCCTTTTTCAAGCGATTCGAATTTGAAAAAAAAATAAATTCTCCGAAATCTCACGACTCAAGGATATACTCAAATACTAAGCGGTGCCGCAATATTGAAAAACTGATATAAAACAATCATTTTCACGAAATATTTATTTCTCCCAAATACTAAGCGGTGCCGCAATATTGAAAAACTGATATAAAACAATCATTTTCACGAAATATTTATTTCTCCCGAAATTATAGCAAAGTGAGTAGCGTTAGTTTGCCCCAGTGAAGTTTTGAAATCGTGGCGTGACTTTACCCAAGCTAAATAGATGCCTCTAAGATTTTATGCTGTGATTCTTCTCACGTTCACAATTACTACTGAACAACACTTCAATACTAATTGAAAAATAAACAATAAAAGGTACTCCTGAAGTATGCGCACCAAGATGTCGCATAACCTGAACCCTAACCTGGTACACAACCTGAGTTCAGGTTCGCATACTTCAGGAGGTCCCAATAAAATTTACTAGGAATAAGATTAGTAACTTTTAGGTTTTTCAGAAGACCCAGTTTTGAGTCGCGACCCATAGGTTGGGAAACACTGGTTCAGTCTCTATGTTTAGCAGTCTTGCCCAAAGCCTTATACAGAGTGAAACTGTGAGAATTTATTGCAGAAAACCTATGAGCCGTAACTTATTCCGCCGGCCCTTTCGAAGCTAAAAATGTTTCAATAAAGCACGCACAATGTTAACTGTAAAATCCAAGTAAAAATACTGTATGTATGTAACAGTAGTACTTGGCTAGAGCCCATTTCGGAATGTATATGTGGAAGTACATCATAGATACTATCAATGGTCACCTTTGCTTGTCATTTTTGAAGCTATACAAATTTCAAAAAGCACGTAAAACCAATAACTTCAAAATTCAAGTTAAAATGCTGAAACCACTTAACAGCGGGAAACATTATTTGCCGTGACAAATCCGCCCCGTTGAAACGAAATATCTCGTTATCTGAATTCCGTGGAAATATTTGAACGTCTGCGCGAAATAAATGAATTGATCTGTCGCTATTTTTTTTTAAAAAATTTCGCTAACAGAAGGCCTCAACTAAAAGTACTGAACTAGTGGTTCTCCACCGAGCTAAGGAAGAAAATTCATGGCATTCTCCGTTATAAAGAACTAACGGACAGGTCGTTTCGTTTAGGTTCGGGCCCAGTGTGAACTCAGATTTCAATTCCAAAACTTTACGTCAGAATGAGTCAAAGTATGCCAGACAAAATGTCCAATGAACGGTTGAAGTAGTTTGAAGTATTTCCTGGGTATCAGTGTCGACTGGGATTTTGCCAGAGGTCACGGTCGTTGATAAGGTGAGAGCGAGGGTATTGCTGACGCGATGGCGTTACTGGTCTGCATTTTGAAACAAATATGTGAAAGTTACTCATAGAAAATGAAATGTTGAATGCCACAACGAAACTGTTGAATAATGAAATACCAAACAGTTTGCCATAATGTACAAGTCGCGGATTCGACTACCAAACGATCCCTGGGTAGTTCACAAAGATAATAGCGCTTGCAAAACAACCGTATTTCACGAACCATAAGGCACACCGTATTATAATTGCTTATATTGGGTTTTAATTCTTGCATAAGTCTCGCCGGGCTATAGGACGCAACGGCTTTTAAAGCAATATCGATACTGATTTTGAGTGTAGACAATAAAGCATTAAACACTACCTTTGAGGCGCACGATCGATTTCGGAAAAAAAATTAAATTTTCAAAAATGCTCTGCAAATGTTTAGCCGACTTGCCATAGACTTTTATGTGTTATGTGACTCATCACAGCGCACAAGCTGATCTGAAGTTCATAGATTCAGGTCGTGTTGTCTGCGCTCTGGGAGCTGAGAAATATAGTAATAGCGTCAGAGTCGACCTGAGAGGATTTGTAATGACTTATAAATCAACGCGTTGACTCGTTCACTTCCAAAGTCCAACCTCGAGTTAAAACTTCATGCTTATTACTTTGGAGACTTGAAACTCAAAAGCTGAAATAACCCTCTATGTTGAGTTCTGTTTATCATCACAAAATCTGTGATATCCCACTTAATCAAAATATATTTCAGCAATAAAGGAAATTGTTATAAGTGACTTATGAAGTATCGCTAAACAGCCACACAAACTGTACTGAAAACTCAAATTTAGTTATATTATAGTATGTTCATAAAGTCTTGAAATTTTTTAGAATTGCGAAGGAAATTTATCGATACTACATATTGTTTTGTAAAAATACCTAAAAAACAACAAACCTGGTTAAGATATATTGAGAAGTTGAGAACTGACTTCACGACAAAATTGATTTTTTAAAGGGACTTTATGGACACCCTGTATATTGTGTTATTTACTCAACAGAACAGAACAAAAGTTTTGTTTGCCTTTAAAAACTCAAGCCCGAAATCGACCCGAAAAATCCAGACTGGCTTAATAATCTAAGCAAAATAATTCACGCAACCTTGCCCACTCTAGTCTATGACTTGGATATTTGCGATCAACAAAAATGTTTCATTCCATGGAGACTGAAAATGTATCTATAGCGTCAAAGCCGACCCGAAAGAATTACTCATAGTATGACTTATACCTCAAAGTGTGGATTGCCTTGTTCACTTCCGAAAAGTCAACCCGATTTAACACCGATGTTTATAACTTCGAGAGCCAAAATAAATACATTATAACAAATAAGCATAATTACGATAACTAAGGCTTATATAAATAGAAGTTTGGAGACCAGGAGTTCGCTCAAAAGTGTAAATATTTCATTTTAAATGAAATCATATGATCTCCCCCAGGCCGCATCTGAAGATCCTGAAATAAACTAAGGGCGCAAGCGAAGCAGTGCCAACATAGCCCAAGCTAAGGCAGTAAGGACACAAGCAAGTATCCTCCTATTAGGATCATCGCCCCCACCCTCTCATGGCTAGATCGACAACCTACTTTTGGGCAGGAATTTCATATGGTCCTGCGTGTTATTTAATCAAATTGATTTGCTCTGGACTAAACTATTGCCCGGGCTGGCTTAGAAATCTACAACGAATAAAAAATGTTACGGGTCTATGACCATGACTGGGATTGTTATTTTGTTGGCCAACAAAATATTCCCCCGGATATCGGTTGGTTAAATATTCTAACGTAACCGGCCCGGGAATCATCGTCTGATTCATGTCGTCGTCAGCTACGGCGTGTATTATTCGCAGACAGTGGGTTTTGTGGCGTCATAGTCGTTCGTAATTTATAAATAATTGAAGGGTCGTCTGCGAGAGTTTTGATCACGAAATTGCTAAAATTGTGAAATTAAATTTGAAAATTATTTCAAATAACCAAGTAGACGACAAATTAGAATAATCAGACGAAACGAAAATGAAGCCAAATTATCGCCAGCCAATATAGACGAGTCGTCTGAGCGTGAAAGAATATTTTTTACCAAAGCTATGGATTCAGCATCGAACTCACTTATAATAACAGGTTTCCACATTTCACAAAACCATGCCCAACTTTTGGCTTATCACAACATCCCGAGAACGTAGATACCACAACTTGCTATAGATATTTGAAAACAAAGCAGCAAATTACACAACAGTATTTACATAACACCCTGCACTCGATTAAAAGTATGTGACTTGTGTAGCGTTTTAAAGAGAGAAGAAGTGGTATAAACGAAATGAAAAGGAGGCCGAATGGCGCAGTCGATATAGACCAGTGGTTACTGAACTTTTTATTATTTTTACCCCTAAATGGAAATAGCAAAAGCTCGATTCATCCTTTCATAAATATACAGTAATCATATTGTTATCACTTTTTGTGCCCTAAAATGCTGATAATAACATCGGTTCCATTACATTTGAACCCACGTACATTTGAATCCACGACAATTGCACCTGCATACTATTGCACCTATGGAAATTTTTTTTTGCACCCGCATATAGATTGAACCCGCGGATATACAGTACACATGGGTTCAAATGCACGGTCATCAATAACACCTATTACATCAATAACACCTATTACTGATTTTAGGATGTAAACTTGCACTAGCTCGGCATTTCAGCCTACAATCTGTACGACGAAGTATTGTTATTATGCCCTTATGCACCAAGTGACTAGATGACTATGCTCACTGACTAGATGGATGGATGTCCTGTCAAAAGCACGAGGATTACAAAACAAATTGTTAAAACAGTGATCGTCTGGATTACCCCCTAAAAATTGCCAAATCACCCTTTTGGGGTAGTTTCCAGTTTGGAAACCGCTGATATAGACGAAACGTCTGAGCCTGAAACGGTGAATGGGGTGGTAAACAGGATTTTTGCCATTGAACACGTATGGACATTCTATACCAGGGCTACTCAACTATTTTTACCGAAGGTCCGCATACTAAACTTAAAAAACATTTGCGTCCGGACTTTCCAGACACCATATTTCGGCATCCTCAAACACGCAATTCCTCGGCCGACTAATGATTATTAGCTAATCAAGATTGTTTGTTATGGCGTTATAGTTCTTTTCATATATATTTTTAAATCTATAAAAGTGATTTTATAAAAGGAAACTTCAAAAGTGGGGCTAATGACCGCGGACCGTCAGTTGAGTAGCCCTGTTCTATACAACACTACATGGACATTTGATTACGGTATTTGAACAGTTATTCGTGTAGACAAACTTTTTTTAATAAGATTTCAGGCCAGTCATTTTCAATCTTTCAGAAAACAGAAATCAAAGAATATCAGAAAATTATTGGTGGGACAATAACAGGATGATTACTCCTTAAGCAGACGCAGATGTTTAAAGCAAGGGTGTGCGACACTTTTTGTCGGCGGGTCATATAACATTTATTCAGGTCACGCAAAATTTTTTATCGGGAAAGCCCAGCGAGAAGAATGCGGCTATCGCTTTGCCTTACAGTCATAAATGCATCTGGCAAAACAACGTTAACGCAGCGAGAGGAGCAAAAAATGTATTTGTACCCATGTAACCCCCTTTCAAAACATACACTGTCAGATTAGAATTTTGCTTAAAAAGAAAAATCTGAGTGTTGACAAGGGCCACACTAAATGGCACGGCGGGTCCACTGTTGCACACCCTTGTCTAAAGTGTCCGATAATCGCATCAAATATAAGAAAGCAATTTCACTTATTTAAAGGCACAAAGATTCAGTTACGTATCGCTACTCGTAAATGGATAAATTCACGCTTCGTTGGAATTAGACAGAATAATCACATCATAATAATCAAAAGCTATTGCTGTCATTTTACGTTTCACTGAATTTTATGGTTAGAAGGGTTCAAATAAAGAGAAAAATTTACTTCTTTACGTACCGCTTCGGCAAAACTAACATAAACTGCTCTCTGAGCATGAGATCTCGCAAATTGACCATTTACGACTTGTCGGATTGGGCAGAATATTCCCATTCCAAACAGCAAGAATCGTTGTTCTCAATCACGCCTCGCTAAATTTCTTCTTGAAATGGCTCAAATAATTTTAGTTGGTACCGGTATGCCCACTAGAAGTATGTTAGGTACGAAACTACATGAGACCCGATTGTTCAACCCGCAACTCTTTATGAAGATAGTAAGTAAGCGAGAATGTGCCTTAACTATAATTGGCCAGAATAATCTCCAACTGAACAGGGCGCACCGATGCTGCTCGTTTACGCTTTGCTAATTTCTAAACTGAAATGATCAAATAGTACCCAAGTAAAATACACCTTAAAGTAGCAACTTAAAACAGTTGATATGGCCCTATTGACGAGGCCACTTAAACGACGATTGGGCTATATATCCATCCCTAACTTGCTATCTATGTGGCAGTTCCATATACTTCTGCTAAGCATCCACACGTATTTCTCACATAACAAACGCTGCGATCTGATCAAGATCGCACGCGATATCGACAATTTGAGCCGAATCGCAAATTGCTTTTATCGACCGACATGAATGTAAACGGACATTCGCTCTCCCTGATGTTCGCAGCCTTGTAAAACAATTTCTGCAGATGGCGACGATGTCAAAACATTGAGCGTTGGATATATATGGCCGTTGGTAAAATAGACACGTGAGCTTGATATATAATAGGCCATGCTTGGTTTTAACTTGATTGTCTCGGAATTACATACACTGTTAAAAAGAGCGACATAACTGCAAAACTTACTATATTTCGATGTAATTCAATTCCAACGAGCTGCGACGGCTCCAATTTGTACTGTATGATGTTGCTCAGCACGCCACAATATCGGCACTGATGAAAATATTACAATGAATATTTAAAATAACTTGTAAACTCTAGTCTAATTTAGTAATTAACTGTAAAAGTGCGGTAAAACAACATTTTTTTTGTAATCGACTCTCCATGAAGGTTTCGCAATTCGATCACCATACGTCGTTTGATCGTTGCGTTCTCGAAATTTGATCTGAAGCCACGGTACGGAAATAAAAACATGTCCATCGTGTGGATAGTAGGAGGGAAGGTTGAACAAAATCGAATATCTTTTGATGGAAGAATCTAATAGAATATTATTCGCAGAGGCGTATAAACATAAAATGGCGCGCATGAAGTTCAAGCATGTGTCCCTAGGTCGTTATTCGACAATTTGTATTAAGGATTGTTGTTGAAAAGTTAAAATACGAGTTCCATTTATTTCCAAATTTAAATTTGTTTATTAATTAAATCTTTTTACAATTGAAAAATTTCGCTATTTTTCACCCTATTCAAACGGCGCTCATGGCAAGAGCCATAGCTTGGGGTGACTTTGTACAAAAGTTTCAAAGTCCCTCTTATTTTCATTCTTATACATTCACGTTTTGAATCAAGCATGCATTTCACAGAGTAATATTTCTTAGATTTCGAATCATATGCTACTAGATATTACCACGGAAAAGCGTTAATGTAAAGCCCTAATAGGGACGAAATAATAAAATAACTCAATCACGATTTTGATGAGAATTTCTCCAAAACTCGGAAAACATGAGCTCACTCAATAGCATAAGGATGGTCATTTCCGAGCAAAGATAAGGCGATCACTGAAGTGTAAAGAACTATTGAAACTCAATCAATTTTTTGGTGGTGTATCACCGCACTCTCTTAGGAGTAAAAAAAATTCATATCTAAACAAATCATGGCGACCACGAGTGTTAGGACTAGAGATGTACCGATACCACTTTTGTCGCCTATACCGATACCAGCTAAAAACGCCGATACCGATACGCCGATACTACAGAAATGCCGATATTACCGATAATCCGATACCGATACTATGTAATTATCACTTAATTAAGTGTGCTGTGTAGGGCAGAAGGGTTAAAACAATGGTCTTTGAGCGTTGTTCATAGTACACATTATTTCAGATCGAAAAAGAGATATATCACATAATATGAAATTGATGTTTGGTATCCAGATGCTGATTAAGATGCATTGTACAGTGACGCTAGTAATCTCGGTGTTCAATTAGAAAACTCATAAGCCGGGATGTCCAATTTGAATTTAATGTTAATATCGCGACCTTCGAATATCGGTATTCGTGTTTAAAAGAATATCGAATATCGCCCACACATTCTAACGCCGCCGTCCTACGTTCAAATTAGAAGCATTTTACAAATATTTTATTTTGTGGTTAATCATAATCGTCGCCGCAATAAATCAAAGCCAACATGAAAGAATATCAATTAGCGCCGACAAAAAGAAGATCTACCTATAACTGTCGAGGATGTTTTTTTACTTTACTATTTTATAATATTTTACAATTGCTATCATATATTTTGAGACAGTCTAGGGCTCTATGCGGTCATGTCAATATATCTATGAGGAAATTAAACAAAATTGAAATTAATACCTGCGTAGAGGGATAATTCTGTCGAAATTTAGTTTATCGATGTCGACGGACTAAATGACACTCGTACTTGACAACTAAAAGTCAGAATTTATAGCGTGCCCAGAGTGCATGTGGCGTTAACAAGGACTCCAATTCCACTGTATATGATTTAAAACTGGGCGCCTCGTTGCTTTTTGTTATGTGCTGTGTTGATATATTTCTTCATAATTACTATGTAATATTAAGAATGTCAATATAAAAATTTGATAGCGAAAATAGCCAAATTAGTTGAGCTAGTTTGGCTGATAAATAGCTAAAAACAGGTGAATCCTATTCCCTCGCGGGGTTGGGGACATGTATGGTCATAGCTTACGATCTCTCTGGACAAAAAATAAATTAAAAAGTAGTATTTCAACTTATCTTTTAAAACATTCTGGACCATATCAAAAAAGTTAATATATCGGAAATATCGGCCTTAATCCAACCGATACCGATACATGGCCGATACCGGAAAAATGGCCGATACCGATACATCGGTACATCTCTAGTTAGGACTACTGGAACTATATTGAATCATGGTGGGGCATTAGGCGCAATAAATAATGATTGACGGCATTGACGCACGTTAGATAATTCTATATTTACGGTAAATATGCGTTTTTCAGTGATAATACCACGAGGCCGTAAGTGCGGCGATTGTGCTTTACATGTATATTTACAGTTGTTATAGTAATTTTTTAATTCGTAAATAACATAAAAATGATATTTCACACTATTTTGTCGATTTCAAATATTCGAACCTCTATCGAACCCTTGAGGACAGGCAAAATTGGCATAAAAGTTTTTTTTGAAATGGGATTTCGTAAAACAGGGTCGCGCGCACTCCCTCAGAAGTTAAGGAGACTCATATCTGAGCAAAATTACCGCAACCTCCGAAATGTCATGACCTACTGGAACTATATAAAGTATGGATTGATCATCATACGCACCTATTTAGAAGTAAAAGCGACATTTCTCTAAGCATTCCCCCCCCCCCCCCCCCCCCCTTAACCCAGTATTTCTCCAGGATTTTGCACTGGTGGATTCATTTACGAATAATGCAAGAATGTTAAATGTTTGCAGTGTGCAAATTGACGCCTCGTCGGAATCGGGCAGAATTTCGCCATTCCAAACACAATGAATAATTGCTGTTATTTCATGACTCGCTAACATTCCGCTTCAAATAATTTTAGTTGGTTTCTACTAATTCTATGAAGATAGTAACGCAAGAAAGCGAAAATGTGCGTTAGTTAGATACTTTTTAATAGAGAATGAATTGTAAATCATATATAATTTTAAAATAGGCTACGCAAAAATAATATGAAATAGAAAAGCCGCGACACAGGTCAGCAGGAGAAGACCAGGGCAAAATGGAAGTTATTCATAGGGATTTTGGAATCCAATTATTCGGGTGAGCTTTCCTATACTGAAAGCATAAGAATGGTTTTCTGTTCTAAATATGTTGAATCGATAGATCGGTCTAGACATCGCACACGTGACAAGGAATGACATTGTATTTCTGTCCAAGGTCATCTCAAAGAGAGGTCACGTGAACGCGGCCACGAATCACGACAGAATGACAATTGTGCTGGTATCAAGCAAGACTCTTGAATCAATTAGTGCTGTGGTTCTCAAACTGTTTAGATCGCACCCCCTGTTTAGAATTTGTCAAGTTTAGCGTCCCACCTCAAAAATAACTAGCTGACAGTAAGCTACAAATAACAGATTGTAGGGACAAAGTATGTTTTATCAAACAAACACGTTTAAAATACGTGGATAGAAGGTGAATATTCAGGTTCCCGTACATTTGAACCCGCGACAATTGCACCTGCATATATTGCACCTATGATTTTTTTTTTCTTTTGCGGATATTTGAACCCATATGAACCCTAACCCATGGGTTCCAGCACCCTCATATAGATTGAACCCGCAGATATACACATGGGTTCGAATGTACGGTCACCGAATATTCAAAATAAAGAAATGTCGGGGCTCCCGAAGTATGCGAACCAAGATGGCGGACATCGGAATGTAATATGTGTAATAGGTTAGGGTTATGCCATAATTTTAGGTATAAATACTATGGGAGGCTCTAGGCTAGTCTTCGAACTGATAATAGGACTAAAATAAGGAAAATTGGAAAAAAGTTATCGCCTAACCCTAACCTGTTACGTTCCGATGTCCGCCATCTTGGTTCGCATACTTCGGGAGCACCGAAATGTCAATATCCAAAATTTAGCGGGCAAGATCAAACCTAACAAATATTTTCTACCAGCTTCACGCCCCAGGATTTTGAGAGTCGGAATCGCCACTCTTGTAGCTTGGAACGGTCTTTGATCCGCAAAACTCTCGAAAACACACGTTTTCCAGCTGATACGGTTTAATTTAGCAATTAGAAATTTCCGCATCCCGTCCCCTTCCTGGCTGTGCCCCTGCCTAACCTAACCAGAATCAGAGAAAATAGATCCGGAAATTAGTGGTCGTGCAATAACCGTCTCTTTGCCTTAATGCCACCCATGTTCAGTAAATGCCTTTGCACAACTCCTGACAACGCTCCACTGCATGGTAACATACTTGCTTCGGCAACTAGAAAGTAATTTACAATCACTCGCAAATCGCGACAATCACTTTCTAAAATAGCGCAGTCTCGGGACGAGGAATCGCAAAATTACTGTCAGCAAAACTCGTGAAATTCAGTAACATTTCCCAGTAACTCAAAACGAAAAATACTATCAACTATTTATATCGCGGTCGCTTGGGCCAGGTATAGGAAAGTATGGGCCATGTATGGCCATAATGAGATGTTCTAAAATACAGATCACATATACTTGAATACTCTAAAATCGTTAAGAAGGCACACAGTTACTCAAAAATACCAGTGAATTACCGATTTTTTTATTAGCATGTCAAAAACTTTATCTGTAGGAATGATTAGTGGAGAACAAACCCCGCCTGCGGCGTTTACAGAAGTATATTCGAGGCAATTTCGCTTTCATAAACGCTTTGAATGGTTTCCACAAAAGCCCATGGGCTCGGAGAATTCGACCTGGAGAATCTATCGCGAAATTTAGTTGAATTTAAACGTTTGCTCAGACGTCGTTTAATTATTATTGACTGGAAAAATAAACATGGCTTCTCAATCTGGGCGCTCAGTTGCTCTAAAGGGCCATCATGGAGGGATTTCTCTGGGAGCCACGATCATATGCCTTCACGGAGTAGCATTTGTGATGAAAAGCAATTTATTCCTATTGACGTCATCAGTTATGTTTTAACCTCACCTAACTCATCTACGAGTCGGTAATAACTAAAAGGTGGTCGCTGAAAAACAGAAAATTTGTCAAACATTTATTTATTTTTTTTACATATGATGATTTGAAAACGAGCTTGAGGAGAACGATATTCCACAAGTTAACCTGCAAAACGCAACACGAGCTCCGACATTTTAAGTATTCATGCGTATTATATAACATATTCTTTTAAAAAACTTTGTAAAAGTCATTCTTTGTAAAAATAAATAGCTGTTTGACAAATTTTCTGTTATCTAGCGAGCACCCTGTAATATCAAGCACAAACTAATACGACCTAGACCGATATGCAAATGATACAACAATGCTGCAACAAGAACAAAGATCACTATTCTAAGTCATTTAACAGTCTTGTTGCAAACTAGCACAATATGATTCTACAACATTTTTTTTACCCAGCCGATGTCAGCAAATCATCGCTTCTAACTGGCAAAGATATATAATATTTCACTCATTTATTTCGCGCGTTTCGTTCTCACGGATGATTTGATTGATTTCCCGCGAGGTCATTCCTTGACGCAGAGAAGGCTAGACCCATGGGAATTGAACAAAATGCTGAATCACAAATTACCTTTGCTCTGGCCCAATATGCTCAAACGGCCAATTCATTCGAGAATTAAACATATTATTTATAAGGAAATTTTCTCATAGTAAGGTAACGCGTAATCCCTCATAGGTGAGGGCGAATCATCTCTGAGAGTAATTACAAGTATACATATTACGCTTTAAAACATACATATCGAGGTGTGACTTGAATAATATATATATATATCCTGGCAAAAGCTTTAAATACAAATATTTAAGATCCTTTTTTATTCCAGTCCAAGAACTTGAGGTCTACCAGCCCATCTTGCGTGTGAGGATATTCGTAGACTTGGGGAGGTAGAGAAAGCCGTAACTTATTAGTGGTTTCGTGAGCCCGACTATGTTGAACATAGTCTGGTAATTCTCTCGCACATAATGAGACATAAGGCTTCAACTCAAGGGGTAAAAACTTGTTAAAGCAAAAAAAATTTGCTTTGAGAAATGATGGAAACAAAACATGTATTTTTGAATTTTAAAACATCTCAAACTTTTGTTTATCAAAATACTGGCGAATATAGGATAGGATTTACATATTTATCCCGGGGGAGAGGAAAGCCGATAAGACGGCTTATCCATATGGCGAACCACGGCCTCTCGTCCGGTTTATCGCCTCAAGCTTTGATTAGAGAAATCATTTCCTAAATCACCTAATTCTTTATAATTTACTTTTTGTCTTGAAACACTCGCGTTGATCATGGAAATAGGATTGCGAAACCACGCAGAGTAATCACCGTTGCAATGCAACCATGAATTATACAAATCAAGAGTACTCCCCACACCAACTTACACACTGTTCTAAAATGTCTCAACGACCGTAATCAGTGGTCCTCAAACTATGCTTGCGGAGATAATTTCAAATGTCGCGAAATATCAATCCTTCGTCTGGAAATTCACTTCTTACCTTACCACGCCCAAAACTTGACAAAAGTCAATCAAAAATTAACTTTGAGACTTCAATATCGACTGGCGATCGGACATTCCACCACGTTTTACTCTCAATGTGCATATTCTATAAAACTTCCTCTTGTACTAACTTAATGCTAATAGGTAGATGATTTATTCTGAACCTCTCCACTGTACAAAAATTACAAGATAAAGACACAGGGTGGAAATTCAGTAAAGTTGTCAAAACTTCAAATAAGGTTTAAATATGAGAGATAGAACATAGAAGTACTAGATGGGCGCCCTCACCCTGTGACATAGTATATAATAAAACACGATGAGATACTCTCTAATATCTATTTAATGAAGTCCAATACATCTTGGTTTGTTTTACATGAAGTGAAGTTTGAAAAGTTTCTGAACCTTTGGCCTAATTTCCACAGCTCCAACTCTACCGACACTCAGGCAGCCATTTTGAACCGTCGAAAAATGAATTATTCCGTCACAGATGCGCATTTACACCGGTATGTTAACGACGCATCGACGTCAACTTTCTTTGTTTATTTATTATAACGGAGATCGGTTCTCCGCCCCTGAAAGATTGATTACAAAGGGAACAAGAATAGTGTTCCCATTCGGTTTTACATTGGATTTAGCGGCAGAAACTTTTCGCTAAGATTTCATCAAGCACCTCGTTTGAAGTAAAGATATATCGACAACGCTTGTACTCACAGAAGTTGTTTGCTTTACATCCGGGCTGTACAACAGGCGGTCCGTGAGTCAAAACCCGGCCCGCCAAGTCATTTAGTGTGGCTCTTGTCAACAATCAGATTTTTCCCATCAACCATAAAATCTGAATCCGACAGTTTATGTTCATAAAGTCTCTCACATGGGTAAAATACATGTTTTTACTCGTGTCGCTGTGTTAAATCTTTCTCCGTTTTGCCCGGTCAGTTTATTACAGCAGGGATAGGTAATACCCGCCTTCTCTTCTCTTGCTTTTCCCGCATGGAAAAACTAATGTTGTTATATGGCCCACCGACAAAAATGTCGCACACCCTGCCTTAAAAAGGAGTGATTGTAAATTGCTTTGCAGAGACCGGCACTATCTCCTCATTCGCCCGCCCTGTGATGGTTACTATACGTGAATCAATAACCTTTCGAATAAAAACAAAGTAAACTTGTGGTAGGCAAAACAGAGTGACAGCTCCAAAAGTTTGATGATTTCAACGACAAATAGTTTTGAAATTTACTCACTTTTATTAGTTTTTTTTTTCTGAAACAGTGCCATCGCTGCTAGTGCGTGGGAATCTACTAAGACAAAGGCAGAGATGAGGGTGCAGTAGTTGAATACATGCTACTCAGATAACAACTCAAGATAGCACTTTTAACTTGCTACAACATCCTTGCAATCGGTGCACACGGATGCACCAACATAGGGCAGAGAGAAAAACGCAGTAGTCAGAAATAATCTACTTCAATCAACCATAAAATTTTAAATTTCTGAATGGGAACACGGTATTAAATCGATGTAGGCGGCGCAGAGCAATTACACCTCGGAACGGGACTCATTATTTCTCGGTCAATGTTTGAAATTGCTTGCGCTAACGAGACCGATAGCCAGTAATGGGGCGATTACCGGCCATTTGAAAGTATGAACAGATTGGCAACGGAATTCGATGAAAGCGAAATTAGCTGGATTACGTGGAATGAAGCAAGTTGTTCGCCAAAGCAAAAAGTCATATATTATCTGGGAGAGTTGTGACACGAGACGATGATGGGTCGAGGTCTGGCTTACAGAAATTGAAAATACACTTTCCACCTCACCGTTTATTGCTTTGCGTGGTCATCACATCGTATTTTGCACAATATCAGCGGTTCCCAACGTTTTTTCGAGCGATCCAATATGAAAAAAAAATAAAAAAAATTTGTGAAAACTCGCGTACGCTCAACTACCAGGTGGTATGTAATGCCCATGCCTTATATGATCACAAAATTACCTTACTAATATAAAACAACCATTTGTACACAAAATTTACTTCTCCAAATTTAACTCAAAGTGAGAAAGCTACGCCTATTTATCATAAGCGAGTTTTAAAATCGCGACATGGCTTCACTCAAGCAAAATCGATGCTGCCAAGTTTTTACGCCGCGATACTTTCCATATATGCAATTAATATTGAGCAACATTTCGATACGAAAGGAAAATAAACAATAAAATTGACTGGAAACATAAAGAGCAGTAACAGTATTGATGCGGACAATTCTCCAACAATAATTCACGCGGATTCACAGACTTAATTTTTTGATCGCCCTTGGTATTAAAACGGCAAGTTACTCAAAACAAAGTTACCTCAGTCACGGCTTATACGTCTGAATAGACTAACAAACGCCCCATATGTGACTGCTTGCCCACATCCCTTTTTAAAGCGGAAGACATCAGACAAAAAGCTTTTAAACTTATTCTAAGCGTCTATGACAGGTTTGATAACTTTATACTGCCATGGGTGTTAGAAATTGAAAGAACCTAAAAATATCTATTTATACTGAAACTTGTCGTCGTCTAATAATATACAATAAAAATATGCCGACTCTCTGTAAATTAGTTTCTATTTTAGGTTGAAATGCTATTTCGGGAACAAAATAATGAAAAAGCTGTATATTGAACTACAATAGCAGAGCTGAAATAATATAAAGTTTGTAACGTTATTGTATCGCTTTCAAATGCGTCGAGTGTTTTATAACCAAGATAATTCCAGTTGCGATTTACATATTTATCCCGGGGGAAGACGGCTTAAATATAGCGCGAACCACGGCCTCTCGTACGACAATTGCCCATACAACACTATTTTAATCGACAGTGGTATAAATTATAAAGTCCGCGTATTTCAGACGATCGATCGTTCGTACAAAGCCACCGCCACTAATGCAAAAATGTGAGATTTAAGAAAATACCCCCGCCACGATTTAAAATAATAACCCAGTAATTATCCAGTTACGGTTAGAAATAATGATTTGAAATTCCAGCGCAAGCTGCATTCCTAACCTCAACTAATTTTAGACGTTGGCAGGGGCTTTGTATAGAAATATATCACAGAAATATTCCGCATCGCGCTTCTACAAATTTTATTTTGTAACGTTTCGACTGACCAAAGTCCAGACTTCCTCAGACAAGAAGTTTGCGATTAAGATCCACAAGAATAGAATAACTATGTTCTAAATCTAATAAGTAGTGAAATTTTAGAATACAAAAGTATCTGTATATAGAAACCATTTACTGCACTATGCTTGACTACAAGAAATCTGGCATCTTATAACTCGTCCTTCAAACCTGATTATGTCGTCACATGCGCTATGTCGTCTGCGAGACGGAGCTGGTTATTTTCGAGTTCCGATGTTTTGACAAGAGGTCGTTGATAACGTAGAGCAGATGTTGTGACCTGAGATACTTCTAGTTTAATCTAATCTTCGGGGCGAATTGTGGCGCCGTTGTTGAGATATTGAATAATATTATCGCTAAATTTTCGAGACGTATTTTGCTTACTTTGTGCGGCAATGAGTCTGTTGGGCCTAAAATTACATTCCTTACATCTGGTTCACTATTTTATACAGACCTGACTGACTTTTTAGAATTACTGAAGCGTATATGGTCAGAATATTTTTACGTTAACAAGCAAGTATTGATTCTGCATGTTCAGCTTTCCCGTTTTGTTTTTTTAAAACTGTAGTCAATTTGAAAAATATTACAAGATTATCTTTTCAGTGCTACCACCCACTCAAAAATACATGTTTCGAATACTCTCAGATACTATGTGAGCGAGGTAATGAAGCATTGAAATTCCGTTTACTTTTTGATTCACGGCGTAACTAGATGTGCAGGTAGGAAATTCCAACTTCCAAGCAAAATAACCTGTAGATAGGAACTTATCTCAGAGTCACGAGCGCATAACTCAAAAGCTAGGTAGGAGCTGCAAACTGTCCAGAATTTACGGCTACACTTCAGGCGAAGACAAATTACGGTTCGCACAAGATTGAAAGCAGCAATAATGCAGCTTAGTGTCTGACTGTCATATAAAACGGTAAGTATCAGCAAACATTATGAGATAATTTATTTTGACGAAAAACACACAAATTTATGATGTGTTTATTTGGGCTGTGTTTTAGCCCGTTGTGACAATACACGCTGAATTAACAACATGTCATCGACTATAAATGCGAATTGGACGCCGGTAAGCGGAAATTCGCGTTCGAGCTCCTTGACAATTATTAGATTCTTGCATAAATAAATTCTACTCGGAAAATATACGTCCCCTCCAACCTAGTTGTTTTGTCAATAGCGCAATTATCATACCAAGTCGTGTTTATTTTGCCAATGTTTTTCTTTCTATTTTGAGCTCTGCGATATGATCAGACGCAACAAGTCTTCGTGTTCTATTGTGGCGAAATAATAGACACGTGAAAGGATTGTGGCCGCATAATTACTACTGCCAGCACAATAATAACAAACTATGTCTGTGGCTGCAAATGGCGAAATTGGTTTTTGAAGAAATTTTCACCAAACCCGGAATTGGTGTCGCCGTGGTTTAATAAAAGTACGTCACCAATGCCAGGCCAATTTTTGAGCATACTGCAAATAAACCGATCACGCTGACCGGTTATCGAATCGAATATTTTACTAGAAGCCGTATTGACATCATTAAAGCCCATTGATCGGCTTTCTTACAAGATAAGGATTTCATTCTAACCTTGCTGGAATAATAAAAAAACACTTTCTTTCTTTTGGCTGAAGCTTAAAACATAGCGATCAGGCACCTTGTAAGAATGTAAAGGGTATCTTTGCCCGCGCAGCCATAATATTTCATTCGATATAAAACCCTCAACCCAGCCTGTCTTTTTGAACAACCCTAACCCGCTTCATCTCACAGTTTCACATTTTATTTCATGAAATATATTTTGTCACAAAATTTCTTCATTGAAAATTCTACTCAGTAAATCGTTTAACAAAATCACGGCCGTAAGCGTGGATAATCGATTTGAAGTGAGAACGGTTGCCGTTATCCTCATCGAGATATTATACAGTGCCGAAGACGGACCTGAGATAAATAGGGTTATGTTATCTACGGGCCATGCTTGAACTTTTGTGGCTTCATAAATCAAATGGTTTATCAAAATTGCGAAGAAACTCAGCTGCTTGATATGTGGATATTAAGCATCGCGAATCTGGCAACCTTCATCGGCGTGAAGCTTCAGAATCAATGCTGAGCGTGAAATTAACAGGCTGGTGCCATTTGCGATAAAGACTTTTGCGCGATTTATTAATTTCACCGTGAATCCAACTTTACATATTCGCCGTTTGCTTGTAAAGTGGCATAACTATCGTATATCCATAACTATACCATCCAAAACGCAAACCCCAAACGTGAGGACTATGGACCTTTCCCGGGGCATCGACTTCCTTGTTTACTTCGTGACATTGGCCAATCAGCAAGATGCAAAAAGTGACGTAACAATGCCCCTTTTCGCATCCGCTCAGACACTTTTCTCACTCGGACAGATTTTCAAGCGTGGTCGTAAACATTACCTCGTTTTCGCGTTTTTGAACACTATTCGTTAGTTTTCTGTTGTGTTTCAGAAACTTGAATATAAATCAGATAATTCAATGATCACTCTGTCTTCCTAGGAGTTTTAATTTAATTGCAGTGATAAAAAATTAGTGTTGAAATAGCAGTGATAGACTAGGCTAAAATTTTTTACCGGTACTTCTAAAAACAGATTGTTGTAGGCGATGAATCATAATGATGGTTTAAAACAAATACCCCATTTTACAGACGTCAACTCGCGAAACCCTCTTAATATAAGCCTCGAAAACTTTGCAATGGTAAAGTATGGGAAAAATTTTTCAGCGGTCAAAGGTCGGGAAAAGGTCCATGAAAGTTGAGTAGGCAATGTCGAGCTGGAAAAATTCCTTCCTAACTATATTGGGTCCCTACCTAGCAGTGGATGTTGTATAAAGCCTTGTGATAGTGGTGATATAACTGCCTTAAACCAGTACATATCGAGTGTATTTAAATGAGTATGTACCTGGGAATATCAGACGCCCAAAAGCAGGCTCTCAAGCTAATGCCGTTTACCCTATGAAACGGCAACACCGATCGTGGTTGGCGACATATCAAATCTATGACAGAAGTCTGAGGTTACCGCGCGGAAAAATTCGTCTCGTTGATTAAGAAACCCGTAACTACCGTGATCCCGTATTTTACGTGAAGTGTTTAATAGTCGGATGAGCGGGAGAGAGAGTCCATTGATCTACCGACAGAGGTGCAATTAAAACAATGTCGAGCACGATGCGACAGCGGTGACGAGAGTTCAAAATTATCAGAATGGATTTTACTGTAAATTCATGATGTAACGGGCAAAGAAAACCCTTTTCAAGTATTCTTAATGACAGATCCTAAACCCTTCTGCTTAAAGTATAAGTAGAATTGATAGAAGTATAGCGAGTTGAGCACATATGATTTTGGGATCCAGTTTTCGAGACGCCCCTATTAATAAGTCTCGTAATCCAGAAGCACAACTGTCGATACTGCTAAACGACTGAAACTTTCAACCATCATCACACAAAAATTTAAGGTGAAAACGTTCGTTCTGTAAAATTCCTCCACACAAAGTTATTTCCTGGCCCAGTGGCAACCTAAACGCTCATATTAATGGTTATATTACTTGCAACTTTCAATTCGTACCCTTTACGTTTTAGTTAGAGTCTCGTGAGCTTCTACAAACATGAGTATCTAAACTCTCAACGGTGCTTATACTGTCTCATTCCTTATAAATGAGAAGATAAATCTTTATTTGAGTCTGTTTGCAGTTTACCTATTTTTAAGAGAATGGCTCGCGGCTTTGAATTAAACAAACTTTCAAAACTCTAGCCTAAACTTGTACACACACTACGGGAGTACTGAGCAAACTTACATAGCTGAACTCTCTCTGCTGAAGACTGTTTCAGGCACCATCTATCTAAATGAGGCCGCAATAAATCCTTCAACGACTAAGAAAGCCTCGCGCTACAGCGCAATACAATCCCCTTCATTCAAAACATTAGTTTTCGCACAATTGAGTCCACGATACCCCGGAGCTGTGTCGGCGACTGTAATAATAAAACTCGCAGATATCCTTTGTAATAACAGACCTCGCACGGTCTGTAACGATCGCCGACTATTAAAAGTATCACGTCGTGGGAAAATGAATGAAATTTACAAGAAAAGTATAGACATCATTCAATGTTGCCAGAAATGGTGAGAAATAAAATATTTTTTTCATTCGAGGACAAGCATGGCCATGTGGCCACAAATTAAAAAGTTATACTGCATGCAAAAAGTATATAAAGCATGATACTCGTGCCAGATATGTTCATAATGTCAACAAAACGTGAGAACGACTAAATTTTCCAATAACATGATCTAGACATGGGCTATTCAACTGGCGAACCGCCGCCCGACCTTTTCAGTATATAGGTACTATAGGTATTATGTGTACCAGGTTAAGGTTAGGCCATAATTTTATTCTGATTTTCCTTATTTTATTTCTATTACGAGTTTGGGACTGTCTGTGTTAGCCAAATAAATATACCCCCTGTCCATAAGTTTCAGTGGTAAAAAATATCCCCATACAAAGATGGATACGCTAGGAATTATATTTGTGCCAAACATAACTATGCCGAATATCTGTCTGGGATAGTAATAATTAGGATTCGGTGGCGAGCAGCGGCCCTCCTATCCATACTAGCAATAAAAAGATAAAACATTATAATTGAATGAATGAGGCTTAAAACTCAGCGAGTATGATTGTGGGTAGCCTAATAGACAAAAAATACACTACAATTTAGTCACATTTGACACATTTTTTCCATTAACACAGAAAATTCCCTCGCACGGTCTGTGTTTATCACGTCGTGAGGAAATGACTGGAATTCGTAATAAAAGTGTAGAAATGGTTTACTGGTGCCAGAAATCAAAGGGTCATACTGCATGCAAAAAGTATCGAAAACATAATACCCGTGCCAGATATATAATGAGAGTGTGGGTCACAATCAAGAATATTTACGAGTGGCCGTGGTAACATTATCGAGATTATAATTGCGCCAAGCATGGCCGCATCATAACAGTACTAATGAATTGGTCTCGATTTATTGAAATCGAAACCATGTGAATATCAAATATGGTACAATTTACAATTACTACAACGACAAATATGCTATTCTGAAATGATACATGAAAACGATTAAACTTACAAAGAAAGATAATAATAAAAGTTTTATAAACAACAAATAATGCAGACCCGTCTCGGAACCTGATTTCAACGCGGAATTCAGTTTACGGACCAGGCCGTTGAAACCGCCATTGGGAAATATACAGGCGCAAGTCCTAACGCAACTAACTTCATGCGTAAAGGCAAAACGAGTACCTTTCTTGCAAGCATGGGCCATGGATGGGTCGTACTTCATCGACACTCGACCTGATCTATATCAGTGTTTTTCAACCTTTTTTGGGCCACGGCACACTTTTCTCATTATTTAGAAAATCCCGCGCCACACCAGCAGCTGAAAATGTGTCAAAAAGACCTAATGTTCACAATATAAGTGTTATATTGTTAATATGATCTTTTTTAACATTGACTAACGAGTGATCTTTATATCTATCGATTCACAACTTTTCATCAGATATACCTGAAATGAACCAGAATTATAATAAAGTGTGGCATTGAGTTATTCTCAGGGTTGCCTTTTGATAATTTATAAATGCTCATCAGCTTTCAGTATTCTACGTTAGGTAATTTTTGTTAGGCAATATATCGACACGCACCACCTCTCGTTTGTGTAATACATACAAAATAGTGGCGGGGTGGTCTTTTCAAATCTCACATTTTTGTATTAAGGCGGGAGCTTTGTTCAAAATATCTTATTGAACTCATGGGGTCATGTTAAAGATTTGAAGGAGGCAGAAATATAGCAAATTACAGGAGACTTTACTGCACATCCTAGGTACAAAATCGTCGCATTAAAAATACTTGCTTTGTCTATTTATCTATCATATACAGAAGTGGTTCCCAACCCGGGGGTCGCGACCGCCAAGGGGGTGGGTCGCGAAGCTCTTGCAAAACAGTAGAAAATATTACAAAGCTCTAGAATAGAAGGATTGCCGTACTATAGGGTGTTCTTACATTTACTCTAGAATGATTTAATGTGTAATAAAATGTGTATTTTCAGTTTAGTGACAAAAGTATTCATTGATTACTGAACTTGAAACCTCAGCTATGACGTATCATAGCAATTCGGCATTCAAAGATAAAATGGAGAATGTTGAAATTTTGAAGAAAATTTTTTCATTCGAAAATATTACAAAAAAAAAAGTTTAAATTTGCTCTGTTATCTAACTATATAGTTTAAAGCAATACTCTCAGCTACGTAAGTTTAAAAAGCAAAATGAACACAATTCTCATTATTTTGAAATAGGAGCGTAACCTTCGAAATGCTGCAAGCAGAAAATCGTAGAAAAGAGGGCGCTATTGAGTAACATTTATTCAGACCGCCGACGCGGAAACTTACGACATAAACTAAATTGAATGAAATTTCTTGAATAAAGCAGGGGCACTGAATAAGACATAAGATGGCAGCAATTTTGCGATCGAATCGAATATTTGATTACGTGTTTTTACTGATTTATGTATCTGAAGGACCTATTACAATTATTACAATAAAAGTCAATGCAACTATATATCTTTCGAGATTTGATTCGAAAAAATATTCGATTCGATTGTGAAATTATAAATATTCGAAAATGCCCAGTTGTTAGTTATCATTGGCTGCTTGTGTGCTGACAATCGCTTTATCGGTGCCGAAAAGACAAAGTTACGTTGCTACGTACTGGCCAACGGCCGGCAACAACTTACCTAATGTTAAACAAGTTCATGGACGCCATCTTGTGCCATATTTCGGAAACGCGAAACAATGTAGTCTTATGGGAATTTTTCGTAGTGTTGTTGTACCGAATCGAATAAGTCAGCTGTTATAAGGGCTAGAATGAAGCCGAAGGGTGGATTTTAAACTTTAAGCTATATGCTACCTAAATATATAACGAAATTAAGATATGAAAAAACTATCTAATGCGTTAAATTTGACCACAAACACAACGCAGGACCATTTGTTCGAAGATTTTATAGTGATACGTCAATTTGACGCTGTAAAATGTTTCCGCAACAATCCTACAATGTCATTTGTTCTTCTAGCGCAGCTTGGAGCCGAGCAGTAAGGCATTATGGAGCTTGACAGACGAAAATTGTTAACCAGAAAATAGGAACGGCCATTGAAGCGAAGTTGAGTCGGCCGGTAATTTCGACGAATAAATAAATACAACTTTTCATCTGTGACGTCATAAGGATTGCCATTGTCAAATGGTTAATTATGACGATTAGAATGGCCAACTTACTTCAGAAGCAACTCGGAACCGGTATACTCGTTTCCAAAGACAATTTGATGTACTATAAATGTAATTTGGCAAACATGGAAGGATATCAACGTGTTAGGCTAAGATTATTTTTCAAAACGCGACCTTCTAAAATTTTCTACCTAAAATATTAGTAAAAATAATAGGTATGTTTCAATGATTGTGTGCGAACTTCTCATAGGGCGCCGTGTTATATGGCCGAGAACAATAGGCACAAGATGGCGTCCATTGTCGGATCGTTTCTCGCTTGTATTATATATTCGCTTTGGTACTGACTAACTGATCCCATATCCGACCTGGGGCGCCATTCACTAAACTTCGTAAAAAGTCGGGTTTACGATCTCGTAACTGTGTCTCTCAGAATCGTGATAGCGAAATCTCGTTAAATGCGATTCACCAAAGACCTCGTTAGCACTTGACGCACGGTTAATGTATTCACTCGAAATCTTACGCTCGTTCGCAGTTGAACAAAATTCACTGACTGGTCACTCAGCCGTATCAGTTATCGCCGCCATCGGGTCGAGCGTGTATCGCTACTTTCTTTTTTGCAGCCTGCGTTTTGTTCATATAGCAGCGCCGTAATCTAGACTGACGGATACATGGAATGAATACAATAAAATGAGTGAGTTTCCAAAGTACCGTTTTGATGTTAGTACCGTACCATACCTAATTGCAGCTTTGAGTTAGTCCGTGTAGCTGTATTCAAGTATTGCAGTGAAACAGTATATGATTCCATCAGAGTAGGTATATATTGCAGTAAGAGCGGTCGCTTCAACTTTAATGTTATTTTCATCTTGCAGATTATCGAGTGTAACTAGTATATAAGGTACCATACCGTAATTACTATGTCAGTGAAAACGAAAAGGGCCAAGTTATTTTCACCTGATGAGATTGAGGCACTAGTTTCTGGGGTTTCACAACACCGTGAACAAGTTTTTGGGGCTTACTCTCAGAGTGTTACTACACAAACCAAAAGAGCAGCATGGAGAAATATTTCGAACAAGGTGTGTACAATTGCCAAAAGTTGCTAATGTAGATCACAGTTATTGATACGTTGAAAGTGCAATTGCAGGATAGCAGAGCTTTTAATCAAATTTATTATCATTTATCATATATTTACTATTTTCTTCATAGGTGAATTCAGTCAATATTACAGGGAGTATTAGAACCGATAGCCAGATAGAACACAAGTGGTACGACATGAAGTCGAATGCCAAAAAGAGGGTCTCTTTGTACAGGAAAGATTTAAAAAAAACTGGAGGAGGTACAATTACTGCAAAACCACCTACAGAGATGGACTACAGGATAATAGCCCTTATGGGAAATGAGTCAGTTGAGGGCATACCAGGTGCTGCAGCAATCGAAAACTGGCTTTGTATGTTGAAATTTCAAAAATACGTTATACAAAAAATATTGTAGCATATCAATGATTATTGAGCATATGATTTATTTTCTTAGGTCATGCTGAAACATCCTCACTTTCGATGCAAATTTCTCAAGTCAATTCAGGTGACACGTACGAAGGATCATCAAGTAAGTCATGTACCTTTAATCAGTTAATCACTATTGCTGCTAACGACATATAACCCTTATCAATACCTATTTTGATTTTACAGGTCCAATAATTGCATCTTCGCAACCATTTGCGTTTGCAGAACATGAAGACCAAGGCACTGGTATGTATAATTTTATATTGTGCCCTAATTACACAATGAAATTTAACCTGCCTTTTTTTTTTCTCTGATAATAGCAAAAAACCAATATTTGTTCCTAGGGGGTGCGCTTCCATACACTTCATATATTGAAAGTGAAACTTCCTGTCATGACCATTCTGCATCGTCTACAGTCAGCAGCAAAAGAAGCAAAAGAAAAAGAAGACGCTGCGATGACGAGGCGAGTGACATTGTCACAATCCAAAGAGAAATAAAAGAACTACTGCATAGTTTGGTAGACTCTCACAAGAAAATGGAAAAAAGTCTGGCAAAAATTGCTGAAAAATATTGTGACTCAAAATTGTAGTACCTGTACCTTGTATATGGGGTGATCCATAAGTGGGCAGGCTGCCAAAAAACTTGATTAATACTGTCAAACTACATTTGGTTCTCTCTGTACATTTTTTCATTTAGCCTGGAATTTCATTACAATTCGCACGACTTTTTATGCTGCCTGTTACTATTGACCAATACTCCAATCCCATCTTTAAACTATTATCGTAATGTGAACAGGTTTCTAAGTATGGCACCAAAACAGAAAATGTGAATTAAATACATATTGTTAATTGGAAATTCCCACGAAATGAGTAGGCGATAAGAAATGTGCTGGCTTATTGCTCCTACCATAATCGTGCATCAGTCAGTCTGCCAAACATTAAATCGCATTCGAATATTTTGATGGAGCACAACAGTGGGAGAGACCCTCCTATAGCAAGCAATACGAAACTGACAGTATCACTTTCGAGATATGTGAGACTAGACTATTATTCAAAGTGGTTTCTTTATTGCAATAAAACATAGCAACAAAATGATAAAATACAGCTCTGGCGTAGATGTTGACATAATTAATTTTGAAAGCTGCTGAACATAAATTTTTCAAAAAGTAACACTAGGGCTTGACCATGTCATCATCTTCCGGAATTTCTTGCTTCTTGCAAGTCACTAGATTCAGATATTTCAATGGAGTTTTTTATTCAACTTAATTTTTACACCCACAGTTTGATGTTGAGAAATAAAGATCTTTGGCCTGTCCTGTTTCATGGGAAGGGCTTATTTTAAAATTCCGGCTAGGTCTTATTTTTGGGTTTCTTATTTATGTGTTTTCCCAAAAATAAGACCTAGCCGGAATTTTAAAATGAGCCCTTCCCATGAAACAGGACAGGCCAAAGATCTTTATTTCTCAACATCAAACTGTGGGTGTAAAAATTAAGTTGAATAAAAAACTCCATTGAAATATCTGAATCTAGTGACTTGCAAGAAATTCCGGAAGATGATGAATGACATGGTCAAGCCCAAGTGTTACTTTTTAAAAAATTTATGTTCAGCAGCTTTTAAAATTAAAGTGTGTTATTTATAAGTAAACGATTTTGAGTTTTCATATTTTGTATACTCTCCAACGCAAAATTTAATACCGGTACTTAAAAATTGAAAAAGGAACGCAAAATTGAGACTCATTTATTTTCTTAAAGAAATTTGAAGACTTAATTTCACGTTACTTTTTCAACATGTATAGGGGGATTATGACTCGCTGCCAGGGAGTTGTCAAAAACTTGATACAACCTGGAAATTGGCGAATAGCGTGACGTCATCACTGATTCCGCCATCCCCTTGCGACAAGTCTATCAAACATTTCAGAAAGATGTGTCAATATTAATATGGTCACTCCCAGCTCAGTTAAGGGCTTGGTTGGGGCTGCTTATGTCACAATCATTGAATGACGAAGTGTTCCGAATATTCAAATTTGATATTGTGACACAAACAGCCCCAACCAAGCTGAGAGTGGCCATATTCAAATCGACTCGATCTGAAATGTACATGACACATGTCGCAAGGGTATGAGGTAATCTGTGGTGACGTCACGCTTGTCACCAATTTCATGTGTATTAAGTTTTTGACAACACCCTTACTGCAAGCACACAAAAATTTTGACGATACACTAACTAAAACTTGAAACTATGGCCGAACGCACGGACTCTGCAGTGGGTTCGAAATCATCTTGTGCTGCAGTGTCATCTGTGTCTGGTACAGGGTAAATTCTCCCATTGGAAGGCAGAGGAACATTATTTCTCCTGCACATATTGTGTAGAATAACACAGCATACTATAATTTTCGCAACTTTCAATGGTGTATAGCACAATTTGCCCCCGGTATGATCAAGAATACGCCACCTTTGCTTCAACACTCCAAATGCTCTGAAACAAAATGCAGTTATTTATCTCTGATGCGGCATTTAACATACAATTTTGAAATGCAACATAATATTTTATTGTGTACATTGTGTAAATTTTCTGTCTAGCTGTTTGGTTGGAAATACTTGGGAGTAAGTATGGTCATTAAGATTTGTTTATTTGCTATCTGCTATAAAAGGCATAATATTAATTTATGAATAAACTTACTTTTCGATAATCACTCTTGTCTTTTTGTGTGCAATATTATATCTTTCAGCGGCTGTCCCATTGGGATTTGATATTGGTGTCATCAACCATTTTTTTAATGGGTATCCACTGTCCCCAAGCAGCAAGCTGTTACCAAATTGGCCACTTTCGAATTTGTCATATATGTTGGATTGTTGTAATATGAACGAATCATGACTCGAGCCAGGCCATTTGACCACAATGTCTGTGAAGATCATATTTTCATCGCAGATTGCCTGCAATTGAGACAAGATGAAATAAATAAAATGTAAAAGCAGTTTTATAAAGGAAGAGTTGAATAACATTAGTGATTCTAAAGATCTCGCCCACAGAAAACAATGAAACATTATTGAAATATAAGCATGCTCACCTGTACATTCAAGGAATGAAAATTCTTTCGACAAATGTAAAGATGTTCGTTGGCAGCAGGAGCAATAATGGGCACATGGGTCCCGTCGATAGCACCAATAACATTTGGAAACTTGCTTATATTATAGAAGTTCATTTTGGTTTCAAATGGATCCTCTGGCATATGTATAAAATCATTTGCAAGCTCACCTAGGGCATTAAGAAATCTAGAAAAAACTCTACTAGCAGTTGGCTGGGAGACGTTAATAATATCCTTTGCACTAGACTGGAAGCTTCCGGAGCCTAGTAACTTCAGGCTTATTAGGACCTGCTCCTCCACCGACAGTGCACGTGAACGCCTCGTAAAGGGTGCCAGTTTTGGATGTAATAGTTGGCACAACTCTGTTATTAATTTTTTATTGAGTCTATAGTCCTCTATTAAGGTCCTTTCACCTGCATCTAGCGGATTTTTCTTTCTTATACGATATGGAGAGATTGTTGGGGCTTTTCTTCTGCAAGCTTCAATATAAGCAGCCATTTTTGAATCTGTGTTTATAATAACGCTAGAATAAACAAAAACAAAAAACAATGAACTTAACAATCTCTGAATCTCAACCCTAGTTTACTCTGTAAATGCGGCAGATATCCCACAGCTAAGTTACCGACACTAGACTACATACACGCTTACCCGAGTAAGGCCTTTTGATACTATGCCAATTTTTACAAAGTATGCTAACGTCTAAACGACACTATTTTAACTTGAATCACTGCCGAGAGCAATACGAACTGTTAACGAGGCGAAGATTGTTCTCGTTTGCTAGCGAGCTCTTCAGCGCGTTAAAGAAGTTTGCTGAATACCATTTCTCGGTAAAATGAGAGAAGAAGGCACTTTACGAGACGTCTCATTTGGCGCCAAAAAAATTCTCTCGAATAACTTCTCTCGAATATTTACGAAGCTCTGTGAATACCATTTTTGGTTTGCTTAACTAACACGTTAGACGGTAACGAAGCTTTGTGAATGGGGCCCCTGGACTGGTAACCGGACGAGAGGCCGTGGTTCGCTATATGAGTAAGCCGTCTTATCGGCTTTCCTCTCCCCAGAGATAAATATGTAAATCCCATTGTACTACGCAATTTCTCTTTCGTCGTCATATAACAGTTTGATAAATAAGCGGTATTAATCGCCCGGCGACGTCTTCGCGCCGAGTAATCACACTTCTCGCTTTTTCGGTTCCGATTCATCGCGAAAGCGCTCCGTCAAATCTCGCAAGATTCAGAAACCTGAGAATCAGCATGCGTGCTTTTCCCGTTCTGTAAACTTCTTTTAATTTTATCATCCAAATAAACGGTTAGGAATATTTCTTTGTTTAAACCAGAAAACAGCCAAGAGCAGTATAATATTTCAGAGCTTCGCCTTGGCATCCAGCAAGATATGAACTTATTGCGACTCTGCAGGTGGTCAAAAGACGCGCAACAAAAGTGTGGGCCATTAAGATATTTTCCAGGTGATGCACAGAAGGATTTTGACCCTGGCGCCGAGCGAGCAACGACTTTATCATTGTAATATAAATTCATTTTGTTTGGGGCGTCGATCAACTGCATAGTAATAAATATGATAAACCCGATGAAACCTCCACTTTACAGTCCAGATTTATAAAAGAATTACTGTCATAATTCTTGAGCTCTATTGGTAACGAATACCCATCGATAATTAATCGAGCAAACAAACTTTTGTCCGAAAATTCAATCAGTTACTTGTACGAAAAAAAAAACATTTTTATTACTAGTTTAATTAAAACGAAGTAAAGAAATTGGCTGTGGGCCGCTGCAGAGTTACGTGTTGCAAAACCTTTTTTTGATGCCTCGTTTGTAATTTTGTATTGGAAGCGAAACATCAGCAAATTAAATGTGTTTTATATGATTTGGCATGTACATATTTTTTTGTGAGGTGTTTTGCTGGGTGCTTTTTTTACGCATAATGAGTGCCCAGCACTGCATTTTATAACGCAAATATATGTTATTATTAGGACTGGGAATGGTTAACCGATTTCAGATGGCTAACTTTGCTTTCGTATCTAACCATATCTTTAAGCAATATTCACAGTTATGTGACTTTTAAAAAGCAAAATATACTTTTTCTTATTTTCTCAAAACAGGGGTGTAACCTTCGAATTGCAGTAAGCAGAAAATCGCAAAAAAGGGGGCGCTATTGAGTAACATTTTGTCAGATCAGCGACGCGGATATATATGAGGGACAAATATGAATGAAATTTGTTGAATAAAGCAAGGGCACCGGATTTGTGTGTCTGAAAGACTCGTTACAATAAAACACGATACCACAGCATGTCTTCCAAGTATTCGAGAATTTATTCGAAAAATATTCGATTCGATTCTAAAATAATCAGATACTCGAAAATGTCCAGTCCTAGTTGTTAGATATCATTTGCTGCTTGTGTTGAAACTTGTTATAGCAAAAGGCGCGTATATGAGTCGTATATGAAACTGATGTAACGAACATATTTTGGGCATGTTTTACATAAGTTGCCTTCACAGGCGTAAACACCAGACCTGGGCAAAGTACGGCCCGCGGGCCAAATCCGGCCCGTTGGGTAATTCAATCTGGCTCGCCTGATGCTACCACAACCAAAAATCAAATTTTGATGTTTCAGTTAAAATAGCTCAAGGAATTTGTTAAGATTGCGGTAAAATTTAGTTTTGGCGCGAGCGAGGCTTATTGTTTTCCACCTTTGCTGTACACTGTAAATATTGTTCATAAAATGTAACCTTTTACGTCACAATTACATATCTGGTATCTGTCTGAGCGGGCAAAATTTTTGGCCCCTTGTTCAAAAACCTTACCAACCCCTGGTAAACACTTCCTATCAATACATGTCTGCCTGGCGATGTAAACATGTTTTGCTCTTCTGGAATGAGCTCATAAATCACGGGTTTAGTTCATTTTTTATTTATCCCGAGGAGAGGAAAGCTGATAGGACGGGTCCATGATATGATAGGATTTTTGTATTTATCTTGAGAGGAGGAAAGCCGATAAGAGGGTTTAATTATCACATAATATGTTCATATTTATTGTAAGGGAGAGGAAAGCTGATACGACAGCCCTATCATGGGATTGGGTTTTTGTATGTATTTATCCCGAGAGAGGAAAGTTGATAAGACGGACTTATCATTAGATAGGATTTTAATTGCGGAAAACGGCGTTATCTTAACATGTAATCCAGAAGTCGCGAACCCCGCCAATTGAGAATTTTCAGCATCGTTTCGAGTTGGCCTCCCATTATGTAGTGTTATATGGCACTGGAATGATGCCGGTTAAAATTACCTGTTAGTTCTGTATCATGTGTGTAACATGGATAAAAATGCTTGTTATTGAAAGAAAAGTTTGTTTCTTCCGCTACGCCATGTTTTACATGTGTTTCTCGTAGACAGACATGGGTGTGAACACTGGATAACTATGTTAGACTACTTCGGCAATTTGTATTTTTGAAGGGAATTCGTTCAACGCTAGGTCACTCGCAATAACTGACATACAAAAAAGATTGAGTGAATTGACAAGTGAGCACTACAGACCCAAGTGTTACGAAGAATATTAGAAATAGGGTAGAATTGCACGTTAGTGAATACCAAATGACTTTTCCTTCAGCGTTTACTTATTCGTACAAAACTTCATTTCATAAGCAAAGTACGATACTAAAGTGAGCGTAGGATTTTAATTGTCACAATTTTGTCATTATGAGTTGTGTTTTTGCGCTCGAGAAGTATGTGCACCAAGGTGGCGGACACCGGAACGTAGTATGTGTACCAAGTTAGGGTTAGGCCATAATTTCATTCCAATTTTCTTTCTTTTTGTTCTATTATGAGTTCGGGGACTAGCCAAGTGACTCCCGTAGTATTTGTACCTAAAATCATGGCCCAACCCTAACCTGGTACACATACTACGTTCCGGTGTCCGCCATCTTGGTTCACATACTTCGGGAGTACCGATTTTTTTTTATAGAAATGGTCGGGGATTGGTAACCACTGTGTTAATGTTTTATATTCAGTATTTTCGAAACTAATGTCTGTGCGGTCACAAGATTATTTATTTTTTTTCACAATTTAGTTTAAAGTCCTAGATCATAATCATGACTGTAAAACTAAGTTTATTGCTCGCTGTTTTCATCGGGTTAGCTTGGAAAATACCGATCGCACGATGCCAGATTTCTCAGTCGGTTCCTTTTCCTTCCAAATCAGACTCTTGCAATGTTGTGCAAGTCAGCTGTGGGGCGGACAGACAACAAAGAGAAGATTCTCAAACTAGAAATCCCGGAGCTCCGGGCAAAATGGGGCCAGTGGGATTGGCTGGACCAAAAGGAGAAAGAGGAATCAAGGTTGGTGTAATTGGGTTTCTAACTGTTGTAGAGGGAGTCGCAACCGGAGTGAAATCCCCGAATCTGATCTAATTTTACAAGACAGGTTGCAAAACTTTTTGTCTTGAGTTTGAATCTTTTTTGCTCATACAGTATATGAATTTTTTGGTGACCGTACATTTGAACCCATGTGTATATCCGCTGATTCAATCTATATGAGGATGCTAAAATTTATGGGTTAGGGTCAGTATGGGTTCAAATATACGTAAAAAAATTTCCCATAGGTGCAATAGTATGCAGGTGCAAGTGTCGTGGATTCAAATTACGGGTTCAAATGTACGTGGGTTCAAATGTCATAAAACCGAATTTTTCAATTCGACGCTTATTCACGGCTTTCTCTCCGAACTAGGCTCTGTACAGTCACTGATATCTTACGATAAGTAAGGAGCTACTATTATTCAGAAAGGCTGAAATCTTCATGATTTAGCATTGCCTACCCGATCTATTACACACCGGGGGATAGTTAAACCCGAGATGTCAACTCAGCTAAGTTTGCTGTAAACTGCTTGTCTGAGGAAGTCTGACTTTGGTCAGACGAAACGTTAATGAAATAAATTTGTGTTAATGTGTGGCAGGGCTCTTGAATTGTATAGCAAAGCTAAATTTGGCGATTTAACCGTTAGGCACTCTTTTCGGCTAATATTCAAATTAGAGATGTACTGATGTATCGGTATCGGGTATCGGCTAAATTTAGACCGATATTTCCGATATATTAAGCTTCTCAATAAAATTCAAAATGTTTTACAAATAGATTAGAATACTGATCTTGAAATTATTTTTTGCTTGGATAGATCGTGAACTATGAGCCATGCACGTCCCCACCCCCGTTAGTAGAAACGGGAATCGGATTCAGACATGATTCCAGCCATTTATCAGCCAAACTGGCTCAATTAATTTGAATATTTTGGCTGCCAAATTTTTATATTAAAATTTTTAATATTACATGGTAATTATGAGGAAATATATCGATCGAATATTAGTGGATTTTCCGATGTGTTAAATATAAAATACGACGTTATATTGGCACAAAATCCTGCGCACCTAACTCAATGTATCATCAATGTTTCATACGATAAGAAGGCTAAACATTTTTTTATTTTACCACCCAAAGTAGCCAAATCCTATTAGTTTTCTAATTGAACACCGAGATTACTAGCGCCAGTGCTCAATGCATCTGAATCAATTAACGCATTTGGATCCGGAACACTTACTTCTTAATATGTATATATATATGTATATATATGTGTGTGATATTTCTTTTCTTCGATCTGAAATAATGTGCACTATTGACAATGCTCAAACACTCTTGTTTTGAACCGTCTGCCCTGCACACTTGAAGTAATAATTACATAGTATCGGAATAACGGCAATATCGGTCGGTTTCGAATATCGGTGTATCGGTATCGGGCTTTTTATCTGGTATCGGATCAGTATCGGTATCAGTTTGTAAAAGCTTATAGTTTAAAAGTATTTCTGAGGTTGTATTAGGAGTCGAAATCCGAAATCACAGTCGGAGTTGGTTTTTGGAGTCTGATTTGAAGTTCTCAGCTGACATTAATAAATACAAATTGTTTCTATTTTTGTCCTAAAATGTCTTCGTTCTGTTTGCAGCAGGTCTTGTTTTATTAACGAACCGTCTTACCGGGAAATATAATAGCAAATTTTTCCAAAATTTTCCTTACGTAACAACATCCAAATTGAGAAAAATATTGTCCAGAGTTCTTCCCAATAACTGGGCTCTCTTCCATTTTTTTCTTTTGAGGTATATCTAAAATCAATTACGGTATTTTAATTGCACTTTAAATTAATTTTTACTTCGTTTGATTGTGTGCCCCATGTATGGATCAGATAGTGCTTTATTGTCGCACTCAAAACATGTATACGATAATCATAAAAACAAAACACGATAATCACAAAAATATTGAGTTTTTTCTGTTTAATGAGCTTTGTACGGTAACACGATACTTCTTAAAAACCGTTGCGTCGTATAGGCCGATGCGACTTATGGTCTGTAATTTACGATGATTTGTGTGTGGAAAATTGTGGTCTAAAACTAGGTGACTGTCCGCTTAACCGCGATCTTCTGGCGTTATTTTCCGGCGATGTCGGCAAATCCAATTTTTTAATTTGTCGATTCTGAGATTGAAATTTTGAACTCTTTAAAACGGGGGCTTGAGACTTGAATCCATTCATTCAATATATATTTATATAAACTTTTAAAATTCTTGGGGGAGCCAGTTCCGTAGATGCGTTGGGAATCGAATAAGAGCGTTTTCCAAACCTCCTATCTACTCAGTCTCATGAGATTTGAGAATTATATGCAAAACAGAGTCTTAGATCAGGGGTGGGCAAACTGCGGCCCGCGGGCCAAATGCGGCCCGCAAAGAAAAACTGTGCGACCCGCGGAGAAGTGTTAATTATGAATGGTGTGCACGCGAAACCAGCTTTTGGTCCAGTTCATCTGCAACGTGCGAGCAACTTCAATCTCTTCGCGTCACAAAACCCATACCAGTACCTGAATGCCATTGTCATATTAACAAAACTAACTTGCAAAATACACAATGTTATAAAAACGTGTTTTTCACGGAATTTGTTTAAAATTGGTGTGACAATAAATTTGAATAGCAGTTTTCTTTAGAAATTTATGCTTTTTAACTCAACAAGGATCCCCAACAATGCCGTAAGATCAATAACAAAAAGAGACAACTTTTTCTGCTGATGGCAACTACAGTAAAAACTATACCTACGAAAGCCACTTTTAGGTAAAAAAATTCCGTGAGTAGAGACGCAATTTATCTGTAAATCCCCTGATCCGTTCTAAGCCCCCACAAAATTAGGACATAATATTTGTATGAATTATAATAATTGGTAAAACGCGTAACAAATACATGTTAGAATTAGATTACTGCATAATAAATAAAAAAATAATGGCCGACTAGGCTAGGCTAAACAAAGACCGCGTAGATTGAACTGCGGTGGGAGGAGGCGGCAAAAGTTGACAGCTGAGAAAGAACGTAATGTACGAAAATGAGCACACACACATAAATAAATTTTTTTATTTTATTTTTTCATTTTATTTTCTTTTGTTCTAACTGTTACGCGTATCACCGTCTTCGCACTGAATTTCGCTAGCAACACATTGTACGTACCCGCGGGAAACAAACGGGCCAATGGGATGGCACATACTTTGTTGCCGCGTGGGAATGAAATAACTGTGAAATGTCTTGAATCAATACGTGGTCGGCGGCGCTAGAATAAGTGCGCCAAACACGAAAAACGATATTTGAAGGTCGCGATATTCGAATTGGACATGCCTTCTTCAAACACTGCACTAAATTAACCTCAAATAAACAAATATCAATACACGCGTTTTTTCGGCCTTTCGTATACGTAGAAAATAATCTTACGTTAGCCGAAGCAATATTTTTAGGAGAATAATTTTCGTAAGTTGGATTTTTGTATTCAGTTCCAGAGCCTTTTGTAGGTAGAGTTCCTATGTGCGGCCCGCGGCTTCACCCAGTTACTTGTAATTGGCCCTCCTGTAAAAAAGGTTGCACACCCCTGTGTTAGATACATCGGGTGTAAAGTCGGAGTCTGTCGCTTTTGCTGGTTTGAAAATCGGGAAAAGATTTTGAAACTCCCGGAGTTTTTTACATTGAGCATACTGAATGTTAAAATTAAAAAAGCCAATTACAGGGCGAAGGGAATTGTATTAATCCCTATAAGAATGCAATAATGAGAAGACAATATGCTGTATATATATACCTTATGGCCAAGTCCGCCAAAGTGATCATTTTATAAAATAAAACAAACAACCCCATCAATAACCCCAATCAATGTGGTCACAATGGCAGTGGCCGAGTATAGAATTTTAAAATTGAAATAACTAAGAATAAGCCATGTAATTTCCAAAGGTATAAAAATAGAATTCTTGGTATCGTGGTCAATATTTTATTTCAAAACTGTGATTAAAAATCCGGAATAATAACCTAATACTTGAACCAAATTTCGTTATGGTTTCCGCAGATTGTGATTGTGGTTGTGGTCAAATTTTTGCTAATTTTTGAGCTGAGGTCGTTTTTTTTCTAAATCCGGGGTGAAATATTTTGCCAATCCGAACAGAAGCCAATTTTTGTTTTGATTTCAACTGTTTGTTTTCTCGACTTGACAATCTTAGTAAAGAAGCTACTACTATAAAATGATTTTTCTTTTCCAGGGCGAGGGAGGTAGAAAGGGGGAACATGGCGAAGACGCTGACAAGAGGAGGATTAACGAAAACTTTTTCCAAATGCTGAGTAAGATCTTTTATCAATCTCTTATCGCGTACGCGTATTACATACATTTGCTCAAAAACGTAAGGTGAAAAATCAATGAAGCGTATCAAGTTAGAATAATCTCATCCTTGTGCCTAAACCCAAAACCGCGAGTCAATCGAGTTTCGAGGCCAGTTCAAGCAAATTTAATTTCCAAATCAGGTCACTGCACTACCGTGTCTAAAAGTCGAGTAACCACTGCCCCGAGTCATAAGTAGAGTCTCGAGTCATTATTGCAGCTACGAATGTGTCATCAAGTTTTTATTACACTGTCTGGACTGGAACCAACCGATAGAATGACGTGTCGAGTCCTTATGTCAAAATGACTCGAGATAAAAAAAAAAGAAGGTGACTCAAGTCTGGTCATATAACATTCGGTATAATTCTTTACAATTTGATATGACATTCGGTATAATTCTTTTAAAATAAAATTATACGACATTCGGTATTATTCTTTCCACATTTCATATGACATTCGGTGGAATTTCGCAATTCATAGGGCATTTCCTATGACATTCGGTACAATTCTTTCAGCAGTTCAGTATAGCCCACTCGGTGCATTTCTCTTAGCATTGCATATGACATTTGGTACAAGAAATTAACATTTCCTATGACATTCGGTATACTTCTTATAAAAAAATTTATATGACATTCGATATAATTATTTGAAAAATTTTATATGGCATTCGGTACAATTCTTCCAACATTTCATATGACATTCGGTATAATTCTTTAAAAAATTTTATATGGCATTCGGTACAATTATTTTAAAAAAATTTCAATAGCATTCGGTCACTGAACTGGAAATATATGGATCGATCTTCTCTCTCGTTTTACGTTGTCTACGCGCGGCACAATTTGATCGCCTCCATTGGGCTTCCAAATTTCGTTCGTACTGATCGTGGTCTGGCCTGTTTTTCGCGTTCGTTTGTACTAAGTGCGCTGTATATGGATGAAAAAAACATGAGTCGCTGTAAATATACGTCAGCTAGTTATGGACAGTCGAAGACGACATAGTGGGAATCTCGTGCTTGAAAAATAGTAATTTAGGGCCTAAACACAATAAAATAAAAGTGGAAATAGAATCTAATTGTTTTTGACTGATCCCATACCAACAAACTCCAAAGTCAAAACGGGACCTTCGAAACGAGGGCGAAGCGCACTCCAGATCAATTTATATGTATAGCTCGGATACTACCGAGACAGGCCACGCAATCATATTGAGATCGCTTCACTAAATGTAGTCCAGTGATAAAATATGGCCAAAAACAGATAAATGGAAGGGCGATTCCGATAAGCCACCTTGGGTAATGTTCTGTGGTCGTTAATGTTTGCTTTTGACTGATACGTTGGCCATATTATTAATCCACGACTTACGCAGATTAAAAAAAAGTCAAAAAATGGAGGGCATAGTGGACTGTGATCTATTAGCGTCTCATATTTAATATTAAACAATTCAAGATCAAGTAAAAGACGAGAAAAATCGACGCAAATGATTGATTTCTGTCAAATCCCATAAGAAATGCATTACAAGCCACGCAAAAGTTGGAAGTCTATCGCCAAAACGAGAGAGACTTCAAATTGTACCGCGGAAATGAGAGAGAAGCACACTCTATATAAGTGATTCAAGAGTCTTGCTGCACACTAACACAAATATTTTTCTGTAACGTTTCGTCTGACCAAGGTCAGACTTCTTCAGACATACATAGTTCAACTAGTTCAACGAAACGTTACAGAAATTTATTTGTGTTAGTGTGCAGCAAGACTATTTATTGAATTACTCAGGATAGTTATCTTTACTCTTGCTACAGCATCCTTGCAATATATGCATGCGGATCTACCGGCACAAAAGCATAGAAGAAGGATAAGTAGTTAGTCTCGCAGAAACCAAATCATCAACACTCTCTCTATATATATATATATATCTCTTTCAACATTTCATATGACATTCGGTATAATTCTCTAAACATTTCATATGACATTCGGTATAATTCTTTCAACATTTCGTATGACATTCGGTGGAATTATTTTTAGAAAAATTCATATGATATTCGGTTTATTGCATTTAATATTTTATATATCACATTCGGTATAATTCTTTCGACATTTCAAATGACATTTGGTGGAATTTTGCTATTCATTGGGAATTTATCATGACAATCGGTACAATACTTTTAATATCCCGGTACTCCGGTAGTATGTGTACCAAGTTAGGGTTAGGCCATAATTTTACTTCGATTTCCCTCATTTTAGCTCTATTAAGTTCGGAGACTGTAGGCGAACAAAACTAGCTACCTCTATATTGGTACACATACTTTTGGAGCGCCAATATTTCATACGAAATTCGGTAAAATTTTGCAATTCTTTTCACATTTTATATGCCATTCAGTGCAATTTTTAAATATACAATATGGCATTCGGTGCAATTATTCTAACATTTCGTATGACATTCGGTACAATATTCTGATAAATCATATGACATCCGGTACAGCCTTACTTGGAAATAGCTCAACGCATCTGCAACGTTGTCTCTACTTTCCTCTTGTAAAATATATATATTTCACGCAGGTGCAACAAGCTGCCAAGAGCTCAACGAAGTTCACGGAGTCACCGCTACCGGATACTACCCATTGCGAGAGAATAGGACAAGTTCAATCGTCTCATTTTATTGCGACTTCGCTGTGTATGAAGGTGGGTAACTGAGTTAATTGGTGAAAACTTCACATTATGGCTATTTCGTTATCAAAATTTTCAAGAATCCTTTGCAAAATTGTTGTTGTTCGGGCAAAATGGGTTTTCTATTCGAACTATGGTCGAATTGCTTCAAATTTTCAGCCATTATTAGTGAAGCTCCATCATTATAATTGTTCATTTTGAGCATTGATGTTTTTTTGTTTTCGGCTTCTCATTATTATTGTTATTTTTTGATGGGTTACACTATTTTTTTTTTTAAATGGGGGAATTTCTCTAAAATCAGGTTTTCGCACTACCCACTCTACCATCGAATATGCTATAAATACTAATATATTTCAATGCATTCAGACGTAACAGATTGTGATGAGCTCTTCTCCAGCCATGGGGTGTCGACACATGGATTTTACCGGTTTCCAGAGAGATTGGGGGGAGTTCCATCTTATCACCATTGTGCAGGTGTGATTGAATAGATAACTTGTTGTAATGTATAAAGTAGATATCAAAGTGTTGTTACAATCGAATCCCAAATTAAAACACTTTTCCGGGTTAAGAAAAATTTTGGCGCTCCAGAAGTGTGTTTACCAATATGGAGGTAACTAATTTTGTTCGCCCTTTTTACATCAAGTTGTGTAAAGGGACTGAAATCTATGGGCAGGGGGCATAATCATATGGCTACCATAAACAGTCCCCAAACTCGTAATAGAACTAAAATAAGGAAAACTGGAATAAAATTATGCCGAGACCCTAATCTGGTACATACACTACGGGAGTACCAGAATTTTGACTCCGACTCCGGGCTGTAATATTTATCTACGCTTGTTGTAATGTATAGAGTCGGTACCAAATAAGTTTTCCTTTCTCTGCATACTTTCATCCCTATCTGGGAAATTTGCAATCGGTTCTCGAAGCCGGTTTAAAAAACTTTCCGAGTAAAGAAAAACTTTTTGATTCCGGGTTGTTAGAATTTCGATTTCAGGTGTGAAATCAAGTTTTATTAACGACAGTTGAAACGCTTAGTTAAATTAATGATTTCGGAGTATTACAAGCATTCACTGTAACTTGCGAGAAACTTGCTGGCTCGGAATTTTTTTCCCTATTTATTACCCGGTATGTGTCACCACTGTCGATTCTAACACTTTAATCTCTAATGTGAGCCACCGCGTCAATTAATTTACTTATTCAATTATATTGTACTTCAGCCCATTATGGAGTTTTCACATGTCATCAACTACGAAATAAAATGGGGCAACTCACTTCCGGGAACTATCGGTTGGGTTCGACAGGAGATTCCTACCAAGTATGGTGTGATTTTGGCTTCGGTACAGGTAAGTCTCAAATACTGATATCAGTTTGGTGTAAAATTATAATGCCCAGTGGGTACAATCAGGGCTGAAGAGCCAGGGCTATGGCGTTGAGTCAATCCTACCATAATAAATGAAATCTGAACTGTCAGGAAATTTAGTTGGCTCTACCTCCTAACCATCTAATTATTTTTCACGTTTGAATTTTTTTGATACTTCATGAAAATATCAAAATCTATCGTTTTCAGCTTATTATTTTTTCAAACTGAAAACTAATATGCCACTTTCTCTTTTATTTACAGCAATAACCAAAGTATCCCACGATTCGACAAAAGAGTTTTCAATTCCAGACTGTGAAGACTCTGGTTGCTACTCTAAATTTCCTCGTTATGACTTAGCAAATGACAAAATACTGAAAATCACGGAGCAGTCGGGAAGATGTCGACAATATATTAAGGTAAGCATTAAAAAATTCAAAACCCGATGATGCGACAAATGATATTGTGTGAAGGTTTTTGCTCGTGGCCACAACAACATGTATTCCGGTCCTAGATTGTGAGGATGCTATCTACACGACTCCGATTGACTTTAAATTGACTCAAGAAGACCACGCGCACCACGCAAAGAGAGTAGCCATTGAAATTCGGATAGTTACTGAATCTATGGTTAAGCATTACATGCACCAACTAAGAGATAAAGCAGATTCCTCTCCGCATTAAGTTACGCGCACTGACTCAGAAGTAAAGGAGGCTTAGCATTGAGCAAAGCATGGTACCAGATTCATGTTTTATAACCTATAGGTAAACCGGTTTACTTTCGATCCGTATGTGTCATACACAAATTCTAACTTATGCATCCTGAAAATCTCAAATTAATATCCTGCTATATGTGGTAACTATAAATTAATCTGCTATCACTCAGCCGAGCAGTTGCCATGGTTACCTCGCTCGACGGTGCTTGGAGGCTCTCTTTTGCATTTCCCATCCTCCAGATACTTAACGTTTCTAATATATATATACTAGTGTGAATACTCTGTTTCTATATTTAATTTAAGCTTTGTACCTTTATTTCGCTTTTATCCCATCTTAGACCCCATCTAGGTGTCGCTGCTCGATAACCAGTACTGGTTTTCAGTGTCTCCATCCACTCTGTAAATACTATCCTTATCTTATTCTGCTCGTATATGTATGTTGCGTATTTTCAGATTGGTGGAAAAATAAATTACTGATTACTGTCAAGAGCTACTGAAACTATAGTGAATAGAATAAAAGTCGTGTATCCAGTCGCAACGCTCAGCTCAAGTTGAAAAGAATTGAAAAATAGCTATTTGAAAATTGTGAATTCCTCATTAAATCTATTTTCTAAGTTAAATTAACAATGACTTTTTCCAGTACCGATGTCAAGGATCCATGATATTCAGAGATAATTATGCCTGGTGGGTGTCAAGAGGAGGAGAAAAAATGACTTACTGGGGAGGCGCGACTTCCATGAGGAAAAACTACTGTGCATGTGGTGAAACAGGTACGCTATACTCGTACTCATATTACGCTGTTTTAATGCAAGGATGGCAAAAAGTTAAAATTATTGAGTATTTGAATACATTCGAAATTGGTTATAAGTAATATTGAAAATATTAATTTTAAAAGAAGTTTGAAAACAAAACAGTGACACAAAAGGGGCACGAAAGTCAAAACGAAGTAGTACGGGTATGTGTGGTGTATTTATTACGTCATAAATCGCATGACTACTCATGCGATTTACTTAACACGTTTTGTCCTTGGTCGGAGTTTCCGGCCAGTCGATGGTCAATAAAGGGTGTTGCTACAACGTCTATACTTGTGGTGTATTTCTTGCAAACAAAGGGGGCTAAAGAACACAACAGTATGCAATCAGTCACAGTAGGCAACGGTACCGCCTTAAAACCAGATCGTTGACGTAAACGCTATAAGGTGCGCATTTTTTAATTTGATGACGTCATCGCACACACACACACACACACAAAAAAAAAACGAATCCCTCAAAGCTCACAGGAATTTTTGAAATAAATTAAAGCCTACTAGCGAAAAAAACAATCTTTAGTCACTGAAAATTTCAAAGCAATTGGTCAAGTAGAGAACAAAGACAATATTTCATAACAAGAAGACGAATAGATTATCCGAAAAAATGGTAGTATGGTTTTGCTATTGTCATACTTGGCTTAGAGTCCCAGTGGTTCCCAAACTTTTTCAAAAAAATTCCCTGACGGACCCCTTGCAATTTTTTAAATGATTCCCGGCCTAGTGCACTAAAAAAACATTAAAATATCACAACAAAAAATCAATGCGCAAAATATTGATACGATCAAAAGACTCCAATAACATGTGTGACATCCAGTATGTTTCGATATTTGGTAAGCGTGCAGCGTCAGCTACGGGCCTACGGCTCTGCAGTTAGTAAACTTGTGGTGCATGAATTGAATTCTCTCTGTGACATCACAATGGGGCAGCGTGATCGAAACAGAAAAGGAAGAATCAGTGTCTCCAGCGGTTATTGCGACGCAGCAAATGTGTATTTGCAAATTTAAGCACCTAATTTTTGTATTATCAAGCTATTAGCCATATTACAGATTTGTTTCGCGGACCCTCCGAAAGTGCTTCACTGACCCCGAAAGGTCCGCGGACCCTAGTTTGGAAACCACTGGCTTAGACTGTTGATTACTAGGATCACTCTTTATAAGTTTTTTTTCTCTTGAGATTGATAAGAAACATACTCCCACTGTGTGATGTGCGAGTGCAATGGTTATTAATCGGGGTCGTGCGACGCCTGAGGGTTCCGCAAGTTTCCATTCGAATACGAGAGTCTATATTAATATATGTATAGTTCTTAAATAATAGGTTCACCACTATTATTAAACTTGCTACACTTTTGAAAATCTTCTGTTTTATCAGTATTTGGTTTGCTTACATACAGGGTGTTAGATTTGACCTCACACTTTCGTCCATTTATATTTCTCTATTATATTAACAATCCCAGACAAATTATGCTCTATCCTTATTATCTTGATTGATGAATACAGTTCGTTTTCTAAAGATCTCGTTGCCTCTTTACTTTGGTTGTGCAGTTACTAGAAGCTGGGAGATTGCGCATAATTCTTCAAGGCGGGTGCGGGTGCAAATAGGACTCCACTACAACAACGTTGAGTGGATTGGAATTCGCGTTCCAACTTTACACAGGGTGAGCCAAAAAATTGTTACCATTTTTCAAATTCCAACAGTTTTAAAATGGTGACATTTTTTTGGACTACCCTGTATATATATATATGTATATTGGTTTATACAATTCAGACAATGAAATAGTATCAAAGTATTGTAAAGAGGTTCTTAAGAGCTTCTGGGAAGTTCCATGCCGCCCTTCTTCACCACGAACGCTAAAAATTAATGAGTGACTTATCCCATATTGTTCATTTCTAGGTGAATGCGTTGATAATTCCTACAAATGCAACTGTGACAACAATGCTGGAAATGTTTTTGACTCAAGATGAAGGATATCTGACGGACAAGAAGACTCTGCCGGTGGAAGAGATGAGATTTGGGGATATGGGGGACAGTAATGAACATGGTTGGCACACTCTTGGCGAGCTTGAGTGCATGGACTAAAGCAAAAGTCTGTTTATCAGGTTTCAAGACAATGTTTTGCTAATTTGTATATTTCCGAACTCAGCCAGAAATTGTTTTTTTGTTAGGACAGGATTTACTCGGAACAAGGCTATATAAGAACAGTCACCTTTGTCAAATTTGAAGCCAATTTGACAAGGTCTACTATTTTTTCATATTTAAGGTAGACTTGGTATGAGTATATGGAAAAATGCTGAAAATTTGAAAAACTGTTTTTTTTGAAGAATGGGGAGGGTTGTTTGTACTAATTTGGCTAAAATCCATGCCCATCAGCACACCCAGAGTTAATAAATTGAGTTGGTGATGTCGGACAAGAAAGATCCGGTTCTTCCAAAAATGTAATAAATTTTAGGTGAGAAAGATGCCAAAAACGCTGTCATCATTCAAAATAATCATTTCCGGCTTAATTAACAAATTTTAGATGATTAAAATGACGAATTTTCAACCCAAAATGTTATAAATAAATCAAGATGTACAATGTTTTTTGTGGCAAAATTTCAACATTATTTTATTTCATATTTAACCTTTTCGTTGCTTCTTCATTTTTTTATTATTTTACAACTTTTCCTTGGGCGATTACCCAACAAGGTTATATATGAGCGATTTCTCAGCAGCACTGCTGGGTTGAAATTTATTTCCAAATTGGCTTAGCCCACGGGTGTGCAACATTATTTGTCGGCGGGCCATATAACAAACTTCTGACACCTAGCTGGGCAATTCAAAAACATTCAAATTTCTTTCGTGTACGTACACAATGAATTAAAAAATTATCACAACGAAAAGGCTATCGCTTAACCTTACAGTAATAAAGGCAAAACGACGAAATCTCAAAATTATGGATTTCAACCCGTGTGTGCGCTTTTTTAAACATAAATTGTCAGGTTGGAATTTTATTCTTGGTGGGATAAAATATGAGTGTTGACAAGGGCCAGACTTATTGTTTTGGCGGGCCGCCTGTGGAACGGTCATAGGCAATAAATTATTCCATAAAGACATCGCTCCCAGGAATATTCAATAATAATATTAATAACGTAAAACTGTAACTGTAAAAAGTTTATGTTATTTTGAAATTTTTATTATTTTTACAAAATATATTCAATCTCCATTGTGAAAATTGAATATATCCGATTTCAACTATACAGGGTTTTTATAAAGTCCTAAACCTTTTTTTTTTAATTGCAAAGAAATTTATTGATATTATATATAGTTTGTCGACGCAAACAGGTGTATTGGATTAAGTTAACACTTAAATTGAAATACACAGATTGAAATAAAAAATGGTTAAGATATATTAAGAACAGACTTTAAATAAAATTGAAATTGTAACGGGACTTTATGAACACCCCGCATATCAAAACCGTGGACAATATTTCAGAATGTATTAAAAATAAAAATAATATCTGACTAGGTCTATGTTTGTTACCCCCGTGGTAGGTGTACCAGGTTACACCATGATTTTAATCCGATTTTCCTTAATTTAGTTCTATTCCTGCCCATAAGCTTTCGTCCCTATACACAACTTAAGTAGGCGAACAAAATTAGTTACCTCCATATTGGTACACACAATTCTGGAGCGCCCCCCTGATATCCCAAGACTAACAAACACAATTTATCGCTGAAGTTGATGTTTATTTTTCTAATGTAATATTTCAATTTTGTGACCAATTATTGTGTTTTTGTCCTCATGATAATGTATCTCGCACATGCAACAGAGTGGCATTTACTTGTATCTGTATGGAACGATAGTTGACGTCAGGCATGGAAATGGTAAACCAAGTAACTGATTTAGTGACATGGACTTGACAGCGGAGGAAGTCGTAAGCTTTAGCAAAATTTAAAAAATAATTAAAATTTGTTATCTTAAATTGAATAATCGGAATCGACGTTTTCTGTTAAATTTTGGTCTTGAAGGTCCGTTACACGCCGAATTTTACTAATAGATCTGAACATGAAACAGTTTCTCTTTGCAATTTGAAAGCTTTTTGTACAACATGGTTTGACTTGTTCAGGCAAAATAAGACTGACTGCCTTCAAAACGTGACCCACTCCACGGCGGTCCAGCAATCCTTCTCGACATAATTAATTCTTGAACGGGCTTCGAACCTTGCGCAGGGTAATCAGAGGTGGGGTGGCGAGGGTATTCCTGATGCTTAGCACGATGCGATGATCTTGTATTATGCTGATTGGCTTTGCGCCATAGGGGAACTTTTGGCTGACCGGTCGGGACGCCGGGACAAGACGTTGAAAAAAGGGACTTTCCCGCCTAAAACGGGACGTATGGTAAACCTAGATCAGGGTGGTCCAAGGTTGACGGCCTCGCGGGCCACACTATTATTTTTGCATTGTTCGCGGGCCACAACAGTGCCAAGAATAGGTGAATAGTGTAATACAAAACAAACACGTTTATTGTCCAAACACATTGATCATTATTTGTCATTTCGCAAGCTAAAACATTCAAAAATCACCAAAAAACTCATTAAAACGTGCAAAAATCTTACTAAATCTACATTTACTACAGAAGGTGTCATAAGGAAAAATTGCCGTTTCAGACTCTCGACGACCCAACTTGCAGAGATATCAAGCAAGCGGTATTTTTCTTCCCATTATTCAGTCAGAAATCTGTTTGAATCGGTCAGCTTTCTTTATAAACCCATGTTTACAGAATAACTTATGAATAACTGCAAATTGATTGATTGCCGAAATTCGTCAAATTTGGAAGGGTAATTACTAAATTTTCTTACGTATAGGAAGCATCTCTTGTAATACGGTTTAGGCTGGTTGCAAAAAAAAGATCCGGCAGGAATTGTATTCTTCAGCTATAACATTACTATTTAGTTATCAGGCATATCCGACCTAGGCTAATAGATTCCTCATTCGATTATTAGTTTTCTATGGAGCCTATTTGTTAGCAGATGTTCCCGACCAAAAAGATAGGAAGCCAATAAACAATTTAGACTAGCCAAGCACATTATTAAACTTTGCCAGTTGCCTCAGCTAACCATGACAGTAATCAATTCAGTGACACTAGTGATGTAACAATATGTCAAAAGATTTTTCTGGTTATTTTTTTTTTGCGAACGAACACCAAATGCAATTTTTTGTTTAAATTCCGCAAATGCGACGCGGGCCACAGATGATGAAGCGGCGGGCCACATGTGGCCCGCGGGCCTGGGTTTGGACCACCCTGACCTAGATATATAGATTCCAATAAAACAACAAAATGACCTAATTTTTGATTGCACTGCAAGTCGTAAGTGGATTGTCACTTTATTCTCAAACCCCTAAAATTCAAACGAGGTCACGCTACAGAGCGCCACGACTTTTCGTTAGATATCGATACATAAACACACAGCTTCAAATTTATCTCACTTGTTTAGTCTCTCTATCAAGTAAGGTAATAAAACTCAGATATACGGAAGAAATGAGTCCCGTGAATCAGTGTCTTGTTTTTCAGAATAATTTCATCAACGTAACATTGGTTTTATAAAATACTAAGCATGCCTTCTGAAAACCCGCCAAAATACACGAGAGAACCGACAAGGAATAATCCAGATTCGACTTCGAATCCAGGCGGAAAAAAGTTCAAGCGAGTCGGAAAATTCATCTTCGCCAAATGCAGGTATAATTATAAAACCCGTTTTCAATACTGGAAGACCAGCTTAGCAACTGTAGCTTTTCAGAGATTTCTAAAAAGACTACTAGACTTTGCTCTTTCTAAAAAAGCTATGAATTTTCAAATGAGGAGTGTTGTTTCTAAGAAAAAGTTCTTCCCAGCAGACCCTGGTATTTTTAAATGGCTTTGTTTTTTGAAAACTACTAGAACACCCATGTAGAAATGATGGGCAATGACCCCAAGATGAATAATCACAAATAAAAAAAACTTTATGTGTGAAAACAAGGTCGGGAACAAAAATTAGCTAATTATAATTAGCTTTCAATTTTTCCCCAAAATGAAATAAAGAGAAATACAAACAATGAATATCGGAAAATTGGACGAAATTTAAAATAGGATTTTTGACTTACTGATGGATGCGCCACACAATAACATTGATTGCTTCTGACAAATCGGAAATTTGTATAATGAACGCAAAATTTCAGTGCTGGCTATTAGAATATAAGCTGACATTTGACCGCTACTGTTCTTTCGTTCGTAAGTTATACTTTTCTCATAATCGCAATGTACTTTTACTGAACAAAGATCACTAGCACGGTACTGTACTCAGATTTCCGTATTCATCCCACGGGAGATACGTATATGTCATATTCGTGCCAAGTACGAACACAAAAAATATCAGTAAAGATAAAAGTTTAAGAGAGTTGAATTATAATCGCGATTTGTATGCGACTGTGAATACCCAGAACCTTTCGATGCTTTCAAAGTTTTCAAAATTACCACCGATCCAGAAATTAAAAATTGGAATTTGAGCGTTCGCGGGCCTGACTTTATGACACAAGGCTCAGTGGTCCGCCATCACTACATAGTGCAGCAGTACGACTTTACCGGTATACTGGTAGGTGCTCGCCACTAATATAGTCTTCTTCTTCAAAAGAAAATAAATCTAAATCCTGTCTAAATTTTGGGGAAACACGGTAACAAGTGCTGTGCAGTGTACAAAACTGTTATGCGCAAAAAAGCCACATGGTCATTCTTTGTGCAGCAAATTTTTATTCCATTGAGGAGATCGTAAAAAGGAAACTGTCACAGATTAGAATTTAATTCAATTTAATTTCTTTTGCTTTTTTAGAAGATTTACGTATTCAAGTCGTCACCGATGCTAACAACCAGTATAATTAATTAAAGCTTTTTACATCTTTTCACGACCCACTAAGATTCCTTTTGCGACCCACCAGTGGGTAGCGACCCATAGTTTGGGAACTGATCGTCTAGTATAATTAGTTCAGAAGATCCCGTGTGCTGCAAAGCCGCACAAATAGGTCACGATGCAAACGAAGAGACTTTAATAAAATAGTGTAAAATCCACGCTTAAAGCAGATAAAATAAGAGCGACAAAATACGGTCCTCACCCAGCGACAGCAGAAGCAAAAAGTCTGACACTGCGAATCCGCACACAGTTACCATATGCAGTGGTGGTTGGAGTCGAGTAACTGGATCCAACTGTCGGGCGATTTAGGGCTCAGACTCCACGCACAAATGCATATGCAATAACTAGACAAGAAACATAAATAAAATACAAAACAATAAAAAATAGCACAATTCCAGTCCCGCCACAATAGTCTATACCGGCACTATAGTAACGTCGGTCCAGCGTGAAATAGATATTTTCGCCCAACTAGACTGTGTTTTATATAAATAGACGACTGATGACATCGGGTATTTTTGTTGCAACCGAGAATGTGTAGCCTAGTCTTCCGTAAATTGCTATATTTCCGTCTCTTTCGAATTGTTAACATGAAAACCCAAGTCACCGCTCGCAATGCACTTTCACTGAACAAAGATCACCGCATAGTATTATACTTAAATTTCCGTATTTAACTCGGGAAAGATAACCGTTTATGTAATATTCGTGCCAGGTACGAACACAAAAAATATCAGTAAAGATAGAATTTTAATACAGAGTTGAAATCTAATTGCGCTTTGTATGCGATATAAATACGAAGATACGATTAGGTAATATTTCCGGCATGTTTGTGTGAAGTGGCGTAAAAACAAAGCTGCGCACGGCATCCGGTAATTAGGCTGTCAACCCATGATTAACAAAAGCAGTGCAGTAGCAAACAATAATGTTTTCTTCTGTCTGATCGGGAATTTGTATAACGAACGCAAAATGCCAGTGTTGGCTATTAGAATATGAGCTGGCACTTGACTGATACTGGTCTTTCGATCGTCAGTTATACTTTTCTCACAATTGCAATGCACTTACTAAACAAAGGTCACCAGCGCAGTATCGTATTCAGATTCCCGTGTTTACACGGGAGAGAACCGTATATGTCATGTCGTGCCAAGTACGAACAAAGAAAATACCAATAAAAATCAGGTTATTAGACAGCTGAATTGTGATTGCGCCTTGTGTGAGACTGCAAATAGCCAGGTCATATTAAACGGAGTTGATTAGTAGGTTATATGAGTTGAAATTATGATCCTGATTAGTAAAATGCGAGCAACGCAACATTAGCTTTAGGATGATTTAAAACAAAGCCCTTCAATATTATTTTTCATCCAGCCGAAACATACCTTAAAACGCCTTCAAAGCTTACCAAATCAATTGAGATTCGTGTAATTACGATGCCATTTATTTTCAGACGGGGGTAATCAGTTCTTCGCGATCCGAATAAGGCGTTAGCTGAGCAAAAGAAACCATTGTTGTAAACGCGGACGTCTACAATGTGAATGTAATGCGGTTTTCTAAGAGTTTCAATAACCTCTGACATTAGAGTAGATGTTGCAGCTACGAGTAGGTTGTAGGTTTGGAGTGGATGGAAAATTTCCAAATGGTCTTTTCAATCGTCAAGGCGGCATAGGAGTTCCCCATCATTTTGTAGTTCGATATCATACAATATCGGTACAATATCATACAATACCTCTCGTGTAGAGGGTGGCGTTTAGAGAGAGTGGAATTAGCAAAGAATGCTCCCTATTTGAAAGCCAGAATCAAGCCGTTTAATCGACTGCGGTTAACAAAATATTTACTATTTAGGAAAGTTAAATAATTTTTGAAATTTAATCTAATTATTTTCTAGTTTTGATGGTAGTATGGAGATGGTAGTATGGAGCAGTCCGAGTCCGTGGATTGTGTTCGCTGCAAAAACGAGTCAAGAAATCTTTTCAGCCTTCTGAGTCAATCTGTTTTTGCCGCTCGTATAAAAACCTCTTGTCTTTCAGGACTCAAAAATAGTCGGCCTATGATCAATTCCCCATTTAACCACACGCTGCAGATGCTTCTCATTCTTTGCGGAATTGTTCGAGAACAAAATTACAAATTAGAAAATTGCGAGATTTTCAAATATACACATATGAAAACTGATAAATATTTACTTATAAATAACGCGTTTTCATTTGAAATAACTGCTAAACATAGATTAAATAATCATGATTAATCAAACGCGTAGGGGAGATTTTATGCTATCGACTAGGTCAAAAAAAAAATTCGCGCTGTTGACTTGGTCTTATTTTAAAGGGAGGGCCTATTTTCGACGAGACACGGTATTTTGTATGTATCAATGTGGTGCGTGTCGATATTTTAAATAGGGGACATTACCCAATATAGAATACTGAATTCTGATGAGTATTTATGAAGCACCATAAGCTAAGTATCGCTAAACCCTGAAATTCTGATTCATTTCAGATATATCATACTGTGTAAAATACAATAAAATCACTGGTATTTACGTGTAATTGTGACTAAGGATTAAAAATCAATTCAAACCAAATTTCAAATTAATATTTTCAACAATTCACGGGATCAAAATTCAAAAATTTAACAAAACTATAAGTTCATTAAATACAAAAAACGAAAGTAAATCACTCGAATAAAAAAAATAATCAAATGAAGGTAAAATGCAATGAAAATAAAGTCAATTTATTAATTAGAAATATTCACGGAACAAAGTTCACTTCATTTTAATTGTCATCTTGGCGCTTCTACCGTAAAAACAAAAGTAAATCACTCGAATCATGAAATTAATCAAATGGGGGTAAAATACAATGAAAATAAAACCAATTCACTCAATTAGAAATATATACAATATTCCCAAAACAAAATAAATACACTTCATTGAGTAAATTTAAAGTGTTCTAATATTCCATAAAAAGTGTTCACATGAATGAAATCATTAATACAGTATTTGATAGACATCTAGGGACTTTCTCATTACAAAAGTTTTCCCATTGATTAAAGTGAAACAGTAAATTTCGGAGTGTAATCTCTAGGCCAGTGGTTACCAACCTATCATATGCCGTAGGCCTCTCCAAACTAGCAGGAAAAAGAAAGACGAAAGAATATGAAAGTAATATCCTTCTAGGTGCGTTTTCAATATGGCATCAAAAGTCTTCCCTTAGATTGAAGTAAAACAGTAAAATTTGAAGTGAAATGTCCAGGCCAGTGGTTCCCAACCTTTCATATATCGTGGGCGCCTCCCAATGGCATTTAGCACTCATGGCCTCCCTGTTTATCTTTCCATTGGTATTTAATATGTTACCTTGGTTGGTAGTTTCCAAATCCGATTATGTTCAAACAATTCATGCTCAAGAAAGGGATGCACTCTGTGACGTCATTTATCAAGCAATGAAACTTAACATAATAGTTTACCTTGAAAGCCATACACGGCCTTCATTTGTATAAAAGTGTTCCCATTGATAAAAGTAAAACAGTAAAATTTTAAAAGGGATCTCCGTGCCTCGGGACAAGGAATTAAAAAATATATAAAAGTAATAGCCTGGTAAGGTGCAACTTCCATATGAACCATTCCGATCTGCCAAGAAAAATGGGAATTTGAAAATAAAGCTTTTTTCATATTGAAGTGTTCCCATGAAATAAAATAACACAGTAAAGGTTTGGCTATAAATTGTAGGGGTCCCAAAAAAATAAAACAATCGCCATTCAGCGATTAATTTCTCATTTAACTCAGAAATGTTCTAACAGTCTCAAGATACAATTTAGCGGAAAATGAAGAAATATGGAAATTCCGTTCAGAAATTGTAAAAAATATATAAACAGAGAAGACCTTATTTTAAGTAAAAATATGGAGTGAGGTAATTTTTAAAAATATTCAGCAAATCAACCAAATTTACAAGTAATTTCCAAGATGACCAAATATGATTACATCCTGAAATATTGCTTTATCTATGAATCATGCTTGATCAGTCGTTTATAAGACATGCAATTGGAATGAGATATTGAGAATAGCAAAGTATATATATCAATGGTATACGCAAGTAAAAGTGCCGAATCTTTTTAACAGTAAGGTTCTCAATTACACAACGAGAATCAAATGTAAATAAGAGGTTTGAGATAATTTTGTAAGTTACGAATTGCTGCTAAGCTGATAAAACGTAATACTTTATTCCGTAGTATGAAAAAGTGATTTTCAAACACTAAAAACTAGAATAACTGAATTATCAATCTGAAATCTTAGTCTCTGGTTCACAAAATATTTTGGTTGATTTTAAAATAACTGGGATCTATTGCACTAACAAATAAGATACAAATATAAAAGAGATGAGTGAATATTCATTGTTTGGGATAATTTCAGGAAAATACGATTTGCCGCGAATTAGCAATGCGACATCAGGTTAATTTTGCACGAGTGCTTTTTAGTTTTTTTCTCAACTTTTCAATTAATTTCTCTCTCGCAGCTTCATTATCATTATCAGTGGCCTTCTCAGAGGCTTCAATCGCTTTAATATAATAAAGTTCTGCCTCTGGATATTTCCGCAGCTTATAATACGCTCCACCAATACTGCACAACAATGAACCGTAGATTTTATATTCTGAAGCGTTTGAACCGAACTGTTGCTCAAGAACTCCAAGTCCGTCGATAAATATTTTTATACCTTTCTCATTTTCACTTGCCATGACATAGGTGGGCCCTATGCAACGCGCGCACCAAGCCTGACTCAATGTTTTTTGCACTGGATCAGCGTTTTCTATTGTGTGTGAATCTTCAAGCATTTCTATCATGTATTTTATGCCGTAGTCTTCTCCTATAATTTTAGATCGACCACCGGCTTTTATCATTTGATTTGTGGCTTGATGGATGTCATGAATACAAATTTCAATCCAATGTATAACGTCATCGGGTGATGTTGCGCTAGCCTTATAAATATCACTTGCTGCTCGAAGCAAAATTATAGCGCGAATGTGAGCGGAGTTCGAAATCAAGTCCATGGCGAAGGCTCCGACGTCTTCCGCACTGGTTACCGATGACGTCATCAAAATATTTCTGAGTTTGCCAATAGCCTTTTCTGCCTTGTTTTCTTTGCCAAGATGTATAAAACACTCGATCATCATAAGTATTGTATCGAAATCCTGATGGTTTTGCAGGGTTGCCAGTTCTTCTAACATCGAGACTGCCTCTTTATATTTAGACTCGTCGATTAGCTCGAAAGATTTTTCTGAAAATGAAATATGCTTTATAACTAATCGCAAACGCATAATTTGCTAATATGATAAGCATTTCATATATGGTATCTCACACTCTTTGTCAAATATTTCTAAGGACTAAAAGCATAGACAAGCTCATTTATAGGTATGGCACACGTGACCCGACCCCCTACCCGCACCATTGCGCATGTTAAAAGTACAGGGAATTACTTCGAGAAGCGACACAAACACACTGAGGAATACGTTAGAAAAAAAATGCGATGTAATTCTGTAGTTGCTTCATTAACTTCGTCTTAGTATTCTCGGATTTAAGTCGTTAAATGTCAATCACAAAACTGTTACAATTCTCGTAAACGAACATGATAACTGAAAAATGAAGGTAACTTTGCTGAATTATCAACATCATATGGAAGAAAAAAAAAATAATAAAAATGCGAAGCAAATGTTGCTAATGATAGCACTTCATTACTCAATGTTTAGGGCATACACTGCGATATAGTAACTGTAATTAGCAACTCACTAATTTTGGAAAGATGGAATCTTTCCGGTTTGGCGTCGAATACTCAACTTATTATTCTCTTGGCGACGCAGTGGGCATAGGATTTGAACCCGGGATGTATAACACGCAATGTTCACATAGTTGTTAGTATTTTCACTTACTTCGCAGCCTTGACATCTTCAGAGGGTTATTTCCACCTGCTGCAGTGTTTCGGGGTGGTTGCGGCCCACTTCTACTGAGAGGCGTTGGCGGCCCACTTCTACTGAAAGCTGGTGGTGGCATACTCCTCCTCGGAGGCGGTGGCGACATACATATATTGGGAGGTGATGGCGGCCCACTTCTATTGAGAGGCGGTGGCAGCCCACTTATATTGGGAGGCGGTGGCGGCCCACTTCTATTGAGAGGCGGTGACGGCCCACTTGTTCTAGAAGGCAGTGACGACACACTTCTACTGAGAGGCCGTGGCGGCCCTCTTCTATTGGAAGGCGGTGGCGGCCCCCTCCTTATGGAAGGCGGTGGCGGCCCACTTCTAATGGGAGGCGGTGGCGGCCCACTTCTATTGGAAGTCGGTGGCGGCCCACTTCTAATGGGAGGCGGTGGCGGCCCACTTCTATTGGAAGGCGGTGGCGGCCCCCTTCTATTGGAAGGCGGTGGCGGCCCCCTTCTATTGGAAGGTGGTGGCGGCCCACTTCTGATGGGAGGCGGTGGCGGCCCTCTTCTATTGGAAGGTGGTGGCGGCCCACTCATATTGGGAGGCGGTGGCGGCCCCCTTCTATTAGAAGGCGGTGGCGGCCCCCTTCTATTGGAAGGCGGTGGCGGCCCCCTTCTATTGGAAGGTGGTGGCGGCCCCATTCTATTGGAAGGCAGTGGCGGCCCCCTTCTATTGAAAGGTGGTGGCGGCCCCATTCTATTGGAAGGCAGTGGCGGTCCACTTCTATTGGAAGGCAGTGGCGGTCCCCTTCTATTGGAAGGCAGTGGCGGCCCCATTCTATTGGAAGGCAGTGGCGGCCCCCTTCTATTGGAAGGCAGTGGCGGCCCCCTTCTATTGGAAGGCGGTGGCGGTCCACTTCTATTGGAAGGCGGTGGCGGCCCACTTCTAATGGGAGGCGGTGGCAGACCTCGATTTTGTTGGACCAATTCGTCTCTTGTAGATTTATTCGTAATTTCTTGGACTCTGACATCACCTAAAATATGAATTTCTGATAAAACATACTGTATGTTCTAGAATCAATTCATTTTGTGGGAAAATGGGACTACCACAACCACACACCCTAAACGGTAAGTCTACTCGATGGCCATAAATGTGAATTATAAATTAACCTAGTTCTTTCTGCCTATCATTTCGTTGCCGGGGTGTGTTATTTATTGCAATGATAAAATGCATTTTTCTTATTATAACGTGATTCTCCTTCCCCAACTAGCTGCACATACCATAACCAACCTTTCTTTTTAATTGCGCCACTTTGATGATCCCCTGGATTACTTGGCGACAAATTCAAGGCTTCGACAACTTCAGCGATATTCTCTGGTGGAACGTTGTCAGCTGCCTGTTGTTGCCCGACATTTTGAGCATCCTGTTGTTCGGCTTCCTGTGAAATTATAATTTGTCCGATATCCTCTGTAACAATCTCAGTTGTCTTTGTTCTGGATAAAATATAACAACATACATAAAGGGAGACAAACTGGCCACATCTCGCTGACTGTGATCATCCGATCGGTTGTGATTATGAGAGTTCGAGCTTTTTTCTAGAAATTAAGCGTAACTACTTATATTATCTAGGAAATAGCTGTAACAGTTTTCACATCGACCCAGATACCAAGCGTGCTCGATTTACACGTAATATTTTGGCCATGCATTATTAGCAGTAGCTGCAGTAGATATTTGGAATCTCGAGTGTGATAAATGTAAAGTAAAAAATAACAGCTTATAATACAGTGGTTCCCAAACCTTTTTTCAATTCACCCAAATTTTTTACAAAATAAATTTTGTAAATCTATATATAACATTTATTTCCCTATAAATCACAAAGTTCTTACGCAATGATACTTTCCAAACATGTAATTACTATTGAGCAACACTTCAAGACCAAATATAAATATATAGTGGAATTTAAGAAAATTTAGACTTATTTCTTCTAAGTTTCTGTGAAAGAAACTAGCGACCCAAGACCATTTCGGTCGACGCAGTACTGTCATAATATAGGTTGAAGGAAGACAGGCGTTAACCCATGTCACCGATTTCCCGTTCGAAAATATGGTATCAGAAAGTAATATACAAACTCATAATTTAAGCAGGAACTCAATCAAGTAACAACTTACTGAACGTTTTCACATTGGTTCTGCAAGCTATTAATAATAATGTTATAAACAATTTGCTGTTGGTTTTGTTGTCCGCCCTCAGCCATGTCACCGGTTCGCAATAACTTTCTCAACGTTCCAGCTTTGTAAATCCAAAGTGTGACTAAAACTGTTCGACTTCTGTAGCGTAGGGCGAGGCTATAATAAACGGGCCTTACGACTTCAGATACGCTTTAACACCTTGCACACGTTGGCAAAGTTGAATTTTATGTGTATTGTAACGCCCGGTGTGTAAACTTGTTAATATTCGGCGGTGTTGATTTTACGAAGAGCAAACAATAAGCAAAAACAAATATTGAGTAATGTTCATTAAACCGGAACCGAATTAATTACGTCAAAGTACATCGGTACAATAGTAGATCGGTGATGTCGGTTCTGAATTGTTTCCAGGTTATTAGTGGTCATTTCGTTTAACAACTCAACTCCACCCCGTTTTTGCTAGTCGAATGAGCCCGGGTACAGACAGCACAACTCCAGGGATTTTTACCAAATAGTTCAATTGCTTCCGTCAGTCGGTATCAGCAACTAAGATTCTCCTGCGGCTAATCTGACGCACAAATAGTTCCTTCTGATCATGTATACCTTAAATTTTGGATGTGAAATACGAGGGTTATTGCAAGACTTATGTTGGCGAAATATTAGTTTTTGCGAATTCTTCAATAACTGAAGCTTGGGCCTGACTTAAACAATAACAATTTACCTTCAAAACAAATGATTTTGAATTCATTGTTATAAGTCTTCGTTATATGATCTTTTATGAGTTTGTTTGTATAGAATAGAGGGCCATTTTTTTTTACAAATCCATACTAAAGAGGGACTTATGCCAGGTTTGAGAAAAAGATTTGAATTTTAAATTATTTGTGCACTATTATAATATAACTATGGCCAATAAGGATTACAAAAATAAAAAACAATATAGTCATAGACATAATAAATCAATAGGACCATTTTAAAATGGAGACAGCTCTTTTTCATGTTACTGCCCCATCACTAATGTTTTGACCCGTTTTTTTTTGATTTTGCACATCTTGAGGTTATGATAGGATGCTATAGCAATATACACCATAAAAACACTGACGGCCCCTGAAATCGAAGACACTTTCAATAAAAGCCACATGACCCCTAGAATACGGAACACAAAACTAGCTACTACAATTTGCAAAATAGGCTGAAAAATAACTTATCACAGGCATTTTAAAAGACTATAAACATGTGTCCAATATTTGAACAGTACTGATAATACCTAATTACAGGACAACAACCAAAAACACAAGCCTAAATAAACTGTGACGGCACTGCACTCACACAACAACATCAGCCCACTGTCCAGACAAAAACATCCAACCAACCCAAATCTATCAGTCACAAAACCACAAACAAACATCACCCACCCGAGACACTCCCTCAGACACTACATACCAAAAATCCAATCGAAATCAACCACACTCGGACAACTGCACGCTGCCAATCCACAGCACCAGGGGCGGACTAAGCCCCTTTGGTGCCCTAAGCACTGGAGGCTTTGGTGCCCCCATATGTGTCTTTTAAAATACATATAATTAAGTGTATTATCCATCAAAAATACTCACAACCAACAGTAAATAAATACAACTTCTACGAACATTTTTAGGTTTTCTTACATTTTTTTGACTGTGAAATTTTGCTCATATTCCCAAAACTAATCTTATTCTTACATAATACATCTTTTACATTGAATAATGAACAACACAAAATTTTGAAAAGATGAAATTGAAATAAAACAATACCAACAGTAAGGAAGCAAACGATGTTTTTCGGTGCATTTACTTGAATTTGATTCTGATAAATTTTCTCATATTATCAAAACAAGTCTTTCTCCATACTAGATACTACGCCACTGACATTACAAAGGCACCACTAACATTTGAAAAGACAGAAGTCTTTCACTTACTTTTGAAAAGTTTTTTCCTAATTTTTTTAGCTGCAAAGTCTTTGATTAGATCCTCAAAACTAAGCTTATGTAACACATCTGCCTCTATACTCAACAGAGATAAAGCGTCTAGTATTCTAGTCTGTCTTGTTTCATAGTTGTTCCGTAGGGGTTTTTAACATACTTCAGCTGAGAAAATGAACGTTCTGCTGAACAATTTGTGATCATTAATGTTAAAAATATTTGAAAGCTGCTGTCTACATTTGAAAAGGCGCACTCAATGTTATATTCTACAAGAATTTTGTAAAGTTCAGCATGACTGAATCTTGATTTTTTTTCCTGTGTCATTGAATTTATGGAGCACATATAAATGAAACTGCTGAAGCTCAGCTGAGAAATTACTGTTGAAATCTTCTGGGTAAGCATCAATAAGCTTTTGACAACCCTGCGAATACCTTTCCTTCTCAGCAGATGAAGAGACATTTGGATGCAGTGGTAGCGTGAGCGCTTCATAGCGTTCAAATTCATCTCGTGGAATGCGCAGCTGGCCTCGTAATGATGCATACAGATGCGCGCATGTTTGTAAGTCTACATTCTCACTTTGCAGAACTTGACTTACTCTGTGAAAATTCTGTAAAATTTCATTTCAAAACAATAACATAAAACGAATTCCAGCTCTTGCATTTTATCTGCAATATAAGTAGTCTAGCTGCCTAGGTTTGCATCAACTGGCTTAGGAGAATATGATTTCCATATATTCTGGGAATTGTCACGATTAAGACTCACGCGTCAAGTCTCAACGTGAATCGAAATACCAGATGAACCGAGTACAAACTGCAGTTTAAAATTTTACCAGTACCTATTAGTCTAGTCTACCTTACCAGAAAACTGCCCAACTTCGCTGACCTCTAGATCGCTGAAATGCGATCGCGGAACCGCCACATAGTGCGCCATTTTTAATTTTGATGTTGTCAGTAATCAGTAATCAGTAGTTTATTTTCTCACCATACTAAATGCACACTTGATATACAAATTGCAATAAATAAATAAAAGGCATTTCAGGGTGAGGGGAGCCGCGAGAAACCAAATTTGGTTATCGAGCAGCGGCACCCATAAGCAAGTCTAACAAGGAAATAATAACAAAAAAAAGTCGAACTGTGTATATATAGTATCATATATACGTTAATTTGAAAATAAATATAAATACGTCAAGGCATTCCAACCAGGTATGCCCAGTAATCTCGCGTTTCAACAACAACAAAACAAGAAACGACTCCGTGCACCAATTATCTGAGTAGCCATGTCGCTACACCAAACTTTCGACAAGTAAGTTTCAGTGTTCATCACTAATGTACCTTCCCCGAGCATCAACCTCCTTGTTGACTTCGAGTAATTGGCCAATCAGCAAGATGCAAAAAGTGACGTAACAATGCACCCTTTTCGCATCCGCTCAGACACTTTTCTCACTCAGACAGATTTTTAGGCATGGTTGTAAACATTACCTCGTTTTTGCGTTTTTTATCTCTATTCGTTAGTTTTCAGTTGTGTTTCGAAAATTTGAGTATAAATCAGATAATTAAATGATCACCATGTCTTTTTATAAGTTTTAATTCAATTGCAGTAAATGAAAAATATGTGTAAAAATAGCTGTGTTAGACTAGGCTAAAATTCCTTACCGGCACTTATAAAAAGGTGATTATTGTACGCCATGAATGATGGTCTCAACAAATACCCCATTTTACAGGGGCCAACTCGCGAAACCACTCTTAAAATAAGCCCCGAGAATTTTGCAATTGTAAAGTATAGGAAGAATTTTTCGGGTGTCAAAGGTCGGGGAAAGGTCCATTGATGTACACAAGAAAATACGAACAAGTCTGAGTTGTCTGTTCAACTCGTAATATTTTATTAAACACCGATGAACTATTGAAAATTCTGATATAAAAATTTCTGTGGTGCCCCCCTTGCTTGGTGCCCTAAGCACGTGCTTAGATTGTTTACTGGTTAATCCGCCCCTGCACAGCACACACAAACAGCCACACTCAGTCAGTCATATTCCCCCCCTCTTCTAGATGGAACATTATGAAAAAATGTTTTCATCTTCATTAGAAAAATTTGAACAACGAAAGAAGCAGTGGTCAAAATAAAATATTTCCACAAAGTCTTCCAAATATGCAGAATGTCTACGCTTACGCTCACTAATCCGTAAAGTCTGTCCTTCTGGATTGAGTCAACCAACGTCATCGAAGCGACCAAATTGATGCTGCACATCTCCACTGGCTCAATAACGATCACCATGTTATATCTCCGGACGGCCAAGGCTGTTGTAGCAGAACGAGTACAACAATTCCCGAGCGGGCCGGTATAACCACATCCTCTACAGTCACACGACAACAGGGAACCGACGTCTGGTGCTGCGTAGTATTAGTAACATCCTGTCCCTCAAGAACAAAGCGACCCGACGAGTGATACAGAACAAAGTCCCATTTGCCAAGATAGTTTATACCTAGAATGCCTATCCGTGACCCTAGGCCTAGATCAACGACAACAACGGTATGCTCCACAGACCAGCTTTCAATCGCCAGGTTGATATCAAGTGCACCATGAGACACTAATGACTCGCCACTGACAGTACGGAGTAGGGATGGGACGAGTCCGGCATTGCAGAGATTCGACGAATCCGAGTAATAGGTCAAGGACTCGAATCGAATCCTCCGAGTCCGTGACGCCACAATGTAAAAGTAGAAAAACAAGTTTTTGACTATACTACAGCATCGTGCGCTCACAAGCATACGTCGTAACTCATATTTTTTGCCTATTGGTTCCGCAGATAGCTGTTGAATCAATTTAAAAATATTTTTTTCTTCTTTTTTGGCTGCGATAATACAAACGTAAACGTGGGTCAATGTGCGCCTTGGCTGTGAACTGGATTTCCAGCCCACCACCTTGCGTCAATTCTGGGCGGCTATTTAGAAATTCTTACATGTCAAATAAAAAAATAAAAAGCTTTTGATTACAATGCTTTCCCATAATTTCAGATATTTCTAACCTTAAATTTACTATGTCACGTGTGCAAATGGTAGAGAGATGCCACTCGTCGTCAATACAATGCTTGCAATTTAGTTGTTCATGTAAACGTTCTAAAACGATCCATGCTTTCATTGCTCCCTTTTTTAGAGAAAGAATTGCATGGAATAAACTCGATTTAAAAAAGGCATTGATGAGATTCACCCTTGGGTTGATCCTGCCATGTTTCCTATTTATTTAGGCAAATCGAAAACTCAAAAATATTGCTCTAACACATATTTTATTGTGTACCACATGTATACCAAAAAGGATAGATAATTTTACGGCGACTGGCGAATCATTGTTATAAGCTATCAATAGTTTTTACCTTGCGTTATATTATCTGGATATCTGTCGTCGTTTTTATTAGGAGTGTTTATAATACACACGAGTGATATTGTTAAATATCTAACCTTGAATTTCAACTAGTTAAGGTAGGTAGTGAGATTTATAGGAATAAAAATACAAACATATGCGTAAATTAGTAAAAACAGAATTGATTATAGACTCGGTAAAAACGACGTGGACTCGAAATCGAATCCGAGTCCAAAAAATGCCTGGATTCGACTCGAATCCGAGTCCGGATCCGAATCCCGGCCCATCCCTAGTACGGAGTGGTACTCGTAAAGGATGCAGTTCTGAAATGTCCAAATTTTTCTGCAACGTCGATTAAACAGCGTTATCAATGAGCAAAACACCCGCACCGGTATCAATCAAAAACAAAACAGGCACGTTATTGACCAAAGCTTGACATGCCATCCATTAGTCCATGTACAGTAATTGTAAGTGATGAAATCATAGTCGATAGAAGTGGTTCCATATCATCATCCCAAATCATGTTAGCAGGGAGTGCGGACCTCATCCCTGCTGTTCCGAGTTCAAAGACTGGTTGGGCGTGTTCTTCCTATTTCTGCGTGACATATTATGTGTAGAAAATATCAATCCAAATGTTCATTTGCTAACCTAGTACGCAAATGAAATTTCTTTATATTCATGACTCAGAATTCGCAATTTGTTGGACGGCGTCATGTAAAACTTGGTTTGACCTCAAACCCAGTTTTGAGTGTCATCGTCATCGATATATCTAACATACACACTAAATGGTGTTGGACAAATTTATTAGCGTCTATATTTTCATATAAACACAAGTTATTAGGATTTATTATAAATACAGTCAAGAATTAGTTATACTAAACTGTTCTCGTGCACCCAGTGTTGTGTATCCCTGCTGAACACAAAGCAGGTGCATCTCGCATAGCCACAACATTACATCAATACAGTCGCGTAGCAAGACTCTCGTGCCCCCCCCCCCCCCCCCCCCTCCCGCAAAAATATTTCGTGGAAATGACTCTAAAAACTCTCGGACATAAGCTAAAACAACGCTTTTTTTTTATTTCGTCAAAAAGCTCAACATGTCTCTATTAAAAGGCAATGGTAACCTAAAATTTGCCGTTTATCCTGGTTACTTTAATTTTTTTCATACGTTCTTCCTCTTCTGCCCCTTTTCTGCGTTTCTGTGTGCCGCTGAGAGGTTTTGCTTTCGACATCATTCTGACAGCCTTCGTAATTTTGCCGAGGCGATCAAACCACAAGACGCCGAAAATCGACGACTCCCTGGCATAGTTACGTAACAAAACGATTTGAGCAGAGATAACATCAACGTTATAAGATGTGCATTACTGGTTTTGCAATGCAGCGTATGGTTTTGCGGCTTAAATTTCTAAATTCTAACCGCTTGGGCCCCCGCGGGGGTTGCGGGGGTGGATGCTACGCCACTGCATCAATACATTGGCATACCGTAATCTGCAATAATGTATCACCAACCAAACACAAAATGCAACAGATTCAATGGTTTTGTTTTCCATAACTCTACTCTTAATAAAAGGATTTTTTACTCATTTAAATCAGATGACAGAAAGTGACGAATCTTTAGAATTTCAAGTCACAAGTGACAATCACCTTCTTGAAAGAGTAGAATTTCATAACTACTGTACCTAATATATTGATGAAAACCCAAACTGGGATAAACGTATTTGTTAAGAAGATACTGTAGGAATTTTGAGTGAAGTTCGTAAACTCCTTCCAACTCGAGTTTTAAGTATGATATACTTTTCCCTCTTTCTCATATTCAGTATGGTTTGGTGGCATGGGGATAATCAGTTAATAGCAAATTGTAAAAAATAAAACAAAATTTTTACAAAATGAAACTGTAAGAATATTATCTGATTCTTCATCTCGTACTACCGTGTTTCTCCGAAAATATGACCTAGCCTGAATTTTCAAAAAATATTTTAATATAAGTTCTCCCTTTAAAATAAGATCTAGACCAGGGATCGGAGAACCATGGCTCGCGAGCCATATATGGCTTTTTTGGGGGTGGCATATGGCTCCCAGAAAAATTAGTGTTCTAAAGCTAAGCCAGCTTACTATTGTTACAAGATTTCAAACTCTTTTATAACCAAATTTGGCAGAAAATTTGCCAATACGTTTGAGAACGCGCGCCCAGCGTCTATGTCACTAAAAGAATTACCAGACTGACATTGTGACAAAACTAGGAGGTTCTGGAACTTATTTTGTGACATTACAAAGCGATCAGAGTCGCGGAGCAATATAATAAATCTTTTCGTCCGTTTGTATGCACTAGTTACAGTATCTGTCATATTTAGATCGGACTAGAAAAGCTAGTTATAAAAATACTACGGAGATGCCGAAACAAAAGAAGGGTGATGAGTATCGCAGATTTCAACTTGTGCTGCATGTGAGCAGCCGTTCAAGGCCCGCAGCGAAGTCCAGTAAGTGTATATTGACATCCTATGTGCTGACTTTTGAGTAAAAATTTCAGGCCTAATTAAGTGAAAAATTGCTATATGACTCGAACGGAAATGTAGTTGAAAATATGTACCTTTTATGGCTCTCTTGACCAAAAAGGTTCCCGACCCCTGACCTAGTCGATGGCAAGAAATCTCTCCTGCACGTTTTTATATGAATATCGGTTTTTTTATTTTGTATACTTAAAAATCTCGTGATTCTCTACTTTGTAATGTAGCTTTTGATAAATGAAAATAAAAAACACCCCCCCAAATAATTCCTAGTGTCATTTTTGAGAAAAATTGAAATAAGACAGTGTCGTATTTTCGGGGAAACACGGTAGTTGTACTGCTTTATTTGCCAAACTAAAAATACTTGAAGAGTTGTGTTTCTTTAAAGTTGCAAAAGTAATGTATCGATACTCTTCAAATTATCACCGAGAGCGTTCGATAATTATTTCACGGCACAGTATTATATACACAGCCATCACACCCGATCATCAACCCAAGGTTTTTTTTGTTCTCAGATGTTAATCAAAGAGGGTACATTGAGTAAAAATTTGGAATGAATTACCTTCTGGCATTAAAGACTTTACTCATCAAAATTTTAAAACTCATTCACGGGCACTACTGAAGTATGCGCACCAAGATGTCGCATAACCTGACCCCTGAGTTCAGGTTGTGCGCCATCTTGGTGCGCATACTCCAGGAGGTCCCATTCGCGCAATCACTTACTCGAAAAGAAATGACTCGTGTCCAACTAATCCACAGTGTGACTTCCCTCATCACTTAACAAAGAGATTGGCTAGACTCGTAAAACCTGTGACTCACGGATCGGGGTTCAGCGACGGACAAGGAAGCACTAGCGTTTTTACTGGTTGGAAAAAATAAACGTGACTTGACTCAGGATTGCTAATATTGGGTTCGATAAAGAAATTCCCATGATAATAGTTACTGTATTTTCCAAGAACCTAGGTTTTGTAAAATTGGTTCATACCCAGATATTCTGCTGTCCTGACCTGTTTGACTCAAGGATGAATCAAGACACTGCTTTCATTACAACAGATGTCGCTTGATACTTCTATAAATTACTCTTTATTAGTCAAGGGCATGACGAGTGAAGATGAGTGAATTAAAAGTTGCAAGAACACCAAAGCAAATAATTCTACGAATAAACTATAAATGGTGCATAAGTACAGACAAAAATATAAATCTTGGTATATACAGAAAAAGGGATAGATACATCTGGGATGTTCATGAGACCATATTCACAAGATTTCAACACTTTTGCTTTGAACAAGGCTTGGTGCAAGGCAAGGTTACACCAATACCAAAAAACTACAACTCAACCATATTACTGAATGAACTATGGGTGAGGTGCTGCGCATGGAACTCACTAGGAAAAAATGAACTAGACCATGATAACAGGGTTAGAAATAAACTTGGTTTTAGTTTCCTCATATAGTGCGCAACCTTAATTTTAAATATTTCCAGTGCAAGTTTGCATCTCATTGGTTGCCGATAGCTTTGTTCAGTGCTGCGTGCACCTTGCTTGAAATTTTTCTTGAAAAATTTTTTTTTTAATGATTACTAATTACCAATAAAGATGAAGTAAAATGCGAGAAAAGATTGGAAAGAATTTACTATAAACACAATGAAATATAATTTATTTTAATGAGAAAATTGAAAAAATATAAATAGATACAAACGATATAGATAGATACCTGATGAATCGAAAACGTTGCTTATGACAAAAAAACGATCAACAGTCAAAATTTGGTTTAGAATCTTGCTTCTATGACTAAAGCAGACTTTGACCGAAAGTCAACCCAAACATGTTTTCGAGATGCTCAATGCCAGTATTTCACACTCTCAATGGTGATAATAGAAGTCAAAATTGTCTACAAAAAATTAACAAGCAAAGGCGAAATCAATATAGTATAGGTCAGGGGTGAGCAACCTTTTTCGGCTCGCGTGCCAAAATCGGCTAAATTAAACGACAAAATTCTTCCGCATGCCGACCAAAATTAAAAACAATACTTTGCTACTTTCAACGCAAAAATACACAATAATAAACCTTTAAACATGTACGGACAGATTCACTATTCGCGAAAATATTAGTCCGACAAATAGAAAAAACAATTTTATATCAGTGAGACTTCTGCTGCTGCATTAGCGCTAATAGAGATTTTATATTGGATTTATAATTTGCAATTTAAAGAAATTCACAAACTACTGGTTCCATCTTTCAGGCTACTCATGTTACGAGACATATTGAAGTTCCTAACTGAGAACAGAGATTCACGAGCATATGTAGGTGAAGACATGAAGAGTAATGCAGTTACAAAGTCACAAAAATTTTTCGGAAATGGCATCCCAATCGCGCATATTTCTTCCAAAATCAATTAATAACAGTAAGTCAGCAATTATCTCTAACTAGCATGAGCTATACAACTTCATAAACAAAGCAGAAATGAAGAAAAAGAGTGGCACAGTCAAGCTATATTACATGCGGATGTAGCCAACTGAATAGCGCACTCTTCAGAGCTCACTAAAGTGTTACGTCATAATATATTTCTTTGTAGACATGTGTCGTAAAAGGACAAAAAGAGTTTAGATAAGTAACAGATTGTTAACAAACAATAATGAATAAACGAACACCTAGGTTCATCAGATAATTCAGAGTTTTGAAACTTTTTATCTGATGGAGAATGATCTCGTTTCCGAAGCCTCGCTGGCGTGCCGAATAAATGGGCTCGCGTGCCAAAGTGTCAGGGGGTTTCCTACCCCTGGTATAGGGTGTCCATGAAGTCTTGAAATTTTTTTAAAAATTGCAAAAGGGATTCAATTGATACCATATTTTGTTTTAGCCCTCACAGATGTATTAAATGAAGTAAAAATACTTAAACAATTACTGATTTAAAAAACAACAAACCTGGTTGAGAACTGACTTCATAACAAAATTAAAATGATAAAGGGACTATATGGACACCCTGTATCTTAAGAAAGCTTTGCATATGCCCCAAATCTCTTTTTCTTAAATTTCAGTTCACATTGAAGAATTCTGTTAATAAAATATCATAGCCAGAATTTGAACTATTAAAACCATATGCATTCACCACCTGCCACCAGCAAATAGGATATATATACAGTGAATAGTTAGTTTGTGCCATTGCACATTTGTTGAATTCTTTGGGTACATATTGAGCAGTAGTTGAAGTTTGAGCGCACAAATCTGGCAACTACATATAAGTCCACAGGGTTGAAATCTAGTACAGCAACAGGGAAATGTTAAGTTCATGCCAGATATACCCTGCTCATTTGCTGTATTCTTCTTCTACATATTGGGCAGTCATTGAGTTTGAGAGCACAAGTCTGGCAACTGCATATATGTCCACAGGGTTGAAATACAGTGTTCTTGGCATTCTCAAGACAAATTGCGCAGGCAAAGGCTCCATCAGAAGTATCTGGAAGTAAAACATGGGTATTAGCTGCTGGTTTGTACCACAAATGTCCAGGGCAAGTAGAATACCTCATTGCTTGGCATGTTTCTTCAGTTTTATCAGTGCTTGGTCATATAACTCGACATTATTTTGATGTGTTTGTATTCAGTGATGCGTATATAAATCACCAGATGTCGCTAATAAGCTATCTAATTTTGGATGAATCATAATGGCTGTATTCAATTCGAATATAATGTTTTATTCTATGATTATGTAATTTAGAGATAATTTTTTTATCAGATTGCTTTATTTGCTGCTATAATACAGCATTTGTTGTCGCTCACTTCATTTCAACTGCTGTGAAACAATGTTTCTCTATTTTCAATTTACGATATTTTTCTTTGGCTTTAAATTTGTTTCTTGCATGACTAAAATAAATATCTGAATCTGAATATTCTAATTGATTATTGTTCTATACCTAAAATGTTTCGATTTATTTGGATACGATATTGCCGGTTTGTCATATTTTGGAAATCAATGTAAAACTATTTTTAATATATTTGATACGACAAAATCTTGCCATCCCACGTAGTGTACAAAGAAAATGCTGGGATTCAAGGCTTGCATTCTAAAACAGCAAAATTTGACCGGGGTGGGGCCTAACCATTTACGTAAGAAGGGTCAAAAGTTCCTTCCACCAGAATTGGAGTAAAATTTTTGTCCAGACTATGGAGCTCTGCTCTGTTTAAAATATAATCAAATGTCCAACCGGCAAAGTTCCAGTTTTTCCAAGAATACCAACATATCCTTAGCTATCAGTGGCCGTTTGTACAGGTCTCGAAGTGAACAATGTGAATATACGTTGTATAAACAAAATGTTCTGACTATTTGATTTTACCACTTGGCGATTTCAACCACCAAACTTCAACAATATAAATATCTACCTGTTAATTTTTCTACAGATCCATCTAGAGGTGGAAGGCCGCCATAACCATTTCCAGTTTTGTGCTCGTGTTGGTTTTTCTCTTCTTTGCCTGAATAAAATATGAAAAATGTTTAAACAAAATCAAATATTCCAATATATATCAGAATTAGTATATCATACCCTTTTCTTGCTTTTAGTAAAAATTCAAAACTCATTTTTGATTTCATACAGGTATGGCCTGTGATTTACAAACTGTGCACAGGACCCACTCCTGATTTAGAATTTGAAAAAAACAACTAACAGTCAAATACTTCGAAAACTTCAAACTTACTTTACAAATTATGTTTATCTATCTGAGCATCTACCGGTATATATTTTCAAATTTACAACTTCTACGGAAACGAGCATGTCCAAGTTCTAGCAAACTTAGCCACGTGAAATTGTCACAAAGAAGACAGATGATAAATATTAATATCTTTGGATATTTTCCCACACAAATAGGCACCCTCTAATTTTGGAAGTGAAAGTCAGCCATGAAAGTGCTTATTACAGTATTATACATAAAAAAATATGGTATGAAAAATTCTATGCCTAAACTGAATTATAAAAAACTCAATATGCTTAGATCGATATTCACTAAATTACAGTATTATATGCTTTAATTCCTTGTAGTCATAGTAGCTCTTGGCATTTCAGTGGTCTCCATACCTTCACTCAGAGATTGTCCTCGTTACTTCGAGTGTGCATGACCTTACTTTAAGCAATTTTCTTAAATAAATAGTTCAGCAACTTACTGTTGACCCATAATGTGATGACAGTTGCAATAACAGCTCCAGCAACAAATGTTAACAACTTTACCCACATAATGCTTTCGAAGATGGAGTACTGATGTTTAAATGTGAAATTGAAGAAATAAACCGGATGATTCGGAGTGAAATATGATGTTGTTGCCAAGCCTGTTTACATTATATTCGTATCTGTATGGTATAATATAACAGATAAAATATCATAAGACATAGCCTGGGCTGTTTTACATGTTTACGAATAGAATATTCGTATTTATCCTGGAAGAAGAGAAAGGCAAAAAGATAGTGTAATCATATGGTGGACGATGGCCCGTCAGGTTACCATTCTCTGTAGGTCATGGAAATACCAGTTATTTGTTTCAAATGAACTTACTAGATGAAGAAAACCTTAACTGAACAGCAGTTACATCTAACACCCTAAAACAGCATAGCAATCCTCTATCACATAATTCAGTAATTATTCAATTAGGGGAAATGGGCTACATCGCCGCAATGTATGTACACATTATCATCATGTAATGTTGTACAGATCTATTTCTGTATTTTCCGATAAAATCATTTAAATTTAGTACGCTGTAAAGGATGATGGGTAATACACGAAATTTTCTTTTTTGTATGGTACCCCATCGTTGGGTTAGCCAGCTCTCGCACTAATTTCTATATTGGTTAAATATTTAATTTTTCCTGTGTGTTCCGCTCAGCGCATCGGCATTGATTCAAATTTATTTCAAAATTATACACCCGACAGCACTCGCAGACTTGATGAGCAACTAGCATTAATTCTATTTCTTTCTATTTTTATTTCTTTCAGAAGTTACATTCCGATAGGCTCAAAATGTCGCTGTAGAAAATGCGAAAAGAGGACAACTCACCAGACCTCTCTGTTGTCGAGTTGTCTGTGTCTGATAGTCGAGTTGTCCGTCCGGCGTTCTGGGTAGTCTAACTACGGTATTCAGATAAGACATACGACAGTACGGTAAAATTTAATTTTCTATTAATTTGTATATATGATTTGTTACATCGTATTCAGGTACTGGTACCGGTATTAGATAAGTTTATTTTCGACTCCATAATCAGCATAAAGGCGATAAAACAATAAAACTTAAGTTACGTCAGTACAGCAGCACCGTACCCTGGAACTTCTGAACCTAAAGTCTGAAAGTGATTCAATCTAATCCAATCATTTCATAAGCACTTGGCGGTGATTCAGAGAAAAAACATCTTGGTTGCCAACCCAAAAAATATTTTGGTCTCTTTTTCGGTGCTTCCCCTTGTAGTTGCGCTCGATCCAAAGTGACTATGGCTCGATCATAAGATTTTGACTTTTCCTCTAATTCAATCGTTTCATAAGCACTTGGCAGGGATTCAGAGAAAAAACATCTTGGTTGCCAACCCAAAAAATATTTTGGTCTCTTTTTCGGTGCTTCCCCTTGTAGTTGCGCTCGATCCAAAGTGACTATGGCTCGATCATAAGATTTTGACGTTTCCTACTAATGTCCGTCCATGAAGACCGATTAGAAATTTTTTTCTCGGCATCAGTCATTGTTGCACTAAGACAGACACTTTTCATGGTAAAAAAGTATGATCGACGGTTTGCGCCTCATGGACGGCGTTGGGAATATGTTTGTCACCACACCTTTGATTAAACTGCACGTCAATGCCAATGAATCTGAATCAAACGAAATTAAACCCATACCCGCAATGTACTGAAGTGGACGAGAGGGCTTGGTTCACCGTATGATTTGGCCATGTTATGAAGAAAAAGACTCACAAAACAATATTTACAGTGAGTGAATTCGACTAATATCGTTTTGTTTTGGTCCGTTTGCAAGACCGATAACGATCACTGAGGCTCTGATTCGATGGAAAAGAAATAAGTATGCAACAATTCAGAGACAGCAAAAGTTGATGGAATATCTTAGCCCCGGGATAAAAATGGAAATCCTATTTCTATTGAAATCATATTGAATATAAATTTACTTTTTTTCATGAAAGCGGTCGTAGCTGGATTCACAATTAGATTTGTTCACTTTATCCTAATTTCCAGTCTTGGTTGTGGCCCGGTAATACCATGTGTCCACATATAGTTCATAGGTGGGAAATCATAATACTATAGCAAAATATATTTGCTAATTGGTTGTAACTTGCTAGACTGGTGTATTGTTTGGTGATATGTCGTCGTCTATTTTGGATCCGACAAAGACACTTGATATTCATAGTTCCGAATATATGTAATAAATCGTTAACAGGTCCAGAGCATGGCTGATAAGCCAGACAAAATCCAAGTTACACTGCATGCATGGCGAGTCGTGGTAATAAGTTTCTCACTTAATCGTTTGTTGTCTTTATTTGCTGATTCCCATCGTAATACGTGATCATTTATAAACCAATTCTACCCGCAGACGAATTACATATTTCTACACCCTTATGGCCGCTATCTTACCCGAAATACACATCGCACAAAAGACTAAATTCTACTGAACTCGCCTACCGTAAAACACTACAATCTGGTTTACAAAAAAATACAACTGCAAGCTTTTGTGGTGCATTTCCCCAAAAAGTATACTTTCAATAATTTTCGCGATAAAAAACAGCGTGGAGAAGAGTTTGCCAGCATTGGTGAGACAAGCGATGGAGAACTCAACACTCAAGGCTCATCAACGTAGGCTGTAGTTTCGTTGGATTCGAACGTAGTTCTTGGAATTTCCATACCACGTATGCTGATTGCGTAGAATCATCGTCGTGGGAATGATTTAACCACTTAATGCCGGAATTATGATCCGCTGAGAGAAAAAAAAATCGCCGCTCCGGTTATTTGCTAATTCAAGGCCGTAGAATACGAATTTAAACTTATTTTTTTGTCTCACCCCCCATTTGGGAGAACATTTTTTGTCACGAAATCGATACACTCGTCCACGTGATGAATTTATATCCAATTCAATTCGAAACAAACGAAACCGGACGCCAGAAAATGTTCAGTAGACCGTACTATTGGTCATTAATATACGCGATGGTACCACCAGGGGGATGAAACTAGTCTAGAAAGCCACGCCCACATTAATAAAACAAACAAAGTTATTCGCGTTGCAAGTTTCTGCAGCTTCACGCTCCATTGCGATCACTTGATTTGCGCGGAGTTTGGTGAAGACGGTGGTATGTGCACAAAATGTCTCGCTGTATATTTTTAGCTCAGCAGCCTATAGGCCTAGTATTTCATTAAGTTGGTTCAATACTTTAATCAAATGCCGGTTGTCCATCTTAAGCTTGGTCTCTTTACTTTATTTCAAGATAGATCAGATTTACTTTTCGGCTTTAACTGGTATTTCCCCCTCAAGACAACGCAGGTACGGTAACTTGGCGTTATATGAAACACCTCAATATTCTACCCGATTATCGTAACCTAGGGCCTAGGCTACTTTATTTCTTATGTTCTGTGAGTCCGGTACTGGGTTACGATTTTTTTAGTTACACACCCTCCATTCTAGGAGATATAATTCTACTATTATAACTTACGACTAACATACCAGCCCTATAGTCTGATAGTATTCACAGATTTACAAAACACCAGAAGTACCAATTTCTTTTTTCAAAGTCAACCCGTTTTATCTCTGCTTTACGGTATTAAGAATTGCATAATTTGTATTATACTGTTATAAGCTATTTATTCACATCACTCATCAACATGAGTAATCGATGTTGCATTCCAGTATGTTCAAGATTGTAATTTTATATAGAAAGAGAGAATATTTAACAAAGCCTCACATTCGCGTCTTTGAATTGGTGCAATACTCAAGATGAACGCCAACTTTGAATAAATCTTCTCCAAAAAAGAGGAAAGTAGCTGAAAAAATATGTCATAAAAATTTGCAAGACTTGGAAAAAAGATCCTTAAACTTATTCGCCTTCCAACTGGCAATACCATGATTGGACCTCCAGGAGTATGCGCACCAAGATGTCGCACAACCTGAACATAGTATGTGTGTACCGGTTAGGATTCAGGTTGTGCGACATCTTGGTGCGCATACTTCTGGAGCACCCCAAGATTTATAAGACAATATTCAATTTTTTCTCAAGCCCTAATCAGCTGCAGAGCAATCAAGTTTAGCTATAAACATTGATTCAGAGGTGGAGATCGGTGCAATTTATCATGGCTGGACTAGTGTAACATCGGAAGTCCTAAATAATATTGATGTAAAAGAAACAACTTTATCAAATATCCTGCATATTATTTGAATATCGATCATTTGTGAGGGGATAACTAACAGCAGTAATTCCAGTTCTACAACAAGTCAACATTTTGAAGTGTCCTTTTCGAGATCTAATTCGAACAAGGGCCTTCACAGCTTAGATTGCTTGCTTTAAGGCAGAGGTGGCCAACCTTTCACATACCATGCGCCACGTTTTAAACATAATGTTTCAGATGCGACGTAAATCTCTTGTATACCCACGCCTAATGTCCGCTTCTTGTTGAAATTATAAAATTTATCATACACACACATATATACACACGTATATGTAGTTTTTACAATTTACAACTTCACATGAATAGAAATTAAGCAAGGAAGTATAATAAATAAAACTGATCAATTTTATTTAAGTACCGCCTTTATGAGACTTTTGCTGCTGTTTTACTTTCGCCAGTTTTTTTATTCTTGGAGTTAAGTTTGTTACTGAGAGGAGCAGTGCATTCTTCAAATTTGAATGTAAGTCTTGACCTCGCTTTGCTTTTAATTAGTTTCATGGCAGAAAATGTTTGTTCACATCTATATGTCGTTCCGAAACGACATATAAAACCCTGGGCAAATTTTCTCAGTTCTGGAAAATTTTCACGAGGTAACGTTTGCCAGAACTTGATCAAGTCAGATGCACTTGGGACTGAAGAATGCTCATCAAATTTAATTTTCAATGGTGGATGAGTTTTCAAGTCAATTAGTTCCAATTGTATATTGCTTGGCATCTTCATTATGTTTAGTTCACTAAGTGAAAATGGGTTTATAAAAGCAAGTATAGAGTCTTCTTCTTTTGAAATATCATGAAAACGACTTGAATGAATGAATATAGTATAACGTAAGTAAGTAAGTAATGAATGAATATATAGTATATATATATAGTTAACTCAACGAAAATTCTCGTATCCACGCAAAAATTCGAGCAATTTACGATAAACAGATTACGATTGATTACGAAACAGGGAACCATTGTGACGCCATGCTTCAAGTAAAAACTACAGCCTTCCTGAAAGTAGGAGAAAAACGTATTCTGTCTTATGAGCATTACGCAATAAAGCTGTTTTTACCAACGAAGAGAAAAAGGTACGAATAAGAAGTAAAGTTAGGCGTAATATTGTGACAACAGGCCTCTAGTATCAATATCTACTCTACTCTACCCTCGATTCTAATTGGCCTTTGCTAATCAGCTGTTTGGCCTAGCGTCGCGTGATTTTACTCCAGGCTTCTTCAAAATTAGTACTTGCGTCACAGCAAGCGATTTTACGCTTCGCTTTTGTTGACAACGGTCATTTGAAGTTTGGATGTAAAAGGTGGTATTTAGGGGTCATTTTCAGCATGTTGTGGGTTGATTTATAATAAACTTTTTAGGCTTGGGCAATTCAACCGGTTGTTCAATGGTTATTGGGAGATATTTGGGAAGTCTGGGCAATGGAAAATCCATGTTTCAAGCTGATAAATGACGATTTTCTATTTTTCCAGAAGTTCTGAACTTTTTACTCCAGTAGGGAAAAAATAGTAAATTTTACTAATTTTTGCTAAAAGTCTAGAATGAATGTCATAAAGTCCGTCCAAAAGCTAACGTCGATAATCGCCTGTTGTTCCTAATTCCAACAAGCCGTAAGTGGACGACGTGGAGTAAGGAGAATAGATTTTGAGTACAATCAAAAGTCACCATGTAAATCGCAAAAAAACGGCTTGGCGAGGAGAAGCCGAGTGCAATTAACAATTTTGGCATGAAAAGGGTTAAAGATGCAATGCGCCACCTCTAATCATGCAATGCGCCACGTTTGGCGCATGCGCCATAGGTTGGCCACCCCTGCTTTAAGGTATTCAAATTTTTCTAATCATCTGTTTCAAGAATTCACAATGTTCACCACTGGTGTTGATATCATCATGTTAATACCTTGAAAATTCTACAATTTTTGCACTAACAAAGTACTTGAATAAGTAACTTCAGCTTGTTTGTCTGAGCGTAGTACCTTCTATTTTTACTTCCATTAACAGTATCATCCTGCGAATGACATACCAACACTGCTATGTGGGCACTTCCTTTGAGCAATAATAACAAATTTCTTTTATCATTATTTTAGATCACTAAATTGTGAAATATTTATTTCATCTGGGAAAAGATGGGGACAGTGTTTTGAAGATATCCCTTGTTTCACTTCTATTACGAGCTCAGGGACTCATAGCCAATTGAATACACATACACCTGTCCATAAGTTTCAGTTCCTTTACACAAATTGATGTAAAGTAGGCGAACAAAATTAGTTGAGGAGTGCCCAAATTTATAATTGTACAATTATTATTAGTAAACAAACTTTAATGTGCGAAATTTGGTTCAAAACCCGACATAACTAAGTCGATTAAAAATATTTGAAGATAAACCTATATTTTTTCATCTTTTTAGTCAAAGAAAATATTGTCTACATTTCAAAAGAAGATATGATGGTTGGATATGATATGATGGCTTTGTTGACTTGGGAGAGTCGAGAAAAGCAGAGAAAAAGTTCCTGCACACAATGCACTGCAAGTTTATGCACATGGTTTGATTGGGAAGTTTCCAAAGCCCTTGACGTTATCCGCTCAGACCATCTCGCTAGCATTTTTTGGGAAAGTGTTGGAGAAGTGGGTTTGGGGCTCATTACAGATGGACTTAGTGCAAACCGTAAAATGTTCCATGAGTTAAACAATTTGAGGTTAACTTTCCTATATACATGTTTCAATGGTTCTGATCATTTCATTTACTCAAAACAGTACGCAATAATATGTTTGCGAATCGCGCTGGTGGAATTCGCCTATTGAAAAAGATGACCATTTTCGTGCATTACCCTTCTTTTTTATCCGAATAGTTTCGCTCCTGCAAATTGACGGAATCCCACTTGTGCTTACAAAGCTACCTAAAAGTGTGTGTCAATTATGCAGCCCAGGTGCTATCTAAGACTGCTGCAAGATTGATGCAGCAGAGAGGTGGGCCAGCATGGTCTATGGATAAATGGTTTGATATTATGAATACTTGAAGGGTGCTCCCGTAATATGTGTACCAGGTTGGAGTTATCAGGTTGTGCGCTATCTTGGTACACATACTACGGGAGCGCCTAAAAAATGCTCCGACCATTCCATAGCATTGATGAGCGTCTGATTTGGCTTGAAAATAATTTTCATTCCAGAAATACGCAACTGGAAATCATCTGTCGCTGGGCCAACTCAAACAGTTCTAGACATGCTGTATTTTTATTATGCAACTTACATTGCCTATTGTCTTGAAAATATATACTATAGTGCAATGAAAACTTTGTTATGGAAAATAGATTGCTTTGTTTAATTACTGCTAAAGTAATAAAAATAAACCTGGAGTCACATCTAAACGCACTACCTTGCAAAATAAAGTGAAAAGAGATCATGCTCTTCATGATCATTTATTTTTAAGCAGTTTTCGTAGGGATGAATCCTGTTTGATGGCACCTTATTTTTCCAAGATGTCCAGCATGCTAGTATCGTTTTGGGCGATACCAAATGATTCCATATTAAAATTTTCAAAAACTGTGGCTGTAACACCTTCATGAGCATAGTTTAATCTAAATTCAATTTCGAGCAGCTTGGACGCTGGGCAATGGTACGGTTAGGCGTCCATATTCTGTTTTCTGCATTACTGCAATCATAGAGTCAGTTATCAAACAGTCCGGTTCGGGATTAAATAATGACTGAATTCTTTTGCAGTCTTCCGGGTCTTAGCATCGTTTTTGCACTTTTTGTAAAATAAACCCAGCAATGTATTGGATTATATGGACTTGATATAGAACTTGAATCCAGTAAATCTGGAAAACATAGGGAACAGGTGTGTAATATTAGGATATCGCATTATTGATTACCATGAATGTCAATCAAACAGGGTCAATACTTGAAATTAAAATCGATCAAGCGCCAGTTAAGCTGGTGCGCACAATGTATGAATCAGGTAGTGTTTTATTGCCTACATTCCAAACCAATATTGCTTAGAAAACAGTTGCGTTTTATAGCCTTTTGTATGAATAAAAACCCAATTAGGCAATTTTTGCCAGTTAGTCATATGTTCCGTAAAATTATGGTATCTAAACATACTCAAATCCAGACAAATATTAAGCACCACACCTTTCGTTTTATCCATTTCTTTGGCTGTGAATCTATCAAATAATTTCCCGACAGACTGGAGGGTATAGTATGTATACTATATTCGAGTGTGAGGAATAACGTTAACTGCATCACAGCTGAAGGATAACATTTGATCACTCAGGACTTTTTTTCAGCAACAATTGTAAGTATTTGACCACATTTGGTAAAATAGGGACAGTGGCTGCAATGATCTTCCACTACAAATCTCCCCACACTAATATCTCTGCCTAAAAATAAAATAAAAATTCAAATATTTTGACAGATTCAACCCATGGTAGTTCAAAAAAAATTTCCTTTATGTTTAACTTGAGTTGTGGAATTTGTATTAGTAATTATGGAATTTATGTAGGAGTCTATAGTTATGTAAATCTTACCTTGTTTGTGAATATGTTGAGCCAGACACTCCTCATTGGTCAAGGCTTTAGTTGCGCATCATGGTATGTTAGTCGTTGGGTACCACCGCCTTGACCAATGAGGAGTGTCTGACGCGATACGCTCCATTGCGGCAACTTGATTCGTTAACGCCCACTCGAGTTCCCAGCGTTTTGCTGCGGTTTCACCATATCTGTTGGTCGCATCGGACTCACTCACGGGCTGTAGTTATTATATAATCGATGGCTATGGCTAACAAAGATAAGTCTATCATTTCTATACGTTAGATATATGTTATAAGTGTGTTTCCCTTAGCGGGTGACTATTCAGGGAACTACCATGTGTTGATGTATGACAGACAGAGCTGCCGAGTTTAAATCCCTGAATCAGATCCTGAATTTGAGGATACATTCAGACATTACCTGTCTGCATGTACTGTACTAGACTCATTCATGTTAGAGGATCATAAACTGACAGTATTCATAGATCTTGACGAGGCAATGGAAGAAAAGTTTACCTTGAATGAGCAAAAGTAAGACAGCTATTGAAAAGAGAGCTACAGAGGGCAAAAAGTGTTAGGAGAGAATTAATGCAGGACCACCAACAGATCATGCATTCAATTATTTTATCATCAATATATTTTCTGGATTTTATTCTATAGATAACACATACTAATATATCACATAAATGTGATATTTTCATGACAATATTTTTGCCAATAAACAACTTATTCTGTGATTCATAAAAAATAACTCATGTTTTATTTCAAGGTGCTCAACGTGTCAAAAGTTATTTTCCATCATGGCATTTATGGCTCAAAATATTCACAAACAAGGTAATATTTAGATAATTATAGACTCCTACATAAATTCCATGATTACTAATACAACTTCTACAACTCAAGTTAAGCATGAAGGCAGATTTTTTTAAGAGATTTTTTTTTAAACACCATGGGATAAATCTGTCGAAACAATTTTGAATTTTTTCATTTTTAGGCAGAGATATTAGTGTGGAGAAAATTGTAGTGGAAGATCATTGCAGCCACTGTCCCTATTTTACCAAATGTGGTCAAATACTTACAATGGTTGCTGAAGAAAAGTCCCAAGTGATCAAATGTTATCTATCAGCTGTGATGCAGTTAGCGTAATCCCTACACTGGAACAGAGTATTCCAGGTTTATTATACCATCCAGTCTGTCGGAAAGGTGCGGTGCTTAATATTTGTCTGGATTTGAGTAGATGTTTAGATATCATAATTTGACGGACCATATGACTTACTGGCAAAAATTGGGTTTTTATTCATACATAAGGCTATAAAACGCAACTGTTTTCTAAGCAATAGTGGTTTTGAATGTAGGCAATAAAACCCTACCTGATTCATACATTGTGCGCACCAGCTTAACAGGTGCTTGATCGATTTTACTTTCAAGTATTGATACCGTTTGATTGACATTCATGGTAATCAATAATGCGATATCTTAATATTACACACCTGTTCCCTATGTTTTCCAAATTTACCAGATTCAAGTTCTATCATACTGAATGACGATGAGGTCCATAGAATCCAATACATTGCTGGGTTTATTTTACAAAAAATGCAAAAATTTTACTATAGAATCATTTGGTATCGCCCAAAACGATACTAGCATGCTGGACATCTTGGAAAACTTATGTCGCTTCTACCTGAAATATGCTGCCATCAAAGAACCAGAATCGTCAATAACGCTCTCTTGAAAAATACCCAGAATTCATCCCTACGAAAACTGCCTAAAAAATAAATGTAGATAGCATGATATTGTTTCACTTTATTTTGCAAGGTAGTGCGTTTAGATGTAATTCCAGTTTTATTTTTATTACTTTAGCAGTAATTAAACAAAGTAATCTATTTTTCATAACAAAATGTTCACTGTATGGAATATAGTATATTTTCATGACAATAGGCAATGTAAGTTGCATAATAAAATTACGACATTTCTAGAACTGTTTGAGTTGACAGATGATTTCCAGTTGCGTATTTCTGGAATGAAAATTAATTTCAAGCTAAATCAGTGGCTCATCAATGCTATGGAATGGCCGGAGCATTTTTTAGGCGCTCCCGTAGTATGTGTAAATTTGGCCAAGTATTCATAATATCAAAACACTTATCCATAGACAATGCTGACCAAGAGCTCTGGCCCACCTCTCTGCTGCATCAATCTTGCAGCAGTCTTAGATAGCATAGCACCTGGGCTGCATATTTGACAAACACGTTTGGGTAGCTTCGTAACAAGTGGGATTCCCCAATTTACAGAAGCGTAACTTTTCGGATGAAACTGCACGAACTTTTTTAATAGGCGAATTCTAACAGCGTGACTCGCAAACACAATATTGCGTACTGTTTTGAGTAAATGAAATGATCAGGACCGTTATTACTTGTATATGGGAAAGTTAACTTCAAGTATTTAACTCTTGGAACATTTTACGGTTTGCACTAAGTCCATCTGTAACGAGTGCGATGAGCCCTAAACCCACATTCTTAAAGTTCTCCAACACTTTCCCAGAAAATGCTAGCGAGATGGTCTGAGCGGATAACGTCAAGGGCTTTGAAAACTTCCCAATCAAACCATGTGCATAAACTTGCAGTGCATTGTGTGCAGGAACTCTTTTCCTGCCTTTCTCGGCTCTCCCAAGTCAATAAAGCCAACCATCATAGCTTTTTTTGAATCGTAGACAATATTTTCTTTGACTGAAAAGATTTATCTTCAAATATTGCCTTGAATTGACTAAGTTATGTCACGTTTTGAACCAAATTACACACAACTTACCAGATTTGTCTCAATTTCGGACATTAAAATTTGTTTAATAATAATAATTGTACAATCATAAATTTGGGCACTCCTCAACTAATTTTGTTTGCCTACTTTACATCAATTTGTGTAATGGGACTGAAACTTATGGACAGGTGTATGTATATTCACTTGGCTATCAGTCCCCGAGCTCGTAATAAAAGTAAAACAACGAAAATCTATAAAACACTGTTTGCATCTTTTCCCAGAAGAAATAAATATTTCATAATTTAGTGATCCAAAATAATGATAAGAGACTTTCTTTTTATTGCTCGAAGGAAGTGCCCATATAGCAGTGTTGTTAAGTCATTTGCAAGATGATACTGTTAGTGGAGGCATAAATAGACAGTACTACACTCAGGCGAATGAGCTGAAGTTACTGATTTATGTACTTTTTGAGTGAAAAAATTGTAAAATTTTCCCGGTAATAACATGATGATATCAACACCAGTGGTGAACATTGTGAATTCTTAAAAACAGATGATTAGAAAAATATTCAATACCCTAAAGCAAGCAATCTAAGCTGTGGAAGCCCTTGTTTGAATTTTTTGAATTAGATCTCGAAAAAGGCACTTCAAAATGTTGACTTGTTGTAGAACTGGAATTGCTGCTGCCAGTTATCCCCTCACAAATGATCGATGTCTAAATAATATGCAGAATATTTGATAAAATCGTTTCTTTTAAATCAATATTATTCAGGACTTCCGATGTTACACTAGTCCAACCATGATAAATTGCACTTATCTCCAACTCTGAATCAATGTTTATAGTGTGGCGTACCAAAATTGATATCACCACTCAGGTTCTTTCTGCCAGCTTATCGGACACTGAAGTTGCAATAGATGTCGTTCACAAAACAATCTTCTTGCGGTTCCAATTATAGCAGAGTAACTAAGTTAACTAACTAGATTAATTATACATACACCTGTAAGAACTTAATACAACCAAATACTGGTACAGTGTCTGGCCTTGAAGAGAAAGGTAATTCTACAAAAATATCATGAGCAACCTGCTCATTATTTTCCATAATAGGTTCCACATCAGGTAAAATGTCAAATCCAGTTAATTCAATATCATTGTCTTCTTCATCTTCATGAAGGTAAGGTCTCAGTTTTTCAACATGCACAATTCGAGAACGTGTTCCCGAATTCTTCTGAATCCTATACAAGTGATTAGGTAAACAGTCCACAATTCGATAAGGTCCAATCCAAGGAATACTCAGCTTGCGATGCTTTGGTGGATAATAATACCACACCAATTCATCTCTCTGAAAAGTAAGTGGTTTAACACCCAGATCAAAATTTCGCTTTTGTCTGGTTGCAGCAGCATTTAGATGTTGCCTAGCATGAAGAAAAGCTTTTTCAGTTGCACAGGAAAACCATTCGACAAATTCAGTGTAACAAGGATGAGTTGATGACTCAGGTTTGCCAAACATAACATCAACAGGCATCTCGATTTCTCGTCCAAGCATTAACTTGTTCGGTGAATATCCTGTACTATCATGTACAGTGGAGCGATATGCCATACAAAGATATGGGAGATGGTCGTCCCAATCATTTCGATTCTCATTTACAAAAGCTTTCAACATCTGCTGTATGGTCCTGTTGAAACGTTCAACTTGTCCATCTGAACGAGGATGATATGGAGTTGTTCGAGTCTTTTGAATCCCGTACAATTGACACATTTCTGAAAATAATTTTGATTCATAGTCTCTTCCTTGATCTGAGTGGAGAATTCGTGGTACCCCAAATCTCGAAAAGAATTGAGTAACCAATGCATCAGCAGTGGTGTCAGCTCGCTGATTTGGTAAAGCAAAACATTCCACCCATTTAGAGAAATAGTCCGACAAAACCAAAATGTGTTCATTTCCATTTTCAGTTACAGGCAATGGTCCAAGAAAATCAATGACAATCCTTTCCATAGGAGCTCCAGATATAAGTTGTTTCAAATCTCCCTGTCTTCTTCCGTAAAGCATCTTTGTTGAAGCACAAGACTTGCAAAATTTGCACCATTTCAGAATGTCCCTTTTGAAACCAGGCCAATAAAATCTGCGCCTTATACTCTTGAAAGTTCGATTAGCACCAAGATGACCTGCAGTGCGCAAAAAATGTAGCTTATGGAACAAATCCTGCCTCAAATTTGATGGAACAATCAATTGGATATGCGATTCCTCCGATTTACAATCAGGAATCCAACGACGATAGAGAAGTCCATTATCTACAAAAATCAAGTCCCACTGCGACATTAAACGTTTGGTCACTGTTGATTCAGGCATGTATTCTTGAATGTCAGGTTTCTGAGCAGTAAGTTGTTTTCATTTCAAAACAGCAGAAATATCTGGATCTTCACTTTGCCAAGATTTAATTTGCTCATCTGTGTAGGTATCTAGCCAATTACAATCGGAACAGTCTGACGATGATTGACCGGGCTGTTTTGATATTGCACTTACAATAACATTACTCACAGCCACATCACCATTGGTACCACAATCAGAACAATCTTCTCGCTTGCATTTGCGAACTTGGCGTGACAATCCATCAGCATTGCCATGTTTCACGCCCGGTCTGTGTTCAATCTTAAAGTCATAAGCACCAAGTGTTAATATCCATCTTGCTAACATTCCTTGAGGTTCACGAAAATTGATCAACCATTTCAGAGCAGCATGATCTGTGCGAATTCTGAACGGTCTCCCGAGAAGAAAATGACTGAAGTGACGAACAGCCCACACCACAGCTAATAGTTCCCGGTGTGTAGCACAGTATCTACGTTGAGACTTGGACATAGTCTTACTGGCATAAGAAAGTACACGTTCATTGTCGTCCTGAACTTGAGATAACACTGCACCAATCCCAAAACCACTGGCATCAGTATCCAATACAAATTCGCCGATTGTCCTCGGAAAGCTAAGAATTGGGGCTGATGTCAGACAGTGTTTCAGAATTTCAAAAGCCTTTTGACATTCAGTACTCCATACAAAAGAAATATTCTTCCTGGTCAATCGAATAAGAGGTCCAGCAATCGTTGAATAATCTTGAACAAACTTTCGGTAGTAGTTCGCTGTGCCTAGAAAACTACGAATATCGCTGACAGAATTTGGCGTTTTCCATTCTTTAATAGCCGCAACATTTCCAGGGTCGCAACAGACACCGTCAGATGAAATAAGATAACCAAGATAAGAGGTGCTTCGACGGAAAAGTTTACATTTCGAGGGCTTCAATCGTAAACCGGCACGGCGAAGTCTTATAAAAACTTCCCGAAGATTTGAGAGTGCCATTGAGAAATCACTACCATGAGCCAAAACATCATCAAGAAAATTGAAACACCCGTTCCACAGGAGATCACCAAGGATATTGTCCATCATCCGTTCGAATGTTGCAGGAGCATTCGCTAAACCAAAAGGCATCACTACAAAGTGAAAATGACCACGGCTTGGGATGCTGAATGCTGTCTTTTCACGGTCTGCAGGATCAACCTCCACTTGCCAATATCCGCTAGCGAGATCAAGAGTTGAAAACCATTGTGCTCCGTTTAAGGACTCAATGATATCCTCAATACGCGGCAAGGGATATGCGTCCTTGTATGTGACGTCATTAAGCAATCTAAAATCCACGCAAAATCTGGTAGAACCATCCTTTTTGGGAACTAGGACAATGGGAGAAGAATATGGGGAATCGCTGGGTTCTATGACACCCTTAGCCAGCATATTATCAACAGCTTCTTCGGCTATCTTCCTACGCGCCCACCCCATTCGACGAGGAGCCTGCCGAATCGGCTGTGGTGTGGTTGTGATGATCCTATGCTTTGCTGCTGAAGTACGGCCTAGTTCACCATCTGGCCCTACAAATACATCATGAAATTCACAAATCAAATTGACCAACTGTTCACGTTGACTCGGGGTTAGATCCTCAACGGAATTGACCATGTCATGTAGATGTTCTGGTAATTCAGAAGCTATAACCCGATTATCGGATTCGTCAACTTGAATTTGTGCTACTAGCTGAGGATGTGCAATACCAAGCAAAGATCCAGCCCTGATCTTAAGTTGTCTGCCTTTTTGGTTCACCGCTAGAACAGGAACAGTGGACTTTCCTGGATCCACAACAGAAGAGATCAGCTGAATGCCATCAGCGAGGAAAGAAGAATTCAGCGGTTCAACAAGAGCAGCAACGTCAGACAAATTGCTTTTCGGCCAAGGACGACTAAGTTGTGCAGGGATAACAACCTTAGAATATGGCGGTATAGTAATATCTTCTCGAACAGTTACACGACAACACGGTACAGACTTTTCAGTAAACAGTTTGATTTCATGACCCTCTATCATCATGCGTCCAGATGATAAGTAAAGAACGCAATCATGTTCTCGGAGATAGTCCATGCCCAAAATACCATTAGACATACCTAGGTTGGCAACAACAACAGTGCGTCGCGATGCAAAAGAATCAATAGACAAATCAACTTCCAATGTACCCAGTGGTGATAAATCATGTCCTCCCACTGCAACAAGAGATTCTTCGAGCGGTGCTAAATGTGTTTCTTTCCCACCTATAGCCTCAAAGATGGAAATGTCGATCAGAGTAGTCATAGCACCACTATCTACAAGAAAATTGAACGGTTGATTGTTTACAAGTACCTTCGCATGCCAACTATTGTCATATTGCAAGGAACAAATATTCAGGTCTATATTCTGGTTCGTTGGTCCGTCATCAAGCAATAATTCAGCGGACACTGAGGACCTCAAGCCCGCTGAGTGTCGTTTAAATTTGCGGTCGAAGAGGAAGCAGCTGTTGCTGGATTAGCGGGATTCTGAAGATGTGGACAATCCCGTTTAAGATGACCAGTCTGCTTACAATTAAAACAAGCCTTGCAATCCCTGCCCCAGTGACCATGTTTACCACAACGAGGACACGGGTTGCGTGGTACACCATCAAAATTGCGATTGTTGGCACGCGGTTTAACATATCCTATAACCTCATCCAGTTTCTGTACAAGTAACTTGATACTGTCTTCAAGAGAAAAGTTGCTTTGCTGATTAACTACATTACCAGTATTGCTCTGTTTCACTGCTGCAATGCGCGGTTTAGACATGTTCTTTCCCTCGGAGTGGTTATTATCAACAGAGTAATACAGTGTCGCAAGAGACAAAGCCTTTTCGAAAGTATCAGGCTGTTGCATGGTAACATGCTTGATCATGCTTTCATCGGTTAGACCGGCAAGAAATTGCGATTTCAAAATATCATCCTGACCAGTAATATCCAGATTTGGGTAGGCAAGAATAACAAGCTCTTTCAACTTATTACCGTAATCCCGTGGCGCTTCATTTGGCTTAATCCTACGACAGTGAAATGTAGTACGGTAGGAGCTCTCATTTCCGGCAGGTTTAAAGAAATGATTGAAATGAGCCACAATATCACGATAGCTAGTACGTTTCATATCTGGTAAATCTTTCAACACATTTAGAGCTTGACCTGTCATGCAAGTAGCCAATTCTAATCCCGCAGTGTCGTCATCCCACTGATTATAACTGGTAACCAATTCAAAATGGCATAAATAACTGGGCCACGTCATGACAGTGGATCCATCGAAATACATTGGCTTTTTGGCTTTTCTTGCCATCATCGTAGCATTAGCTGTGCTATTGAGAACACTACGACTAACATTGGCATTTGAGACACTACTAGCGCTCACTGGAGGAGCTGATTGTGTAGCCACTGTAACCATTTTCGGCCTAGTACTAAGTTGCCTTCTGACATTTGTGCCCTCATTACCATTATCATTCAAAAAAGGAATTGTAGGTGCAAGGTTACTCACATGACCATTCTCCAAAAATTTCACTTCTAATGTCTGCGAGAACGCGTTCCGCTTCCCTTCTGGCTGTCCATCTTCTGATCCAAAATCAGAAATTTCATCATGCTTGAGAACAGGTGCTGCTTTTGGAACAACTGTTGCTGGTGTTGAAGTTATCAGGCTGACATTTGGGTCATGTGACATGGGCTGGGTTTCCTCAGGATCAGCAATTTTTCCTTTATTAACCACGCCAGAAATATCTTGCAGAATGCTGTACATCTGCTCAAATGACGAGCCCATTTTTGTATTTTGGAATTCAACTGATTCTAGTTGACTTCCAATCTGTTGTACACAACCGTCCATCTGTTGCATGCGACTGTCTATCAGTTGCAACCGACTGTCAGTCTCCTCTTGCTTTTCCAACATTTCCTCTTGCTTTTCTTCTGATTCCTTCAGTTTTGCCTTTAATATCTGTATTTGCAGATGCAAAAGTTCATTCTCCTCTTTGGCTTCCTTTGGTGCCGGTACAATCTTTCTTCTCTTAACCATTTTTCCAAGATATCAGGCAACCGCAATTAAAAAAAAATTCGGCAACCTCAAATGTCCAATATTGTTCAAATATTTTCCGTCACAGACTTGCCTACTTAATCGGCTTAGTCTTAATAGTCCCTGTGTCAAATAATATATCCTGGCGTGTGCTCGCCAAAAATTCGTATATGTGGCGTACTAAAATTGATATCACCACTCAGGTTCTTTCTGCCAGCTTATCGGACACTGAAGTTGCAATAGATGTCGTTCACAAAACAATCTTCTTGCGGTTCCAATTATAGCAGAGTAACTAAGTTAACTAACTAGATTAATTATACACCTGTAAGAACTTAACACAACCAAATACTCCAAATCAAAAAATACAATAAAAAAAACATGAAAAACACAGTACAAATACCGTAGGATACATACGTAACACAAGATACGGAATTGGTCTATGACGTCACAGTCATGAACTATTTACTTATAATGGGATACTAAAAACCGGGTAAAACATACCTAGATATACATAAGAATAACTAGTATGACACTAAAGATACAACACAAATCCTATCTTATCGACAAACATGTAATATACATGGAAATACGCATAGAAATCACACAGGAAATAAACAGCGAAAATAGACTAGTTACGGAAACGTCAAATACAAACTAACTAGTAAACAGAGCTATGCCAAACTGGAGAGATAGTAAACCTGTACTACTAATATCATTTTACAACAAGAATTACATAGATTTACGTCATTAAAACACTATAATAATAACCTAATACACAGAGGAAATTCCACACTGCCGGCAGTCTGACAAACCAACTAAAAAGAGAAAGTTACACAGCTGCTCACTAGTGACTCAAGTGGTAAGAACAAATATGGGCACACAGAATAAAACAGAGTTATAGACGTGGTCGTCTCAATAGCTAAACTTGATTGCTCTGCAGCTGATTAGGGCTTGAGGAAAAAAATTGAAGATTGTCTTCTAAATCCTGGTAATTTTATTTATGCAGTTGGAGGGTGAATAAGTTGATGCACTTTTTTTCAAGTCTTGCAAATTTTTATGACATATTTTTTCAGCTACTTTCCTCTTTCTTGGAGAATATCTATTCAAAGTTGGCGTTCATCTTGGGTATTGCACCAATTTTAAGACACGACTGTGAAGCTTTGTTGGATATTCCTCTCTTTTATTATAAAATTAAAATCTTGAAGTTACTTTTTTGAATGTCATTTTCTTCCAAGTGCCCTTCACAAATTTTATTCGTCACATAAATACAGGTGTTTAATATCAGAATCAGCCTGCAGACCAATCACATTTTTTTCAATTTTTTCTGCCCATATAAATTTTTAACCGGAACAAAATCGCTTGGCAGGGTGCAAGATCCATTGACACTATCGCATTGTGGAACGCATCATCGATTACTTATGTTGATAAGTGATGTAAATAAATAGCCTATACAAATTGCATAATACAAATTATGCAATTCTAAAAAAAAGTAGCTTAAAAGAAAAAACGGGTTGACTTTGGAAAATGGAATTGGTACTTTCTGTTTTTTAGAGTTTGGTGAATACTATAGTGCTGGTATGTTAGTCGTAAGTTATAATAGTAGAACTATATCTCCTATAGACTAGGGGGTATGTAACTAAAAAGATCGTAACCCAGTACCGGACTCACAGAACATAGGAAATAAAGTAGCCTAGGCCCTAGGTTACGATAATCCGGTAGAATAGTGCAGTATTGAGATGTTTCATGAAACGCAAAGTTACCTGTAACTACGTTGTCTTGAGGGAGAAACTACTAGTTGAAGCCAAAGGTAAATCTAATCTATCTTTGATTACACTAAAGAAACAGAGCTTAAGATGGACAACCGGCATTTGATATTTTATTCACATTAAAATACTGAACCAACCTAAGGAAATACCATAGGCTGCTGAGCTAAGAATATACAGCGAGAAATTTTGTCCACATACCAGCGTCTTCACCAGTCCCCGAGCAAATCAAGTGACCGCAATGGAGCGTGAAGCTCCAGAAACTCGCAACGCGAATAACTTTGTTTTGTGGGCGTGGCTTTCTAGGCTAGTTTCATCCCCCTGGGTACCACGCAAAGCAATTTTTGGGTTTGTTTTAAGCATAAATATACTCCGCATTTGGTACATCTGATTACCGGCTTGCTATCACACCCAGGGAAACGACATTGCTGTCTCTCAGCTTCTACCACAGGCCAATGGCCAGTGACGTAGGTTCTAACCTCATTGTACCCGTCCTTTTTTTTTAATTTTTGTCAGACCAGCTCGCATCCCAATAACCGATTTTGGCTCGCCGTCCCTATACAATAGATCTTCTTTTTGGCGAGAACGAACATCAAAGGTATGGACGTAAACCAATTGTCAAAACAGAGTATGTGATTTACATCATTCTCCACATTATCGGCCTGTTTGACCATCTGTTCCACACAACATAAAGATTTTATACCCCTATTTGTGGGGCTTTTTAGGAAGTTTTTTTTTTCAGCCCTGACCTCCCAGTAAACGGAACCATCTGCTCGTCGATACATAAAACTTGCTCTTGATGCAGTGGTTGAATTTTGCTTTATGCATTTCTAACGGGGGTCTGATTTTGAACAATCGATCTTGTTGAACATCAGAATCGCCATGAAGTAAATCGTTGTTATTGAAATGGAGCATCTTTTTTATTCTTTCCCATCGATCACGGGTCATTACATCGGCAACGCAGTAGGCTTGCACGTAATTTACGGATTTACGGAATTACGTAATTATTTGGAGTTACGGAAGGGAAGTTACGAATTACGTAAAGTCGTAATTATTGCATTGAAACGGGCTTTCTTCAAAGCAGTCAATTTCGTCGATTGCGAAAAATGAAAGCTCAACAAGTAGAAGAAGTTAGAGTTCCGGTATTCGCAGCCGTTCTTCCTACTTTTCTCTCTCTTGTTACGTAGGTGAAGGAAGGCATGACGCGTTGCCATTTACTAACCTATTATCAACTTTTCTGGCATGGCCAATGTAAATTATTAACGTAGTTAAGGGGAAAGAATTGAGTAGGGCCGTTTGACGCCAACACACCTGGTTTTAACTTCTCCCGTAACTTAACCGTAGATAAGGAATTGAATAGAATTGCGTTGAGACCGATTGACGCCATCACACCTGGTTTCAACTTCTCTCGCATCTTATCTAGCATGGCCATGGCCAATGTACATAATAACCGTAGATAGGGGGAAGAATTGTGTTAAGACCGATGGACGCTAACACGCCCGGTTTCAACTTCTTCGGGTGAAATGACTAATGAACGCAGGAGATCAATTTTTCAAACATGGTCTATCAAACATTTGTATCCATTTTACTTTTATTTATTATTTACTTGTTTCAGTTTTCCGTTACTTATGGTATATATGTTCCGTTTCTATTTTATTCTATTTTATAGTCACGCGTTTAAATAGTGGGAATTCCCCGCCAAGTGTGGATTAGCAATGCTTAACCATTCTTTATTGTTAATATCAACACTTGATATATGAACATGGAATATCATACTGTTTTTGGCTGTTTTATTTCAGACTTGGGGTATAAACAGGAAAATATCCATAACCTTTCAACACGACGATCTTGTGAAATTTAACGAAGAGCTTTCGCGACGACTTGGAACCAAATAAGCGAAAAGAGCGATTGATCACTCGCGCCAATACCTCGCCGTGATAATTAATGTCGCGCTTATCAGATAGCAATATGACGACAAAAGAGAGATTGCGTAATGAACCAACTCAACTTCTTCTTCTCGGCATCGGTAAAGCGATTGAGACGGCAGAGAAACAGCAAAACGACGGATTCCTCGCGAACCGCTAAAAATTTAACTGCTATCATATATAATCAAATATGAGCCAGTGTGTTTATTCTGTGCGAGATCCATTTTCTATTACAAAATCTGGATGTTCTGTTAACGGTTTTATCGTTATATATCAGTCCGGACTTGGCCTTGCTCATGATGTTTTTCACAATTCCTCTCAATATTTCGGCCATATATGATAAACTGTCCTACCAAATGCGGCAACTTATTTTGATTTATCGTGGACTTGAATACCACCGGAACTCGACCAAACTTGTGTCAATCTTGGCCGATAGGATCGCCGACTTGAGTTAGCAAATAAATGTCGTGAGTGTAAAATAAATGTCACAAAATGCATTGTTTTGCGATATAACTTTTGTATTTTCGGAGAAGGCATATCATATAAGTTCGATATTTAAAGTATACTCAAATAAATAATATTTGATCTAAATTTATCGCAAATAATGTTATAAACATTCAGTCCGCGAAATGATTAAATGTAAAATGAAGCATGGTAATCGGAATATCGTCAATAAGTCGACATCAATAATTATTATTATAAAATGCTAACAAGGCAGTAATGTCGGATAATGCAGAAGACGCTGCAAAAACAAGTCTTCGTCGCGAGGAAATCGCAAGTATAATCAAACGAGAGAATACGCTCTTCGTTGGTTAATAAATTAGAAACCCCTAATTTTTATTCAGTACTAAGGTGGTTTTAAAAAACTATCGTTTCCATAAATATCCGTATACCAGTGTCGGTAATGATAAAATAAAATTGATCGCATAAAAATGGGACGGTTAATTTGCGAAGGTGATAAAGTAAAACCAAAGCTAACACCAAAGATAAAAATCAGAATAAAATTAATTTGAATTCACTCCTTGATATTTGTCTTTGACATCTGCCGACGGCGTGTAGTACTGCCAAGAATATGAAAACCCAACTTCAATGTCCCATTTGGAAAAGAAGTGGATTCAATTGGTTGTTATGATAGGTTTAAATGCGTGGAAAAATATCGCAATTACGGGGTCATTACGTAATTGATTTTGCCGTAATTACGGAATTGATTTTTGTCAATTACGTGCAAGCCTACAACGCAGTCAACCTTTGTTTCCACAGCCCAAAACATACGTGTTCTCGGTAGACGAAAAGTAGACATGTAAACGACACAACCAAAAAACTTCAAAAAACAAATTGTAAGGTTTAGTTGTTTGGAAGGATCGCTTTGGCTCGCATAGATATTGGTTTTCGCAACTATTTGGTGAATTACATCCGAGTCAAAAAAATATTTGAAATATTCAATTGGTGCTCGCCCTGTTTCCGATTCATACTCACGGCCTTTCCATGCAGACAGCTCTCGTGCTGATTCTGAGTCACTTTTCTGTACAATCCTACATACGGGCTTCCTACGTGGGATATTGATTCCAATACACACCTCGACTTCAACCACGGAAGAAACTGACATCTGTCCTAACAGTTCTTATGTTAATAAAGCTATAGCCTATGTTGAAAATAAGCGTTGAATTGTTTTCCATTGGTAATTCCATAGAAAACCAATATAGCTTAAATTTCTCCGCCTTGTATGTGCTTGGTTATCGGGAAGATTAAATTAAATCGATTACTAATGTAGATTAAAATGCAATTATACTTTATATAATATTTGAAAAAGCAGATAAAAATGGCCCTAATTTGTAGAAAAAATATAGAAAAATCAGGAATGAACAAAACCATTGAAAAAAATACGAATTTAGGACGAAAACATTTTCAAAGCGGAAATTAGATACCTGATAAGTTTTTTATTTAATTTAATAAATTTGTTTGTTTTTATATAAAATGATAAATATAGGAATTGTTCAAATGCTCACTTTTCTAATATAATCGGTCAAATACCTTATTCAGTACCTGAGAGGCTTTCAAATGGATTTGGACCTAATCTACCAATATTTGAGACCAGAATTATTGGTCAGAATAAAAATTGTAGAAAATGTTCATACAATTATCGTGTTTTGACTCCTACGCGATTCTCCAGAATTGATTCGCGACCAAAGGAATTTGGGAAACACTGCTATATGGTGACTTATTGCTCACTCAATATACAAGCTTAGACTTGACATCCAAAATGGGGATTTTTGTCCAATGATCTAATGTAGAATATCTACAAAACAGCGTGGGCCCTTCCTTCAGGACAAATTTAATAGCATAAACCAGGGGTTACAAATCAGTCAGATCCAGTGGCGTAGCAAGACTCTCGTGGGCCCCCCGCAAAAACATTTCGTGGAAATGACTCTAAAAACTTTCGGACATAAGCTAAAACAACGCTTTTTTTATTTCGTCAAAAAGCATTGCGGCACTATTGAATAGCAATGGTAACCTAAAATTTGCCGTTTATCTTGGTCACTTTAATTTTTTTCATACGTGCTTCCTCTTCTGCGTTTCTGTGCGCCATTTAGAGATTTTGCTTTCGACATCATTCTGACAGCCTTCCTAATTTTGCCGGTGCCGATCAAACCATATTTACGATCAAACCAAAAGACGCCGAAAATCGACGACTCCCTGGTATTGTTACGTGACAAAACGATTTGAGCAGAACTAACATCAACATTATAAGATGTGCATTACTGGTTTTGCGGCTTAAATTTCTAAATTCTAATAGCTTGGGCCCCTTTGAGCTGTGGGCCCTCCCGCGACCGCGGGGGTGGATGCTACGCCACTGGTCAGATCCCAAGAGCCGCATTTCGTATTATTCCCGCGAAGAGCCACATTACAAACAAGAACACACATGAACATCAGATATACCTTTATTCAGCTCTGCTGCAATGCTATTTTATTGTAATAGTAACTAATCATCACGATTACGTATTTTTTCAATGTGGAAAAGGAAAGCGATAACTCGACTTAATCAAATGACCACGGCCTTTCGCCAGGTTACCTACCAGTCTATACCAGTATTCGGCGTAAATGAACAATGCACGATGAATTATAATATGTTTTATCGAAACTTGATGAATCGTAGTTTGCAAAGTCTTTTTTTTCTAAAATCACAAACATGAGCTGCATGCGGTTCGCAGGCCGCCCCTGCCATCAAGACATACTGCTAAGGCCCAACCACCATAAGAGCCGCATATATTTTTGAAAGATTTGTGCTAAATTTTGCAGATTCTTTTCCAATATTTTGATATTTGCCAAGATTTTTCTCAATTTTGGACCTACGTAGAAGTATACCAAGATTCTTTGAAAAATCAGCAAGTTTTTTCCGTTGGACTGTGTAAGAAGTTCAACCATTCGCTCAGATGACAGAGCGCGACAATCTTTTTATAAGCTCTTGCATGAGTGTTGAACGCTTTTCTATGTTTGGTGTTGTAAACCAGATTATAAAGCCGTGTGTTGCAACCTTTATAAGCAGATCAAACGACATCTTTGGAAACTTTGAACTGGCCCGGATGGCAGAGCATAAGAATATCATTATCTACACACGTCCAGGGTTTTGCTTCAACATAATCTTCCGGAAGTCAACACGTTGTAATAGGGCATTTGAATTTATCGACAATATTCTCAATACAAGTTTTTACCTTTTTCGTGCAATGATATTTAATTGTATTCGACCTGACTTGGCTGAACCGTTTTTTATTTTGCATTGTGTTTTAAACCTATCTAAAATATATTTTTCTTACTCTGTCGCCCACCCACGGCTCATTGGAAAATTGGAAAGGTAAACTACAAGCGATGATCAAGGGCAGATTCTAAACCGGCGTCATTCATTCTAGAATAGACTTTTAGCAAGAATAAGTGAAATTTTTGGCGCTCCATAAGTACGTGTGCCAATATGACCCTTCGCCTTCCAGGGATATACATGATAAGGCATGTATGGACAATAGATAAAATACTACTCGAGGCTGAAAGTTATAAAAAGATCAATTAATCTGAGTCAGCTGTTGAACTAAGACACTTTGTATTCAAGCTGAATTTGTCAAATAAGAAACCTCTGAAAATTTGTTTCGGTGTTTTCGCCTAAAACGTAACCTAAATGCATATCGAGTCTTTACGGTATATAAACTTGAAAAAAAAAATTGCCCGAGATAACCGTTAAAAACATATGTACGGTACATTTAACAATTAGTCAAATAACCATTTAGGTCAAATAACTTCAGAACCTCACGTAACCTTCTAAATAAATCTCATACTCAAGCATCATACAGACGATAAGAGAGAGGACATTCTATTGATATGTTCTTGAGGATTTTTACAGCATATATGATTTTATAGACTCGTACACAAACGATTCTACAACATGAATAAGATGATGGATTTCAAAATGGGGAACAACTAATTGCTTAAAAATAGCAAATTGCAAGTGCCTTAAAATTATAAAAATATTTCCGACAATAAAAGGTTGCAAACAATAAGCGACCTGCGATTCCAAATGAACATATTCTCCCTCTCGTACACACACACACGCAACTCGCAACTAGAAATAGTCGTTGTGACGTCGGTTGGCCTTGTAATGTATGGCAACTATCCGTTAGGGTCAAAGGTCATCCTAGAGTTGACTATTAGTTTCTATGCTCAGCTAGCGTCGTGTGTGCTTCTGTATCCAATACAAGAGAGCAATGCTCAAATATATGGACACGAAAACTATTTGCAATAATTGCATCACGCTGTTAAACCGGCAAATATTTTTTGCATTGATGAAACCGCGACCACCATATTTCATAACATATTGAACACTATTGGAAAGATTGTAATGCTTCTTTATTAGCATATTGATGTTGTTTACCGCAGAACTGTAATGAAAAAGGCTAAAAGATGAGCATAAACATTGCAGCTGTGCAAGCGTACAAAAAAATGGAATAAGTTAATTTGACTGCAAATACAGTAAGAGTAAACATGTAAATAAACTTGATATGATTTGGCACATACCTACGTCATTGACTGTACAGTGGTCATATATTTCATTCTCACATCTGCAAATTGCAACAATTTGATTTTTAAAATAGGTGAGTAGGCTATCGATCAATTTATATTTGATAAAACTGAACAATATAACTAATTAATCTCATACAGCCATACCAGACTTGGAATGGTACCTTACCGGTAACCAGACAAGAGGCTGTGGTTCGCAATATGGTTAAGCCGTTCTATAGGCTTTCCTCTCCATCGGGATAATTATGTAAATCTTATCCTTTTTGTAAAGTCTCTTCCTCTGCATATTTCTGTATTTACTGATTTATGTACACTAACCTGCTGCACATGTTGAAATTTTTGTGAAGTTTCTTCCTCTGCATACGGTACCATACGTATTTATGCAAATGTTGTTTCCAAAAAAATGTAACGAAACAGCGAAAAATTAGAAAGGCATAGCAGCTGTGCAGACATGCTGGCTCATTACAAAAACTTAATTTCAATGCAGGCACACACTCTAAACAAATATAATTAATGCAACTAGTACAGTAATACTGTACTAGTCTACCGATATCGCACCTGTACAGCTGTACCGGTACGTACCGTAACGTACTACGGTACCGGTAAGACGGTACGTAAACCTGTAAACGGTACCTGTACGTGCCGTACAGGCCACAGGGACTGTCATAGCTTTCCCAGCTATCGTACCGGTACCGGTATCACTTTCGCTTAACACGGGAACCACAGTCTACAAATACTGAAATATACGGAAAGTGAACATTGATTGATTGATTGAACACCGAGCGAAACAGTACCGGTAGTTTAACTTAACCTCAAAAACTTTTCATTGCGGGTACCGGTAACCCCAAACATCTCGATTCCCCATAAACAACTCTTAGCGGAGCAAGAATTACGATCGCTTCTCAGTTGATATGCCTTCGCGCAATCGCCACAAGGTGTAACCATTTTTTATTCTGATCACTTCTTTGAACACAAAAAACGAATCTCTCGAAGTCCACAGGAAATTTTAAAATAAATAAAAGTAATAGCCTTTTGGAGAAAAATTTTATCTTCAACCACTGAAAATTCCAAAGCAATTGGTCCAGTATTCGAAGAGAAAAGCGACTTTTTAAAAACGTGTCAAAGAACAAGAACAACAACATAATATTGAAACGATCGTTATGTCCACTTCGTGTCCAATAATCTGGGTGTAATGTTTTGAATACTAAATACAACTTTCTGCTATACAACATACTGAATCGTAAATCAGTCTGTCAGCGCTATTAGAAGTAGCCAGATATAATACAAGAGAGCTATGCTCAAATATATGGACACGTAGAGTCACATAATTTTGATGACGTCATAGCGAAAAAAAAAGTAATAGCCTTCTGGAGAAAATTTTTATCTTTAACCACTAAAAATTTCAAAGCAATTGGTCCAGTATTCGAAGAGAAAAGCGACTTTTAAAAACGTGTCAAGCGGTACTGAGTTAGCAGTCAGGCAGCATCTTACCTGTACACTGTAGGCCATATACGGTAATTGATCACAGAACAGTTGTTCCCTTGCAAATTTTATGTTGTTTACACTTTAGGACAGATAATTGATCACAGAACAATTCTTCCCTTTTCAAATTTTATGTTGTTTCCAGTAGACTCTCATCAAAATAAACAAATATAGTAGGCTACAAGTGCTACAACGCTTGCATTACTGCACTGGTAGGACCGTGAAAGAATAAGTTACGGTAATTTCATTGTGGTAAGACACCGGTACCGGCACCAGTACCAGTATCGTACTTACGTACTGAGCTACCAGTACCGGTTAGCAGTCAGCCAGCATCTTACCTGTACACTGTAGGCCATATACGGTAATTGATCACAGAACAGTTGTTCCCTTGCAAATTTTATGTTGTTTACACTTTAGGACAGATAATTGATCACAGAACAATTCTTCCCTTTCAAATTTTATGTTGTTTCCAGTAGACTCTCATCAAAATAAACAAATATAGTAGGCTACAAGTGCTACAACGCTTGCATTACTGCACTGGTAGGACCGTGAAAGAATAAGTTACGGTAATTTCATTGTGGTAAGACACCGGTAAGGGCACCAGTACCAGTATCGTACTTACGTACTGAGCTACCGGTACCGAACCTGTAGGTCTGATATTCCGTTCCGCATACGATAGGCTATAAAACTTGCATTGCAGCATTAGTAATACCGCGGAAGGAATAAGTCAATTTCACTGCGTTACGGTACCTGTATGGCAACTTACCAGTACCGACCTACAGTAGCTGTAGTACTGAGCAAGACAATCGATCGCGAAACCGCTTGAAATAAGTGTAAAACAGTGTTCCCATGAGTAAAAATAAATACCGCGAAATTTTGTATGAAATATCATATCTCATAGGATTCATATAAAATTTAAGAATAAACAAAAGTAATAGCCTTCTAGCGAAAAAATTAATCTTTAACCACTAAAAATTTCAAAGCAATTGGTCCAGTATTCGAAGAGAAAAGCGACTTTTTAAAAACGTGTCAAAGAACAAGAACAACAACAAGAACAAGAACAACAACAACATAATATTGAAACGATCGTTATGTCCACTACGTGTCCAATAAGTACACAACGTAGCAGAAGAAAACATGGTGTCAGAAGACTGGAAGAAGTCTGAAATCTGCTAAACTGCAAAAACCGTTGAGTCTGAATTGAAACTCAAATCTGTTTATCTGCAACTGAATCCGAGATGTCAATGTCAAATAACTTTGACCATCCAATGATTGACTGGAATAGTCATGATCTGTACCAAGAATTTGCAGATTCGAAACCCATGTTCAGTTTATTTTTAATGGACCGATAGCCAAATTGCCTGCAGCTGAGAGAGCCGGATGGCTTGGAACATGGATAGGACATGAAGGAAGAGAAATCTACAAAACTCTAACTTGGGAAGAAAAAGAGAAAAAAGATCCTTTTGTTGTTTTGGCTAAATTTGAGAAATATGTGAGACCCAGAAAGAACAAAAGAATTAATCGACATAAATTGATGCGACGTAAACAAGGCTCATCAGAATCGTTTGACAACTTTGTTAAAGCTTTAAAAGTTATTCTATATGGATTGTGAATATGCTGATTCAGACGATATTCTAATTGACTGTATTATTGATGGTGTGCATGAGAAAAAACTGCAAGAAAGACTTTTAGATAAAGGAGAAAATCTTACATCCTGGAAATTGGTCAGCAGTATGAACTTGCACAAAAGCAAATACGTATAGTACAAGATGAAGAGGATTCTTCGGATCGGGATTCTTCGGATTGCACAAAAAATTATCGTTAATCAAATTTCAATTATTCGGACAAGAATCAAAAATTATTTTACCGCAAATATGACAAGACTGATAAGAAATGTTCTCGCTGTGGAACTGATATTTCACACAGTCATTATAAAGGCAATTGTCCTGCAGTTGGGTCACAATGTTCTAACTGTAAAAAACCTAATCACTGGAAAGCAGTCTGTCGTCGACGTACAAAATAAATTCTGTCAAAACAGAATCTGAAACAACATATGAAAATTATTCTGAAATGTCATCAAAGAATTCAATGGAATCTGAACCACAAGTTGTTGACTTACATGCATTAAATTACAAAAAGCATAGCTATGGAGAATGGTATGTAATACTGTTTTTAAACAAAAATCAATCACAACAACAAAAATGTTAAAGCTACATTTGAAATTGTGAGGTTTGATACTATTGCTGGGAGATATCGTTGGTTACGTCTTCCATATGGTTTACTTTAGTCTGTAGTTCAGAAATTTATCAACGAATTATGGACAGAATGTTAGAAGACATTCCTGGAGCTGTTGCTATAATGGACGATATTCTAGTCACTGGATGGGATATTAAACATCATGATGAGATATTGAAAAAAGTTATTCAGAAAGCAACAGGCTACAACTTAAGTCTGAATTTCAAAAAAAAGCTTGATTCGAAAAATTGGAATATCATACATTGGTCATTTATTAACTTCTGAAGGTTTGAAAGCGGATCCTGCATAAGTTCAAGCTGTACGCAACATGCCAGAACCAAAAGACAAGTTTGACGTAAAAAGATTTCTGTCTTTTCTGAACTATTTGTCAAAATTCATACCGAAATTTAGTTAAGTTGCACCACTCAGAGAACTGCTAAAAGAGAAGGCTGAACTTAGTTGGCAATGTGCACAAAAAAAGGCATTCTGTAAATTGAAAGAACTTTGTTGTAAACCGCCTGTTTTGAAATACTATGACATCACAAAACCAGTTGAAATTCATTGTGATGCTAGTCAAAATGGCCTAGGTGCTGTTATGTTGCAAGATGGACGACCAATAGCTTACTCGTCAAGAGCAATGACTGATACTGAAAATCGATATGCTCAGATAAAAAAAAGAGCTATTGTCAATTGTCCATGCTTTCAGAAATAAGAAATTTCAATGTTAAAATTTTGGAAAACGAGTCACAGTATACAATGACCATAAACCTCTCGAAATGATTGCAAAGAAACCTTGGTTGTCAATATCAATAAGGTTACAGAAAGTGTTTATGAATTTGCAATGGTATGATCTGAAAATAAAGTATCGAAGAGGCGTAGACATGATTTTACCGGATACTTTGTCTAGTGCCTACTTAACGGATAAGTCATCAGAAATTTATGGATTGGATTATATAAATATGATGGATTTTATTTTTGTATTCAAAGAAAAGTAATTGGAATTACAAAAGTTGAAAAAAGAAGATCTCAGCTTTCTGCAATTGAACATACAAACTGGATGGCCAGACACGAGAAAAGAATTGGATTCAATTTCATTCTGGGATTCTCGCAGTGAACTCGCTGTTTTAGATGACATTATTTACAAAGGTATGACAATTGCCATTCCCCCCAGTATGCAGCATTATGTTCTCAAACTTGTTTATGAGTCACACTTGGGCATTGTTCAATGTAAACAAAGAGCTTGTGAGGTGTTCTTTTGGCCATGAATGAACTCTGATGTAGAACAGTAAGTAAAAAATTGTTCAAAATGTGCAACTTATCAGAAAGCACTTTCTAAAAAACCACTTAATCCATCAATTCCGCCTACATTGCCATATAAAGAAATTGGAACTGATTGTTTGAATTTGAAGCAAGAAATTACATAATAACAGTTGATAATTATTTTAAATTCATTGAAGTTGACGAGCTTCGTGATATTTCAAGTAAATCGGTGATAAATGCTCTGATGTCTCAATTTTGCAGACATGGAATACCAATCCTAATACGTTCTGATACTGGAAGTCAGTATAATTCTGATGAATTTAGAAAATTTATAAAGCATGTGGTATTGAGCATAAAATGTCAAGTCCGTACTTTCAAAGTATTAATGGAGAAGCAGAGCGATGTATTCAAACTGTCAAAAATCTGTGGAGAAAATGTGAAGACAAGCATCTTGCATTACTTGACTATAGAACAACTCCACTGGAAGGAATTGGTTTATCACCTGCACAACCTCTAATGGGTAGACGCACAAGAAATACATTGCCCATAGCTACTGCTTTGTTTGCTCCATCATTTTTTGATCGAAATGAGATATAACGAAGAATGGCATCAGAGACAGCTAAACAAAAATACTATTGTGACAAATCAAGTATGATAGAGCATGATGAACTCGAAAAGGGAGATGATGTCAGGATGTCACCATTACCTGGTTCTAAACAATGGAAACCTGCTGTTATAACTGATCATCATCAAAACCCAAGATCATATATTGTTCAATCAAATAGAAGAAAATACAGAAGGAATAGAAAGCATCTTAGAAAATCTACAAACATTGCCAATAAGAATGCTCATTATTATGATTCAGATTATGATCCTCATGTTGATTCTGATAATGAAAATACCTACAGCCCACTTCCTAATAATAGGCACAGAGCAACAGATAACCACAATGCTACATTCCGAAATAATCAGAGAGATAACAGATACTATGTTACGTCAGACGTGGTCGGATTATGCATCCTCCAAATAGGCTTAATCTTTAATACAATTGTGCATGCAAGTTTCGTTGTTTTGTGTTCTTTTTATTTCAGTGTAAGTGTATATGTTTCTACTGAAAGAATAAGGGATGTAATGTATGGCAACTATCCGTTAGGGTCAAAGGTTATCCTAGAGTTGATTATTAGTTTCTATGCTCAGCTAGCGTCGTGTGTGCTTCTGTATCCAATATAATCTGGGTGTAATGTTTTGAATACTAAATACAAATTTCTGCTATACAACATACTGGATCGTAAATCAGTCTGTCAGCGCTATTAGAAGTAGCCAGATATAATATAAGTACACAACGTAGCAGAACACAACAGTCCTGTAACATGGCCATTTATTAGAGATTTGTGATTCTTGCCCTTTTTTTCAAATCCACCTACTTATTCAGACTATTTGGGTTATTAGCGTACGCATATTCACTGCCACTGAAATTTCGCATTTTACTCAATTTTGAAATTTGTTTATGACACCATAACATATTTGGCATAACATTTCAATGCATAATATGATATCATATAATTGCGGAGCCCGTGAGGAGGTTGACTATTATTCACGGAGCCCCACACTGGCTTTATAAAAGAGGTTGACTATTATTCACGGAGCCCCACACTGACTTTATAAAAGAAAAAAGCATTAGTGATTACCGATTATTGTCCTTGAGTAAATTGAAATTACTTTACTCAATTTAAATAGTAAACCCTTTAAAAGAGGCAGTAAATTTGACACTTGACAAACATGCAATCGAAGTAGCGTCGAAATGTGGCAATCTGCTCCAAATTTTGCATGTGCATTAATCATATCTCGGACCAGAATCATATTGATTTTGTATGAATTATGTCGTATATTTAGCGAGTTATTAATTAATTAGTAATGGGACACGCGGTGTCACTATAGAGTCATGAATCGAAACCGCAGTTTCGATCGATAAGTCTTAGCTCTCCGACCGATATTCTCGATAATATATTATTGAGGGTCTACTCGAATAACAAACAAATGTATAGCTTTAGTAAGTGTAAATGATAACAAAAATGTTTGAAAGCTTCGAATGGCACTTATTCACATATTTTATCATGCCATTTAAATGTAGGTTGGAATTCCAAATGAAATTCAATAACCCTAATTGGTAGCTTAAAATGTGCTATTTGGTAGGTTCCTGATAACCGTGGAAGCGTAATCACAAATAAAGCTTTTTTGCAAATGTTAATACAGAGATCCTAAGTAAATAAAAAGACACCAAAGAAATAATATCAAACAAGGAAAGAGTACAGGCTAGCGCACAATGCGATACTAAATGGAACGCAAAGAAAAAGAATGAATATATATCTTACAGTAAGCGGGGAATTAGCTATCACGGAATGTAAATTCTGCTCGAAATTGGAAGACATTACGGAACACCTCATCAAAGAATGTCCTTTTACATGGCGGATTTTGTACAAATTACAAAAAGCCCTGAATCAGGCTCTGCAGACACACCACCCCTTTTTAAATGAGCTCATCTGGTACAATATATACACGGAAAATACCCGAAAAATAATATTAATAACAGAAAATATAGTAAAAACTCAAATTTACAAGATCAAATTAATAAAGGACATGACAAACACAAAAATGAATCCAGAAGAAAGTAAATGGATAGAAGATAGCATAATTTCAAAAAGTTTTAATAAAATGATCTGGAGAGTAAAAAACATAGAATCACTCAATGAAGAAATAAAACAGATAGAAAAAATTGAAAATTGGTTGACCCAACAAAGTATCATTACAAACTAAACAAAGTGATTAAAAAAAATGGTTAATTTACTGATTTTATGCCGATAATCAAAAAACCATCTAAAACGGAAATGACGAAATAGGAGCCTATCAATGAGAACGGCAATTAACATCTATTGCCATTATGTGGTACCGGCAATAACTGACCAAGCTCCTAATGAGATACAGGACATGACGGTATATTTCCGATTCCGTGTATCATGATCTGATCCGAAATAAAAATAAAAAAAATACGTTGGATTTACCGATACTTCGAAATGTTTCATTTGAGAAACTCATTCAAGGCCACCTATATTTCCGAGTGAAGCAAAACAATGAAGAATTAATAAAATATTTGCACGCTTGGTGATGATTTTTCAGATTTAAGATGTTCTGCCATATTCTTCTCGAGCATGAAACACCTTTCCATGTCATGCTGTCACAATTCAAATTGTGTTATAATTCAAGTGACTCTCATAGTATTTGTACCTGGAATTATGGTCTAACCATAACCCGGGACACACACTACGTTCCGGTGTCCGCAATCTTGGTGCACATACTACGGGAGTACCCAAATTTCGTTCACTTGAGTGAGTTGAAGGCTGAAAAGCAATCAAAAATATAATTCTTTCAGTGAATAATTCTCTTCCAAACTATTTTAAAACTATGAAAAGTTTCGTCGTCGCTAGTGTTGCCAACTGTTCTTCAATTAATTCAACGTACAGTCCCTTAATTTAGCTTATCTGCACTAGTAATTTAATGAAGTTGCAAAGGACGGAATTTGTACTTTATCTCTTCAACCCTCCCTTCCTCTTTTTTAGCCATCGCACTATCTTTCTCAACCTACCATTTCTCTAGCCACCGCACTATCTTTCTCAACCCTCCCCTTCTTCAGCCACCGTCCTATTTTCATCAACCCTTCTATTCTTTAGCCACCGCCCTATCTTCTTCAACCCTCCCCTTCTTCAGCCACCGCCCCATCTTCCCCTTCTCCAGTCACTGCCCCGTCTTCCTCAACCCTTTCCTTCTTTATCCACTGCCCTATCTTCCTCAACCTTCCCCTTCTTCAGCCACTGCCCTATCTTCCTCAACCCTTTCCTTCTCCAGTCACTGCCCCGTCTTCCTCAACCCTTTCCTTCTTTAGCCACTGCCCTATCTTCCTCAACCCTTTCCTTCTCCAGTCACCGCCCTATCTTCCTCAACCCTTTCCTTCTTTATCCACTGCCCTATCTTCCTCAACCCTTTTCTTCTTTATCCACTGCCCTATCTTCCTCAACCCTTTCCTTCTTTAGCCACCGCCCAATCGTCCCCAACCCATTCCTTCTTTATCCACTGCCCTATCTTCCTCAACCTTCCCCTTCTTCAGCCACTGCCCTATCTTCCTCAACCCTTTCCTTCTCCAGTCACCGCCCTATCTTCCTCAACCCTTTCCTTCTCCAGTCACCGCCCTATCTTCCTCAACCCTTTCCTTCTTTATCCACTGCCCTATCTTCCTCAACCCTCCCCTTTATTATACTAGCCTAATACTGGTCGAGGATGCCAGTGAGATGATTCAATTGCACGTCGACAAAACATGGTTGATGGCATTCGTAAATGTAGGCTGGAATCTAAAATGGTAATCAATAACCATAATTGGTAGCTTAAAAGTGTGCTACTAATCAACCTATTGATTACCTCCGGTGCGGTATCAACGGTTTTGCCGTTTTTAAAATTTAAGACACGCCGTTTTATACCCTTGTTATTTGGGCATGGCGTGACGAAATGATACTAATCCGAAATAAATAATAGAACACAGGTCCGGTCCGTATAAAAACTTTTTTTCATCATTTAGCAGAAGCGATGACAGAGATAAATGCAACTTCATCATTATTCATTATTATTATTATTCATTATTATTCATTATTCATTATTCATCATTATTCATTATTCGCTATTTGATTAAGATTGCAGATGATAGCTGAATAAACATAAACATAGCCTAATATTACTACTACAACTGCTGCATAATGTGCATATGGATATAATCTCTGCTTGACAACTTCAGCCTCATTTCTTCGATTGTGCAGTGTGGTGCAAAGGGAAGCCAGAAAGATGGACACTCCAAATAAGCCTGTCCCTCCCAAGCGCAAAAGTCCCACCAATCGACCAATGCGTAATACTGCCACGATGACCAACACAATTGAGGTTGATGATGTTAGTAACCTGGTGACTATCCTTGAAAGTACTGTTCTCAAAACCCTTCGTCTCGAAATTCCTGCCATCATCGAGCAACATCTTGAGAAATTTACTTTCGACACAACCCATGCCATAACCAACAATACCAGCGTTGATGAATCATTGTCATCTCTAAAAGAGTCGTTGAACGAGATTAAAAATGAAGTAACATCTTTCAGTGAAATCAAAAGAGAAATTCACGAAATCAAAAAAAGCCAAGATTTTGTGTCGAAAAAATTTGAAGAGCTTAATTTCAACCAAAGCGAGCTCAAAAAACTAGCTACGAAGACTCAAAAAAGAGTAAAAGAATTGGAACACCTTGTAGAAGAACTAGAAGAAGAAGTCGATATATTAACAGAACGGCAGCAAGACCAAGAACGCCGTTCCAGACTGGATAATTTAGAATTTCATAATATTCCCTTTGCTGCTGGAGAAAACTGTGAACAGTTAATATCAACGTTATGTAGCAAAATTGATGTCCCCTTACAATCCCTAGACGTCTCAAATTGCCACCGACTATCTAAAAACAACATTAAAAAACCATCTCCAATAATAGCTAAATTTGTGAACAGAAAAACCAGAAATCGGATACTAACAAATCGTCGCAGACTGAAATCTCTGGACTTTTCGACTGTTTTTCCAAAACTTCCCAGAGCAACAAAAGTCTTTGTTGTTGAAAATCTTTCAGATACCAACAAAGATTTGTTCTTCAAAGCTAGAGAAAGGAAACATTCCTGTGGCTACAAATTTCTATGGACAAATAATGGCAAAGTCCTGATAAAAAAGAATGCTGACACATCCACCATCCCAATCCTTAATGAAGATGATCTGCTCTTAATAAAGTAGGTCATTATTTACATATTTGCATTTCTGTAAGTTAGTTTTCCAATTTTTATGGCTTATTTTCATCCCCAAAAGTGTCAATGTTTGATTTGTGTGATAATGTAAAAGCTAAGGGTATTACCAGTTTGAAACATTGTAAAGAATTCAGTAATTGCCTGTGTAAAAACATTGAAGTATCCAATTTGAATGATATTCCGGTCGATTCTAACTTAACTATTATCCATGTTAATATTCGCTCCATTCAAAAAAATATTGAACAACTAACATTACTGCTGTCCAATTTCTCCACATATTATAGCCATAAGTGAAACGAAATTGCATAAAAACCATCCTGCAAATGTAAGCATTGATGGGTATAGATTTATCCATGTCCCTTCTGCCTCTAAATCCGGTCTTGTTTGGGCCCGACTCTTTTTTTAATCTACATCAATGACCTTGCTCACAGCTCAACATTATTCTCAAAATTGTTCGCTGATGATACCAACCTTCTAGATAGTGACAAATCCCCCGGTGTTCTTCAGTCCAGAGTGAACACTGAAATTAGGAAAGTTGCGAATTGGATGAAACTCAATAAATTAACTTTGAATGTAGACAAATCAAAAACTATGCTATTAGCTCCGCACAAATCCAAGCCAAAGACAGCTTTAAAAATTAAGATTGAAAGTACTATTCTTGAAAATGTTAGCTCATATAAATATCTCGGCATTCACATTGACAACAAAATGCAGTGGAACATTCAAATAACAAACACTGCTGTTAAATTATCTAGGGCGGTAGGAATGCTATATCGGCTTAGATCTTATACTTCAATGTCTACTTTACGCATGGTATATCACGCCTTGTTTCAGTCTTATTTGCAGTATGGTATTATAGCTTGGGGTTCCGCTAACAAAACCTTGTTAAATCGCATCGTAATTATACAAAATAGAGCTATCCGTGCCATTACTTATGCTGGTCCAAGGTCGAGACTAGACCCCCTGTACCATAAAATGCGAATAATCAAAATGGCTGATATTTATAAAATTGAGGTTTTAAAACTGATGCACCAACATCATAATAATAAACTTCCATCGGCTTTTACTGACTATTTTGTTAAACAAATGAGCGTCCACTCCTATGCAACTCGTTCAGCTGCCAATAGTTCTTACTATGTGCCTCGCTATGCTACCAATCGTTCGCAAAGCACTATCAAATACATGGGTGTAAAACTATGGAACACGCTTACTGATTCGATTCGTTTGAAAAACTATAATTTTTTCAAAAAAGCTTTAAAAAATCTTTACCTTGATGCTTACATTTGTCAGTAATTTTCGAGCTGTTAGGACTGTTACTCTGACTACTGGACTGTCGATAAGATGAATACTGTAAAAAAAAAATTTATTGTTAACATTTGTTTCCTTTTGCTTCATTGCTGTAATATATAGTCAATGCTAATGGCATTGTCATTATAATTATTTGTCTATGCTTAATGTTGAGTAATATAAGCATACAATTTTCGTATGGCTATTTCTTTGTTGTAAGTCCTAGCATATACTAGAACATAAGTGCTATACCGGTACCAACAAGTATATTTGCTGATTAATTCGCATTATTAAATTTGCCTCACTGCTTAAATTGTTCCTAATGTGACTTATTTCAACAAAATCTTCGATATTCTTTTTGCTCTCACCCGAATATTAGTGACTTACCCAAGATTTGTAAACTACTATTGTATTTTCCTTTTGTGGTTGTTGGGAATTCCCCTCGAGTTGTCACAGCTCTGCCGCGTCATGTTATTCATCATTTTTCTTTGTTGTTCCTGTGCTCATTTGAGCATGACATTAATACGCGCAAATGATTTATCCAATTCTATTCGCTTGACTGATTCTCTCGTTTTGTTTATTTCATTTCATGTTATTCGACTGCTCGCTTTATTGATTCTCTCGTTTTGATTTGTATTTCCCAAATTGTATTCACTCTATTTTCAAAAATTAATTATTTCATGTTATTGACGTCTTCTGCTTATCTTAGCAAACACGGTGTCGCTGACACGATGACTTTATTAGTCTCTCGCGGTTCCTCGTCAATTGCGCAAATATTGTATTCCAGTATATTTTAATTGATGTTTTGATGTTATATATTTTGATCAATTTTGTTTGTACAATATTTCATGCACGACGAATCTGAATCTGAATCTGAATCATTAAATTACAAGGGCAGATAAGCTAAAAGAACAGTTGGCAACACTGGCTACGACGAAATTTTTCATGATTTTAAAATATTTGGGAAGAGAATTATTAACTGAGAGAATTATATTTTTGATTGCTTTTCAGCCTTCAACTCAGTCAATTGAACGAAATTTGGGTACTCCCGTAGTATGTGCACCAAGATGGCAGACACCGGAACGTAGTGTGTGTACCGAGTTATGGTTAGACCATAATTTCAGGTACAAATTCCACAGGAGTCACTTCAATAATAACACGACCTGAATTGTAACAGAATGACATGGAAAGGTGTTTCATGCTGGAGAAGAATATGACAGAACATCTTATGAAAAATCATCACCATGCGTGTAAATATTTCAATATTTCCTCATTGTTTTGTTTCACTCGGAAACATAGGTGGCCTTGAATGAGTTTCGCAAATGAAACACTTCCAAGTATCGGGAAATCCAATGTGTTAACATTTGCTAAAAAGCTTTGTTTGTAATCACACTTCCGCGATTATCAGAAACCTACCAAGTAGCACATTTTAAGCTACCAATTAGGGTTATTGATTTCCATTTGGAATTCCAACCTACATTTAAATGGAATGATAAATTATGTAAATAAGTGGCATTCGAAGATTTCAAACATTTTTGTTATCATTTACACTCACTGAAGCTTTACGTTTGTTTGTTATTCAAATAGACCCTTTAATGATATATTAACAATGCCGTCCTTGTAATGACTCTTGTTTACTTCACTATTTTAATAACATATTTGGACAATTATACTCCTGAATTTATTATTTTCATTTATTTTATACTTACAGAATGCTTACCGTACATTATTTATAGTTCCAATTACAAATACACAACAATCCTCGCCGATTCTTATAAAATTATATCTGTCGATCGTATGTAACATTTAGTTGAAGATAAGCAGGCGGGTTTACTTTAACAACTCCCAGTTGGATTGGTTTCCTTATCAGTCAAAGAATGCAGAGCCCTCGACTTCAACAGTCGGTGTCGCAGGTCGCTTATTGTTTGCAACGTTTATTATTTGAAATATTTTTATAATTTTAAGGCACTTGCAATTTGCCATTTTTAAGTAATCAGTTGTTCCTCATTTTGAAATTCATCATCTCATTCATGTTGTAGATTCGTTTGTGTACGAGTCTATAAAATCATATATGCTGTAAAAAATTGTAATAGTTACAAAAATTTAAATGTAAGCACGAGATAGAAATAAATCCTGAAGAACAAATTATTTATAATGTCCTGTCTTTTATCGTATGTATGATGCTTGAGTATGTGGTTTATTAGAAGGTAACGTGAGATTCTGAAGTTATTTGACTCAAATGGTTATTTGACAAATTGTTAAATGTACCGTACATACGTTTTTAACGGTTATCTCGGGCAAATTTTTTTTTTCAAGTTTATATACCGTAAAGACTCGTTATGCATTTAGGTTACGTTTTAAGCGAAAACATCGAAACAAATTTTCAAAGGTTTCTTATTTGACAAATTCAGCTCAAATACAAAGTGTCCTAGTTCAACAGCTGACTCAGTTTAATTGATCTTTTTATAACTTCCATCCTCGAGTAGTATTTTATCTATTGTCCATACATGCCTTATCATGTATATCCCTGGAAGGCAAAGGTCTATATTGGCACACGTACCTATGGAGCGCCAAAAATTTCACTTATTCTTGCTAAAAGTCTATTCTAGAATGAATGACGCCGGTTTAGAATCTGCCCTTGATCATCGCCTGTAGTTTACCTTTCCAATTTTCCAATGAGCCGTGGGTGGGGACATAGAGTAGAAAAATATATTTTAGATAGGTTTGATACATAATGCAAAATTAAAAAAAAACGGTTCAGCCAGGTCAGGCCGAATACAATTAAATATCATTGCACCGAAAATACAAAATCTTGTATTGGGAATTTCGTCGATAAATATCAGAGAAAGTCCAGGATATCCTCTTTTTAGAGGTCTGTCGAACAAAAAAGTTGGGATTTCTCAAAACAGCAGTAGCAACAGACCTAAAACAAAAATACAGATTCACTATGTGTTCAGAAAGCACACAAGATTTTCAATCTTTACTACTGAATACCGACAAAGGTAAAAACTTCATTGAATTTGAACAATGGGAAAGTTAGGTAACGCTATACTCAGCACAGTTTTAAGCTCATTACTTATCGATCTTTAGATCGGTAAGTATGTTGATAGGTATTTGTCTGTTTGTCTGTTAGATGCACGCGATATCTCATGAAGGCGTGGTTGAATCTGCTCCAAATTCTGCATGTGCATTCATCATATCTCGGACCAGAAGCCTATTGATTTGATAAATTATGTCGTATAATTAGCGAGTTATCAATTAATTAGTGATGGGACACGCGAGTCACTATAGAGTCATGAATCGAAACCGCAGTTTCGATCGATAAATCTTCGGTCTCCGACCGGTATTCTCGTTTCAACTATTCTTAAATTGCCGACTTTGTCTATACTAGATAAAACTCTCCTAAAATATATCTTGAATGATTTATGGAAAGAAATCTTTCGAAAGATCGCATTCAAATTCCCTATTACAACGTATTGACTTCCGGAATATTTTGTTGAAACAAAAACCTGGACGTGTGTAGATAACGATATTCTTATGCTCGGTCATCCGGGCCAGGTCAAACTTTCCAAAGATGTTGTTTGATCTGCTTATAAAGGTTGCAACTCACGGCTTTTTAATCTGGTTTACAACACCAAACATAGAAGGGCGTCCACCCCTCATGCGAGTGTTTATAAAAGGATTGTCGCGCTATTTCATCTGAGAGATTGGTTGAACTTCTTATTCAGTCCAACCGAAAAATTTGCTGATTTTGCAAAGAATCTTGGTATATCTCCACATAAGTCCAAAATTGAGAAAAATCTTAGCAATTATCAAAATATTGGAAAAGAATCTCCAAAATTTAGCACAAATCTTTCAAAAATATATGCGACTCTTATAGCGGTTGGGCCTTAGCAGTATGTCTTGATGGCAGGGGCGGCCGCATGCGTCTCATGTTTGGTTATTTTAAGAAAAGAAAAAAATACCTTGCAAACTACGATTCATCACGTTTCGATAAAACACATTATAATTCATCGTGCATTATTCTTTTATACCGAAGACTGGTATGGACTGGTAACATGGCGAAAGGCCGTGATCATATGATTAAGTCGAGTTATCGGCTTTTCTTTACCCCCTGGAAAAATATGTAATCGTGATGCTTAGTTACTATTACAATAAAATAGCATTGCAGCAGAGCTGAATAAAGGTATATCTGATGTTCATGTGTGTTCTTGTTTCAAGTGCGGCTCTTTGAATGTCAAGTCCAAGCTTGTTTCTTGAGTGAGCAATAAGTCACCATATAGCAGTGTTTCCCAAATTCTTTTGGTCGCGAATCATTTCTGGAGAATCGCGTAGGAGTCAAAACACAAGAATTGTATGAACATTTGTTACAATTTTCAATCTGACTAATAATTCTGGTCTCAAATATTCGTAGATTAGGTCTAAGTCCACTTGAAAGCCTCTCAGGTACTGAATAAGGTATTTGACCGATTATATTAGAAAAGTGAGCATTCAAACAATTCTTTACTTTTCATTTATATAAAAACAAACAAATTTATTAAAAGTAAAAAAAAAACGCATCAGAAATCTAATTTCCGCTTTAAAAAATGTTTTCGCCTTAATTTCGTATTTTTTATTTCAATAGGATTGTTTGTCCCTGATTTTTCTATATTTTTCCTACAAATTAGGGTCGTTTTTATCTGCTTTTTCAAAAGAGCAATATAAGGTGTGTGTTTTTTTTCAAATATTATAAAATTTCTCATTATTTAAATAATATATCGCCCTATTGATAACAAAAGAATATACAGTAGTAATCGATTTATCTATATAAGACCATGTTCAGGCAGAACTCTTCTGAAACTCAAAAAAACATTTAATCCACTTTAGTATACTCATTCTAAATAATAAAACTAGTCAAGCGCGAATACCCTGATGTAACAAACCACATAGGAATTTTGCGCTCTAGCGCCCTAAGAAGTTTCAAAATAATACAAGTTGTTAATTATAAATAAACGCCCGAGTGAAGTATAAACCTGACGCCAAATGTTAGTAGAAATATTTGACGTGACAAAAAATCAAAAGGTGATTAATAAATATTATTAAATAAGAGACAAAAAAGGAATAGTCGACTTCTTTGCATTTAAATAATGAGAGTTTGAAAACGATTAGTCCATTAGTTACTGAGAAAAGTTGCAGAATTTTAGGATTCAAAAAAGATTGCGAATAGTAATTTAGAAAACGATCCATGGAATTACTTTGCCTGTAATAATATAACTTTAAATGAGCTTTACCTGAGACTCACAAACAAAACTGAAATAAATTCACACTATTCGTTACATTCCGAGATCAAAATCGGACTGTCATGAACTCATTACATGTTTGTAGCATGGCGAAAGTATTTCAATGTTGACATGTTTCTGGCGTTACAAACCAGTTCGCCTCGAGGTATGTCTGATAAGTTAGTCAATACAGGAAGTGAATCGCTTATTAGCGTAATATTAGCTAGACATAGGCTCTAACATATGAAATGCAATTAGCAGCTATGCCGATATCAGTTGAATAATAATCAGACAGCGTGTTTGGGTTTATGAGTAATATGGGGACAAATTTAAATCAGGCAGTCTTGGCCCACACTGACGAACGATTCGCAACGAGATAACAGTGAGGCGACATGTTTGAGTTTCTGAGAATTATGCGAGTCCAGGACAATAGCCTACAACAGGATTTAGGATTCACACCTAAATCTTGACCCAGAATACTATACACCAAGCGTGTACAACCTTTTATACAGGAGAGCCAGATACAAATAACTGGGCGAAACCCCGAGACGCACCTATATCTAACAAATGCTTTCTAGTAGTTACGGACACAAAAACTGTTTCTTTCTGTTATTAATCTTAAAACATGCGTTGTTCGCACTGCACAAGATGATATCATTTTAACGTCATATATGTTAAATTGGACTCGGGTATAGATTTTGCAAGGCTAAAGAATCGGAATTACTCTTACGTACCAGATTAAACTAAATTGAAACTCGTTTGACGGGCCGTAAACCTTCAAAGTTCGCACTTCTTCGCGGGCCGCCGAATTTTTCCTTGTGGGCCACATTTAGCCCGCGAGCCGCTTGCACACCCCTGCTATACACTGATCGTATTGATTAAAACATTTTAACGCACATAAGAAAGCCAGCCCTTATGTACAGGTTAGGATATTTCATATTCAGCAAGTGAACTAGGTAAGTTTGTTAGAATTAATCATACGATGGACCCAGACCACAGAGCCGTTGGTGTACAGTCATGAGAAAGAAAGAAATCGTTTTCGATCAGATATGTTACATGACGTTTCACACTCTTTTCATTCCGAGAAGGGCTTCGAATAAACATCCACTTATATGCGAGGATTATATTTGTGGGTACCTTTGGTGAAGTGGGGGGGCATTGACAATAAATTTAATAATTTCATGGATTGTTTTGCAAAATATTTTTCGTTGTTGTAGTTGCAAAAGTTGCTTTCTTCCACAAATAAAGTTCGAATCGATTTAAAATTTGCAATTACTTTGCTATTACCTTTATTTATTCGAGTCCAACGAGGCACGTTATCACGCCCTAAAGTTCGCTATTTTATTTTAAATCCTGCGGACACTTTTGTATGGCATGACCATATAACTGAGCATTACAATCTGGTTTAGTACTTCCGAAGTATGTGAACCAAGATGTCGGGCATCGCAACGTAGTATGTGTACCGGGTTAGGATTAGGCCATAATTTCAGGCACAAATACTGCGGGAGTCACTTGGCTAGTGCGCGAATTTGTAATAGAACCAAGACAATGAATATTGGAATAAAATTGAGACCTAACCCCAATCTGTTAAACATACTAAGTCCCGGTGTCCGTCATCATGGTTCACATACTTCGAGAGTACAACTCGTTTTATTTTATTCCAGCGTTTCAAACCAATATAAATCTCTCGCACATAGCTTAGTCATCATGATAATCCGAAGAAATATCTATCTATATACTTTGGCGATGTTTTCAATAACTGCTTATGTGGGAGCCCAGCAAGACGTTGTGTTCCAGTGCTCAGTGAAAAAGGGTTGCCAAATTCATCAATGTGACCCAGCACCAGCTGGTGAGATATAACATACATGTAAATAGAGTAACTAATGTTATTAAAAGAATGTTTAAAGTCGCATTTTAATATTTTATTCTAGTATTGTGGTCGAAATCGAACTCCCAAGTCGCAATGTTGAGCTTGCAAAAAAACAGTACATTTCAAACAACTTAATCAAAATAAGCAGCAGACCAGCTGCCATTAAAAATATTTTACTAATCAGAATTAAGTTTTATCGTAGTCAGATTGAAATCAAACCCAGGCAATAGCCAGACCAGATATGAAAAAATCCCTCAATTCGGAATCATGAGTCTGTGTTATATTTATATATATTTGATAACCAAAACTGTAGTGGAAGTCTGAATTCGGCATCTCTTTTTACTATTGAGGTTAGTCGCGATTCGCAGTTTCAGACTCGTATGGTAAGCCAAAATATGTTCAGCAACAAAACCCAAAAACTTTCGATAAAAAACGGTTTAGGCTTATTCCATCCGGAGTCAAATTTTTATTCAATTCAGAGTTGACGTCATAATTACATTTTTGAATAGGTCAGGAAATTGAGTGTAACTTTTTCTTACTTTATTGCAACCCTGAGGTATGCATGTTTAAAGATATTGAATATGAAATAGACTTCCGTACTATGAAATCTTTGATGAGAGCGCGGCTACTGGTCTGTCAATATCTATTTAGCCAATAAAGAAACATAGTGGTGAATCACGAGCTGCTGAATACCTTGGCGCAAGACCCGACCCTCATGGTTTGTTTAGTTTAGTTTTGATCAATTTTCGTTATGTTGTTCACTGGGAATGATTTATTGCCATGTACCAGTACATTTATCTGAGAATTGATAACTTGTTTCATGTTTCTGCATATATTCAGGTTGGCAAAACCTCGGCATCGGCGTTCATCAACCTTTGAGCAGAGAAGAATTCCCCATCACATGCACGGGTTCCGGAAGTTCAACAAGTAATTTAGAAGCTTTGATTCTGAAAAATTTGCAAGAAATTGCAACTTTCAAACAAGGTACTCACTCTACTTTCTTATCTCAGCTCTGTGTTGGGTAATTGTTTTGTCTGCAGGGATACCGTAGCCGTGTCGCAATGGATTTCCCCCGAAACTTGACCCAGCAAAAAAAAAACTTCTCCCCATATTTTAATATTACTTGATTTTAGATGCCTATTTTGCGAATGTTTTGTTTGCGAGCTAGCACGTACAAACCGATTTATACGATCAAAAAAATCAATTTTATTAAAATATACAAGCACGTGTCGCTAACAGATACAGACAACTAATCTTAGCCTAGTTCATCACAGCTTTTCCAGGACTTATTTTTGTTTATTGTAACTCAACTAAAGATCATCGGAAGATATAATGACTATTAAATAACTTCATTTACAACTAATTATCGGAAACACAACTGAAAACGACAAATAACACGCAAAACCGCGGAAACGAGTTGTTGCTTACAACCATGCTTCTGCGCGAACAAAGTGCCTGAGCGGAAGCATAAATTGCAAATGTTACGTCATCTTTGACTTTGTGCTGATTGGTCATTGTTAACGGAGATAAACAATGAAATCGATGCTTGGGGAAACATTCATACCCACATTTCTTACCCAGCTATTGCACCGCGACACGAGCAGTGCTGCGAATTTTTCCCGGAGAGTTTTTTTTAAACAAGAAACTAATTTATAAATCCCTCGGAATAATTATCAAACTTTTAAAGAATTAGGTCGAAGTTTGGTACTCCCGAGTATGTGAACCAAGATGGCGGACACCGAAACGTAGTATGTTTACCAGGTTAGGGTTAGGCTATAACTTTATTCCAATTTTCCTTATTTTAGTTCCATAATTACGAGTTTGGAGACTAGCCAAATGAAATTAGGTATCTGAAATTCTGGTACACATACGACGTTCCGGTGTTCGCCATCTTGGTTCACATAGGTTCGGGAGTGCCGATTGTTCAAACGGGCTTTGCTATATAACGGTTTCTTTAGCAAAACTCATTTCAATGGCCTGTTCTCATTTTAATTGAGGGAAGGACGGTTTAGAACGTGAAAGCTAAGAGCAACTTTTTAATCGAGATGTCATCAATCAAAAATTTTAACAGCGCTGAAAACAGACAACTTAACAAGTATTTATCTTTCTTTTGCGGCAGGTTTGAGCGAATTAAAAACAACAAATAAAAATCTGAAAAACAAAAATTTGGAACTTCAACAAGGTAATTACAATATTTCTGATATTAATTAACAACTTGATATCCTGAAGGTTTTTTTCCTCAATCAAATAATAATATCAATATAAGAGACTTTTACATGGGTTAGGTTGTATTTCGCCTTATTTGCAAACGACAACTTCCACCCTATTTCCTTGCGTAGCTATTGTTCAATAAAATGAAATAAACATTTTTTTGCAGAAATAAAGGAAATAAAAGCAACGAATGAAAAATTGAAAAATGAAAATGAAGGGTTTCAACGAGGTAATCACTGACTAAAAATCACTTATACTTAACATGGTTCAATCTGGCAATATTCACTATACTGATGAGTTGTATCAGATTCCGAGGTGTTTTTTTAAATTGGAATCCAAATTGTTTAGTTAGTTCAAATCTTAACAGGGATACATGGTGAATTACATGTAACTGGTATTTTACGCCAGTTTTTATTTTTAAGTTACAGGAATAACATAATTACATTCGACATGACTCTTATTGTGATATCTAGTACAATTAATAACTTTGACTGCCACTTCGCTAAAAATTGAGTAGATATATTAGCCATTCGTGTCCGCATTGCTTTTTTTTTATAGAAAATTGTCATATCTAAGAGCTAATGCAAAATGGTTTTGAGATATCTTTTTTATAGTCATCTAATCTAAACTAGCTCAAGACTCGATCTTCTCCAAGAAAGATTTCAAATAATGCAACTAAACTTACAGCCCACAAAATCACATTAACAACAATGTTATACATTTAATTTAAAAAATATATACGATGTTTACAACCAGATTTATAAATTTGTCGAGTAAAATTAGCTGACATTTTTCGATAAATGAAATGTTTGTTTTTTAGATATTAAACTGCTGAAAACTCAAAATATAGAACAAGATGCAACGTTGGATGGAATAAAAAGAGATCTACTTCATGGTAACTTGCTTTACTTGAATTGTTACAGTTTCGTATGCCTGAAACCCATGTGTGCAACGACGGTATAAAAGTATTGAAATCTTTTAGTTTCATTCCTTTAAAGTTTGGTTTTCTATATTCTAAAGGTGCGTTAAAAAGTAGAATCATGAACGAAATATTCACATGTCCAAATTTACAATTTATTTGATTAGTAAACTCCGCTGACGGGTGCAAAAAATCCCAGTAAAATCTTTTTTCAGAAATTAAAGCTATTGAATCGAAAAACAAAGAACAAGATGATAAGCTGGGAGCCATGGATAGAGAATATAGTAAAGGTAAAACATGGGTATCTTCATTGAACTACTGGTATTGTTTCATTCATTGCATGGTATTCGAGCAGAGGTGTCGAACCTATTTGCTATCGTGGGCCACTTCATCAGTTACCGTTGAGTAGGTGGGCTGCACAACTCACATAACATAACCCGTTTTTCATCTAATTTAGGTAAGGCTGCGGTTTCTACAACATATGCACCAACAATAATGCCAACAATTGTATCAACTTGGCAGACGATTACTACAACAAAGACGATGCAAAGTAAGTTTTTTTTTAAAAAAATCGAAGTGGTAAAAATCTTGTACAGTACCCGACCATAAAATCGCTAAAATGCGAACCACGACACGCCATGCATTTTTCAATTTTGATGACGTCATCAGACAAATTTTACAAGTGAAAAACGAGTTGTATAGAGCCCACAGAAAATAAAAAGAATTATAGCCTTCTAGCGACAAATACAATTTTTAAGAGCAATCGGACTAGTAATTGAAGAGAAAGGCGATTTTTTTTACAACAACATAATAATAAAAAAACTTCATTTCGTGTCCAACAAGCAAACAATATCCCAATATATGAACACTGGGGTCGCGCATCGGCAACGGTACGGTCTAGGTGTCGTATAATAAAAGAAGATCCGTTACATACGGTAGTTTGTGACATTTCTAGTTACAGATGAACCTACTACACCATTCAGAAGCCGTTCAGTGCCCAGATCAATCTCAACATTCTTAAAGCAATCGCTTATTGAACGAGGTAAATAAACATGACAACAATTTCATGAAACACCCAAGTATGTAAGTATGGAATTGCCACAAGACGGGTCAAACTGTGAAAAAAGACGGTATTAATTCCAAATAACTCGGCAGCAAAAAACTGCAATTGAGAGAAAATGTAACTCAAGCTGCACACACCTCTGCTGCAATTGTTAGTAAATGAAACTCCGATTACAAACACCTCTGCTATCAGATTAAGATGATATACGCAATTCAAAACTCAAGCTATCTATAGTCATAGACCTGGCGTGTGGGAAGGGTTAGGTTATCTTCATTGATTCAACCTTTTTAACAAGACTTTTCTTTGTATAGGTGAATGTCATTTCGTCGTAAACACTGTTTGCTACTGGGCTATTGTGGATTCATACAAAAGCTCTACACTCATCTCTGCAATTTCGAAGTGTATCGCCCTCGGGTTTGATATCGTCTACGTCAAAGATGCCGATATTTACCAGCTAATTATGTTCAACACGAGACTGAGAATTCCGAGAAATCGGAATTCAATTCTTGTTCATGTTGGCGGTTTATACGACCCGGCGGTAAGTAACTTGTGATTGTCTGACAATGGGCACGATTATGCAATTTAGAGGACTCAACCTAAGCACAGAAGAGGTTTGTGCCCTATATATAAAGTAATAATATTCAAACTAGTGTCTCATGTTATCTGAAATGAAATACGTAAGTTTCAGTATTCATTACTGATCGAATCGAAGTTGTATTTAATTCATGTAATTTTTTTTTGGAAATAGTTTTCTTCCCTACAAACATTGATTTATATAGGTATAGGGCGATACTTCAGTAAAGAAAAATCAAAAATTGATCCTCAATCGTTTGTCCAACTCGAATCATTTTATTAAACACTAAGGTACCATTGAAAACTCTGTTTGTACCAATAATAAGCTAAACGTTACATAATTTATATTTACTTCAACCTTTTGTTTTAGACACGAAAGACGACTCCTCCAGATATATACACCCAATGGCATCCGAATCAGCCATACGTTCCTCGACATCGTACAGGGGCGCAGGGGATTTATATCGAGGTCAACAAAAATCCATTTATTCCTAATCAAGGCATGGGTGTTCAGCCTGGTACTTTTACTGCCAATGGTATTATTTGTCAAAAATCCATATAAAACAATATATAAACGAGATAGCGATCAGAGACCGCCGACTTATCGATCTAGCGGGTATATATTCTTTGCTCTGACTCAATGAATGTCATAATAATGTACATTGTTTGATAAGCGCGAGCATACATACCGAGCAAACAGTAGCAATGTAACTGAAGATTATACTACACGACCAACAAACACACCCAACACACGTAACATCGAAGAAAACTCTGACCTGGAAATAAAAAGTCAGAACAGATGTACTACGGAAATATCTCAAAAGAATTAGGTGCTGGAAAGTTTTTAGGTAACATTGGCGTTGAGTTGAGTCTTGAATGCACCGACTAAACCAAGTTGTGGCAATGATGCGTGAGCTAGTCAACAGCATGTACCATTCCGAAAGCCTACCAGGAATGATGTTTCAAACAAAACTATAAAACTTATAGGGTTCTTGTTGTATAATAATGTGATATCGTTAGGTGGCGCTGTTAGCCCGTATTGTATTTGACTTTGTATACCAGTGCTCTTCAACTTTTTTGTTATTGTGGAACCCCTGATATAATTTATCGTTTTTTATGGATCCCTAATTAACAAAATTAAAACTTTTATTTTAACTTTGGCAATTGAATTACATTTGGTTCGCTTCGGAGGAGGAGCAGGTGCCGCTTTTGCATTTGAACTACTTTGCTTATTGCCGTACTGATCTTCACTGTTGTTATTATTCTGCCTCACATAAGAAAATAAACTATTTTGCTTCATCTGTATTGACTAAAAAAGTTGGGTTTCACACTATTTTTACTATATTCCAACAAAAGCTGAACAACAACTCTAGTTTGTACTTTGTAGTATATCCTCTCTCTAGTCTCGAGCAATATCTACATACTTTGAACATCATGTAACTACGGTGCAACAATAACGTTCTTGTTAGTTGCATAACAATGACTAAAGTGTACAACAACCGAAAATATTTCTCTTTTGTCTATTAACTGCACTGTGCCTGAACCTCCTGTTCAACGAAGTGGCCTACTTGGAGTTTGAATGAGACACGGTGGTCTAAGAATATTTATAATGACGCATCAACATGCTAAAGCAAGAAATGATTTCCCTGAAACAAAAAAACGCGGAACCCCCGAGGAACCCTATAAACTCGGAACCCCTGTTGAAGAACACTGTTGTATACCCAAGGTTGTCATTGTATTTCTATCTGTGCACATGTTGCGTGTTACTGGCTGTTTAGTTTTGATAGTGCTATGATGTATTTATTTTAAAGTGCTTGACTCCTACAATAAAGTAGTGTTGTAATAGAAACTTGGTGCTTGTCGTAAATATCTAAAGGCAGAATATACTAGAGTTCTAGTCTCTATTTCCCTTTGCATACTCTTGCAGTACAATAAATTTATCTGTTAATTGGTGCATTGTTTGCAGAATACCGTTTTTGATATTTTTTTTTAAATCTATAAATTAACTCTCATAAATTTTCGGGGGTTAGACAAACACAACAACGTGGAGAACTGTTTGCCAACATTGGCGTGTTATGAAACAAACAATGAAAAACAATGCAACAGTCAGGTTTGCACATGTCGCGGTAGTTCTATTTCGGTGAATATTAGAAAGCTTCACACTTTATCAGATGGCCCAAACTGTATCAACTCAACGACGATGATACTGCATGCTCAGCTTTAAGTGGCAGCGATTTGGCATGTACATGATCCTTATCTGAAAATATTATTATTAAATTAGAGTTTTGTTTGCGACATTCCATTCGTGGTAGGCTTTTGGAATGTTGTATGCTGTGAAATATATCATGCATCGGGTATCATCCAATGCTTGTAGTGAGTTTTCATTTAGGTTGCGTTACTATATCAAGTTTTCTTTGAGAAAGTTGTTGTAAAGCGTTTGTTTGGAGTTTTAGTAAGTTGAAAACGACTGTAAAGGTAACTTGTCATGATTATGTCTACCATCGATACAGTAAAACTATGTCCAACCTGACAATATAATTGACTGCGATTTGTAGTACTTCTATGAGTGTGCCAAAAAGTCACACTCCAATGTTTCAGAGTCAGAAATGACTAGAAACCCGTTTTCCTCAAAAAAAGAGAGGGGGGCGGGGCGGCTTTGTTTGCGGCATACCATTTCTGGCAGACTTTTGAAAATCTATGAATACTCTTTTATTAATCTTATCGATAAACAAGCACAACAAGGCGGAGAAATTCACGCTGATATTGCTAGTTGCCTCAGCTAGCCATAACACTAGTCAATTCAGTGACATAGGTGATTTAACAATATGTCAAAAGTTTTTTCTGAATAATTTTATTACGAAACAACACGAAATGCGATTTTCTGATTACTCTCTGTATGTACAGCGGGCCACAGATAATGAAGCGGCGGGCCACATGTGGCCCGCGGCCCCGGATTTGGACCACCCTGCTCTAAGTAGTTGTATCATTTTACATTTTAGGACACCACTTCACAATGGACCTTTCAATTTTAAACTCTCAGTATTCAAATGCAAAAACGGTTGGCTATATGTTTGAGTTTTTGTATCTTATCCAATATTATTTATAATTCAATTTCTGTTTCCTCGTCTCTTCCAATATTTCACCTCAGATTGTTCGTCGTTTTTATAGTTCACTGAGGCCTCCATTTATAATTCGCAACTTGTATTATTTCACAAACTTCAGAGGGCGCTAGAGTTACGCAAAATTTTTATGTGTTTGGTTGCGTCAGAGTATTTGTAGTTGTGCTTGACCAGCTAGAGTGAATTAGTGATTTTTGAAATTGAGAATTGCTATCTGACCATTACCACATATAGATTAATTGATGACTACTGTAGATTTGAATGCAATTATTCTTTTGTTATCAATAATGCGATATAAAATTGGGATATTGAGAAATTCCATCATACTTGAAAATAAAACACCTGATCTTGCTCTCTTTAAAAAGCAGATAAGCATGACCCTAATGTACGAAATAAATATAAGGAAATCTAGAGTAAACAATCTTTTTGGAAAGGAATTACAAATTTATACGAAACACATACGATTCTGATTTTCTGATAGGAAATAGACTGCTGATTCAAACCGGGAAATCAAAATCGGTATTTTACAATTTTTCGATTAGAAACAATGATGGACGGAGTAAAATTCGACTAAAAAAATTGAAACCAGTGCATAGTTCAACAAATTGACGATATTTATTGACAATTAGTGTATAGCTTGACACGAGTCGGCAAAAACTTCATTAAACCTTCAGACATTTTAGTTTACTTTGAACAAATCCACTTGTGAATTTATGGTTCAATAATATTTTTATTTCAATTTCATATTCAGAATAATCACAGTACAGTACTTGTAGTTCCAATCACTAATACACAAAAATCTTTACACATTCTCATATCGTAAAGTAACATTTAGTTGGAGAAAAGCAGGCAGTTTTGTTTTATTAATTCCCAGTTAGATTAGTTTCATTATCAGTCAAATAATGACGAGCTTCCGACAGAAAGAGATAAAACGCAGTGATGCGTGACGTGATTTACGAACAATATTCCAACAGTTAGTGTCGCAGATATTATATATATACAAGAAACATATCGTCACGCTAATAACCGAAATGCGTCATTTTTGGCGGTTTTGAGGTTCTCATAAATTAAATATTTATGTAGTGCTGCGCACCTGTCTGTTAATACAGATTCTATTTTAAGAATTCCGAAACCCATAAAAATAGAGATTTTGTATGATATGCAAATAAATTTATTCAATAGTTTCGTCATAATGAATTATCATTGTTAACGCAGAACTATTGTGACGTTACAAAGGCAAAATAACCTCGGCGAAGGATTTTCGAGTTTTTGCATCTCAGATTCTAGCTTAGCACTTATAAATTTTAATTTATACTACAGTATAGGAAGGCGTGCACTTGTTATATTCACTGTTTGAGTTCAATTCACCTTGGTTGGCTTTTATATAAGGGTACATTGCTGTTGTATTCTTTATATTTAACTTTAGTCTTATTTCGGTGGATGTGCAGAGCGTGTTGTTTTGATGAAATATATATTTTTAAACATAAAAAATAATGTAATTGAAACAGATAAGCTATTTTGGGTATTAGACTTCGTATATATCAAGAATTACATTCGTTTTTGGATTGTTTGTTTTTCAGGACTGGTACATATAGTCAAGTCGCAAAATTGCGTATGTCCCCTAGTCATAGACACATTTCTGTAAGTCACAGTGCGCCAGTATGACGTCACATGACTGCGTCATACAAATTAACTTAAATCCGACTACGATCAAAAAATTGAACTAATTATTGACTCTCAATGGCATAGCAAAATCATTAGGAAGTTTTTTACGTTTTTCTCAAAACTGCTAAAAATGACTTACGCAATTCGGTTATTGGCGTGACGATATGGTATTAGCCAACAAGAAACATATATTTGGAATAAGGGAAGGGGGGAAAACCGTTTTAGTCTACATATTTAATTCATAATTGTTCTATCTTATTCACAAGCTGGCAACCGTGTTATTGACTTATTGCTACTCAACGAGTTATACTCAAGTTATGTGACGATGCGGAAAGAAACTGGCGCAGCAAACGAGCGCTTGATGAACGCATGATTTTGGCGTTAGAAATTAGTGTTTTGATTCTTTGGATTTCTGTTGCTGATATTCGGTTCCCATCATATTTCTAATAATTTCATTGTTTATTTCGAAATAGTTTGATTAGTTCTATGTATGAAAATAAAGGGTAATTGTAATATTCTGAAGTATCAGTTTATAATCTGTTATTCTCTATTGCATTAAGTACTTTAAATAGGTTCTTAAAATCGACCTAAAAATCATATGCTGTACAAAAAATGTAAAAGTTACGACAATTTGAATGTAAGCACGTTACCAATAGACAATAAGGCCTGAAGATGAATGGTATGCCGAGTATGATTGTTGTGTATTTTATGGTGGAGTATAAGATTGGATAGTTGTATTTACTTATGAAATAGGATTTACGTATTTATTCAAAGGAGAGGAAAATCGCCAAGATGGCTAAATCATATGAAAATTGAGAACTCGTTCTGTTGCCAGTCCGCGCCGAGTATAGAGTTAGTTATTTGCTTTAACTGAATGGACTTCATGGACCAGCGGTTACGTGAACCCCTTTATATATGTAAATATTGTAATTTAGGAGACACGAGGCTAGTTTTCTTGATTCTAATAGAAAATAAGATAAAGGAAAAGCTGTATTAGACAAAAACGTATTTTAAGAACTTGGACGGTTCGAGTTTTTTTTTTCGCTTTAGATTACTTAATTAATCAGTAGAAATGTATTTTGACAAATAGGAAAATATTTGTATTATATTGCAATTATAAATCTTTGTTTCATTGTAATAAATATTGCAGTAGAAAAAAGTATTGTTTCAAGGTTGGATGATTTGATGGTAAAATATGTGAAAAATAAGTCAATGACAACCGCATATTGCTAGATGCGTCTAGTTTGTTTTATATTTAATATTTTGTTGCCAAAGCATTCAATACGAGAAAGAGAGAAATACATATTAACAGATTTGACTAAACTGAGATTTTTTATTTTATTTGTCACAGAAATATAAACCTGTAGAAATCTAATATAATGTCCGAGTCTGAACAACAACAAATCGATCCTAATTTGATCGATCAACAAAATCGAGTCTATGAATCAACAAACAGACAAATCCGATCTTTTTCACATTTTTGAATGCTTCATTCATATATGTTATAGATTCTTCTGTAAAAGTAAATGAGTCTTTAAATTCATTTGCGCACAAAAAGTTTAGAATTCATAAAGAATTAAATATGTGCGCTTGGTTAGCGTGCCATAACGCCTGAAGAACAAATTATATAGAGCAGGGGTTCCCAAAGTTGATTGACCGCGGGCCAAATTTCGAAGCTAAAGGATATTCGCGGGCCAGAAAAGGTGAGCGACAAAATGAGCTCGACATCACGGCTGAGAACATTTTGAAAATTAGGCACTAAAATAAATTGCAAGCTTGATATTATTACACCTAGCATCGCAGATTGTTATGATAACTGATTGAAGTTACTTACTCATCTGGCATATACGGCCTCGTATAAATGGCTACTTGTTGCACAAAAAACATCCCAATGTATATAAGTATAAAAAAACGAAATGCCAACATAATTTGGTTGTTTATTTTTGTATATACCAATTATATATTTTTGTAGGTGTAATTAGGGCAGAGGTTATTTACGTGGCTCCAATTCAGTACATTATATTCGCAACAACGCATTCAATTGATTATCTATCATGCAGTCCGTACCGAAGTTTTGTTTTGTTAAGGTTCATAATTGTGTTGTTAGAAAGACTGATGCTGGAAAATTAACTTCTTAAATCGGGAGAAATGACTTCCAAAACTTGCAGCATACATTCGCGGAAAATTTCCACTTTTTTTAGTGATTTCGTGGGCTACAATATAACTGTATAACACCGTGGATTCACTTTCATTAGATTCATTTTTTTAAACATGTTTATTTGACTTTTGTATGAATTTAGCATTGAATTTTGAAATACGCGCATCAACTGACCATAATTCAAAAAATGCTTCGTCTCATAATGGCGCCTAATGCCATATTCGTTCAGAACTGGCATATTTTGTTGGCAAGGAAAACAAATCGCTGAAGTTTGATTTTTTTATGAACTTCGTACGTGAAGAACCTATTGAAATATTTTATCTATGGCCCATACATGCTTTATCATGCATATTTCCTCAAATTGCGTTTTTTTAATGTTATGGTTATATGTTGGCCATACTTGATAGAATGGAAGAAAATCTAAGATTTATAGGAACTCGTAGGATTTGGACTTAGTCGGTGACGTAAATATAAGCTGTGTGTTCAAACCGTTGTTTATGCTTGATAGACTTTGTGGAATTTAAATTTTTTGTATCGCTGTAAGTCGCGTATACTGAAAATTCATTCGTCAAATTCGGTTCAGCGTATCGTCTTGTCTATACTAGGGATCGCGATATTTAAATGTAAGTGCATTGCTAACATTGCGCCTGGAGGTGGATGTTATGTCGCGTATGATAGCTGCATATTTCATGCTTGAGTGTTTATTAATATTTAGAAGACTTGTGGCCAGTCAGACAGTTTGATTCTAACTTGATTCTGATATTAAACAAACGTTGTAGAAAAAGAATTTTTAGCTATTTTGTGGCGAGTTAGGCGGACTTAATTGTAAACTATATTACGGATAAAAGGGTTGTAGTGACCAATTCAATTTCATTTATTTATTTCTCAATTTTTTTGTTATTTTTTACTGGATGGAAGAAATAAACTTGACTATGAAGAAATGCTTATCACGACGCTTTTAGATAACAAAGTCAATCAGTTCAATCTCACTTTGGGTATTTGAAAAATGTATTTTGGTATATTATGTTGCAGTCAACATTGTAGTTGAAACATCATTGTCTTATGGTTGGATATTTCATGGTGCAATTTATAACGATCATTGACATTATTATATGGATGATCGATTCTTTCGATTTCTGTTGCTGTTATTCAAGTTCGACAAATAGAAGGAAAATATTGCTACATTACAGAGCGTAGTAATGTTCGGTTCCCATCATATTTCTTATAATTTCATTGCTTATTTCGAAATAGTTTGATTAGTTCTATGTATGAAAATAAAAAGTAATTGTAATATTCTGAAGTAGCAGTTTATAATCTGCTATTCTCTAGTGCATTAATTACTTTAAATAGGTTCTTAAAATCGACCTAAAAATCATATGCTGTACAAAAAATGTAAAAGTTACGACAATTTGAATGTAATCACATTGCTAATAGACAATAAGGCCTGAAAATGAATGGTATGCCGAGTATGATTGTTGTGTATTTTATGGTGGAGTATAAGATTGGATAGTTCTATTTACTTATAAAATAGGATTTACGTATTTATTCAAAGGAGAGGAAAATCGCCAAGACGGCTAAATCATATGAAAATTACGACCTCTCGTTCTGTTGCCAGTCTGCGCCGAGTATAGAATTAGTTATTTGCTTTAAATGAATGGACTTCATGGACCAGCGGTTACGTGAACTCCTTTATATATGTCAATATTGTAATTTAGGAGACACGAGGCTAGTTTTCTTGATTCTAATAGAAAATTAGATGAAGGAAAAACTATATTAGACAAAAACGTATTTTAAGAACTTGGACGGATTCGGGTTATTTTTTTCGCTTCAGATTACTTAATTAATCAGTAGAAATGTATTTTGACAAATAGGAAAATATTTTCATTAGATTGCAATCTTAAATCTTTGTTGCATTGTAGTAATTATCGCAGTAGAAAAAAGCATTGTTTCAAGGTTGGATGATTTTATGGTAAAATATGTGAAAAATAAGTCAATGACAACCGCATATTGCTAGATGTGTCTAGTTTGTTTTATATTTAATATTTTGTTGCCGAAGGATTCAATACGAGAAAGAGAGAAATTTATTATTTAGGAGGTTACGATAAGTTCCGAAATTATTAGCATAAATGGTTATTTGTCCAATTGTTAAAGTATGGTTTGTGTGTTTTTGACGGAAAATATCTTAAGTTTATATATAGCGTAAAGACTCGTGATGCATTTAGGTTACATTTTAATTAAAAAAAAAAATGGAACAAATTTTTCAAGGTTTTTTATCTGATGAAATTCAGCTTGAAAACAAAATGTCTCCAATTAAACTTCTGACAAACTCATCAACTTATCTTTCTATTAATTTCATAATTCACGTCTGGCAGCCTCGAGATGAACTTCGTACGTGAACTACCTATTGAAATATTTTATCCATGGCCCATACATGCTTTATCATGCATATTTTCTCAAATTTTTTTAATATTATGGTTATATGTTGGCCATACTTGGTAGAAAGAACTCAAATCTAAGATTTATATGGTAGAACTCGTAGGATTTGGACTTAGTCGGTGACGTAAATATAAGCTGTGTGTTCAAACCGTTGTTTATGCTTGATAGACGTTGTGGAATTTAAATTTTTTGTATCGCTGAAAGTCGTGCATACTGAAAATTCATTCATCAAGTTCGGTTCAGGGTATCGTCTTGTCTATACTAGGGATCGCGATATTTAAATGTAAGTGCATTACTAGCATTGCGCCTGGAGGTGGATGTTATGTCGCGTATGATCGCTGCATATTTCATGCTTGAGTGTTTATTATAACGAGTAATTAGAAGACTTGTGGCCAGTCCGACATTTTGATTCTGACATTAAACAAACGTTGTAAAAAAAAGGATGTTTAGCTATTTTGTGGCGAGTTAAGCGGACTTAATTGTAAACTATATTACGGATAAAAGGGTCGTAGTAACCAATTCAATTTTATTTATTTATTTCACATTTTTTTTTTGTATTTTTTACTGGATGGGAAAAATGACCTCGACTATGAAGAAATACCTAGAGCGGCGCTCTTAGGTGGCAAAGTCAATCAATTCAAACTCATTTTGGTTGTTTGAAAAATGTATTTCGATTTACTGTGTTGCAGTCAATATTGTAGTTGAAACATCGTTGTCGTGGGGTTAGATATTTCATGGCGCAATGTATAGAAATCATTGACATTATCATATGGATGGATATATTGGTTTGTCCAATTTATTTGATATTGGGGGCTTTTAGTGCTGAAGTATTCCATTGAATACGAAAATACAAATCTAATGATTTGACTGAACTTCGATATTTTACTTGTCACAGTAGAAATTATGTCTGACTCTAAACAACAACAAATCGTTCCTAGTTCGATCGATCAACAAAAAATCGAGTCTATCGATCAACAAACAGACAAATCCGATCTTACTGACGCAGAAACAATTGAGGCGGATCCAGCTGTTCAACAAATAATCGAGTGGGATATCATTGATACCAATTCCAGCAATGATACCGACGGTTCAGGAAACGAATCCCCACAACAACAACAACAACAACAACATGGGCCCATGATTCTGAACTTGGGTCCTGAGGATGAGATACATGAAGAGCAAGGTTCAGGACAGGAATATCAAGATGAAGAACCAGGCGAAGGTGAGGAATGAATATATTTTATGGTTTAAATGTCTTGCGTATCCTTTTGTAACGATTTGTTGGTCAGAATGGGAGAAGATTTTAGCAGGACGGAGACTTTCACATATACAACAATACCAGAGTTATTAGCGTATGAATCAGACGATAATTTTTAATCACTGAGTGCGCCGTTTGCAATAATAGCTTAAAGTCAGTGCATACAAAAGACCCAAAACATAGGAAAAGGGTAAATGGTTATACACTGCTGTACTCTAAATCAGTGATTTTCAACCGGTGTTCCGCGGAATACTGGTGTTCCGCGAGAGACTTCCAGGTGTTCCGCGAAAAATTGCTCTTTTTAATAATCATGACGTCATGAATGAATTTAACCAGCCGATGAACTTATACAAATTACACAAGGCCGCAGGTTGAGATTAAAATTTTCTGATGTACTTCTAGAAAATTTCGGGATTGAGGCCTCCAGGGAATTTACATTTTTTGCTAAAAAGCCTTAACAATCTTGCTATGATTTACCACTACATATCATTTTCCACTACCTATCTTTGCGAAATGTGATTTTTGAGCACGGCCGTTCTAGCGTTGGGCAAAATATTCGAATAGCGAATGGAAAATCTCATTTGGTGTTCCGCCACAATTTTAAATTAAAAAATCTGTTTCTGCTCTAACATTGCAATACAAAATAAACACTTTTATTCTTCAAACACATTATCATTATTTGTCATTTATCAAGCTAAAACATGGAAGAACCACCAAAAAACTCACTAAAACGTGCAAAAATCTTACTATACCCTACATGTAATGTAAGCTTTCAAACTCTTCAAAACAGAGAAAGTGGCATAAAGAGAAAATGCCGTTTTTGAATTTGAGATACAGAAGGGTAATTAGTAATTACTAAATTGTCTGACATATTTTTTGTAATACTGTTTAGGCTGGTTGCAAAAAAACACCCGGCAGAAAAATATATTTTTGGCCATATCATTAATGTTCAGTTATCAGACATAGCCAACTTAGGCTAGTAGATTCCTCATTCAATTTTTAGTTTTCCATAAAGCCTATTTTGCTAGCATATATTCCCGACCAAAAAGATAGAAAGCCAGTTAACAATTTAGACTAGCCAAACACAGTATTCAACTTCGCTAGTTGCTTCAGCTAGCCATAACCCTAGTCAATTCAGTGCCATTAGTGATGTAACAATATGTCAAGAGATTTTTTTCTGGTTATTTTTATTACGAAACAACATCAAATGCGATTTTTTATTACCTTTCCGCAAATGTAGCGCGGGCCACAGACAATGAAACGGCGGGCCACATGTGGCCCGCGAGCCTGGGTTTGGACCACCCTGATGTAAATCTCTTACGATTTCAATATGATATTGCGCATGAATTGAATACAATATGTGATCCACTCAACGTGTAATAGATACGCAAGAAGTGCATATGTCTGTTAATAAATGAGTCAGTGCTCAAGGTATTTTTCTTGCTATTTGAGCTCAGTAATTGTGCTGAAATGCCAACGAAAAAAATTAAATGTCAAAAAATATTTGAACAAAAACAATGGCGAGTGGTGAGAAATATTTATTAGGATTATTGGTCATCTTATTTTTCTTGAGGTGAAGTTTAACTCTTACGTTTCTTAATTTCACGATGACTCAGTCGTGGTACAGGTTTATCGTAAAATGAATAAAATTTCAATCTATGATATTGGGCCTCACTGTTTTATACTTTACTGAAGGAAAAAAAAATTGTAAATTTGAATCTTTTAAAAAATATGTACCGGGTTGGGGTATTAATGACTGAACATTCGCTAAAACTATTAAATTATGTACATTCACAGGACCGGCGGTTGTTCATCAACCCCCGCAACAGGCGGTTCAACAACATCAACCCCCGCAACACGCAGTTCAACAACAACAATCAGTTCAACAAGCCCAGCAACACGCAATTCAACAACAACCAGTCATACAGGGTGGACAAGCAGGCAATGTCGTGATACAACACGTCCATCACCATCGCAACCTGTATTATCATGGAGGCCATGTTTATCAAAACGCTGTATTTCAAGGAGACGTCGTAGGGTGAGTAGTGAACTTAATCTTTGTAGTTTCACTTTTAAGCCCAAGTCATGCTCATTGGATGGAGAAAATCAGTGTATATATATTGCACTGATATAAGATAGTTTGGTCGCTTGAAACTAATTTGTAAAGACTTCAGAGCAGCGGTTACCAAGTTCGTCTTACTATCTGTTATTTGTAGTTTATTGTTAGCTAGTTTTATTTGAGTTGAGCGAGAGACTCGGCAAATGCAAAAAGGATAGGTGGCTTGAAAAGTTTGGGAATCGCTGCTCTAGAATAGGGTTGGGCTAAGTTTTTGAACCAGGGGCCAAAAAATTTCCCACATGGCGGATCATGTAAATGTGACTTAAACTTTTTTTGAACAATATTTACAGTGTCACAATTGCAAAAGTGGGAAACAATAAGCCTTGTACTAAAACTAAATTTAATCGCAATCTCAACAAATTGAGATATTTTTTAGCTAAAACATCAGTTTTAGTTTGATTGTGGCTGCATCAGGCGGACCAGATTTATTTACCCAACGGGTAAGTTTTTGCCCGCTGGCCGTAGTTTCCCCATGTCACCTTTAGACGGATATATACTTCCGTTTCAAGCATTTATGTATTATCGTTAATAAACGGTCGACTGAGGTTCATTTGTAGAGATTCTAGAAGAGAAGGTCGTATAATTTATTTCAAGCATTAACTAACTAGCTCTAGCCTAATACATTTGCTAGACGTCTCGAAAATTGAAGATTATTATTTTAAGATATAACATTTACCATCTATTGATGGGCAGAAAATTCAAAACTAAATTGATTCTTTAGAAAATTAGTCGAAATACGTTTCATTAACCTAATTGCATTGTACTCCACAATCATTTCGGAGCAATATTCCAACTATTTGAAAATGTTAATTGGGCATTATTTGTAGCATGGCGACTGACGTAATATACTATACCGTGATATGTACAACGGCTGTACGGGCGCTTTGAGATTAAAACGAACAAAGGAGCGGCATTTCCGCGTACCAAATTAATGATGCGTACTAATGCAAACATTGCCGCTGTCGAGCCAGACATATTTTTGTCTACTGTAATGGCCTCAAAGCTTGTAATAATGCTTAAACTAGTGAGCAAGATCGGTATATCTTCTAGACTTCTCACTCTTTAACACATGATAATCATATCGATAATGAGACATCCAGTACTTCTAAACTAATAAATCTAAATTATAATGCGAAATTCACGTCGTGTTTCCCATATTCGTTGAAATACCTGTACCTGTACAAGTATCTATTGTGAGTAACGAGTCGTTTAATGCGTTATATATGTAACTAGTTACAACTAAATCCAATGTCGTCGAAGAAATTTCTCAAATACTGTTACATTGTTCAGATTGGAATTTGCACATTAGCAGATTTAGCCAATAATTTTAAACTCATGATATGTCATGCTCTCTTACCTTGAATGCTTCCAACAAGTAGATATTTAGACGTAGCTAGGTACCAGGAGGTGTGGGAAGATGGCACCAGTTCCTACATAGCAAGAATTTATTGAGTGGTGAACCAATCTAAATGACTAAAATTATATAAAACAAACGACTACAAAAATTCTTATGTGTTCAAAGTTGCTTTCAGCTTTACATAAATTTTCATTTTTTATATTTCCAGGTCTAAAGCAGAAGTCAGAGACTCACACATTGGCGCTGTAGGAGGTGAATATTTATCCACAACAAATTCTGAAATCCTATTAACGGGCGCCATCTCCTGGTCGTGGTCGTCTGTGAAATTGGTGGCGAATAATCCGCACGGTGGTGCTATATTCGAAATACTAAATTTTTGTTTAAGCTGCTATCGAATAAAAATCAACGTGAAATGCAAAACGGTATGGAAACAATTATAACAAGCCACCAAAGTTTTCAAAACACCCTTTCGAAAATCTCCTGTCAATCAACCATCGTCAATGATGTTAACAAAAAGCAATGCTTTAATATATCTTTCTTATCTGAGGATCAAGTTGACTGAAAATCTCGGTAAATGAGCGTGGTGCGATAAAGTGTTCAAATACGTTATAAAAATGTGTTTCCACGTTATAAATGTTCTGTTAAATAGAAAACTAAAAGTCATAGTATTCCAGGGACTCTATAGATCTATCTGTCTACCCAGGCCTGCACAACATACGGCCCGCGGGCCGCATGCGGCCCGCTAGATACTTCTGTGCGGCCCGCGGGTGATTTGGAAACACGCCACTTCTTGTGTCTAACAATCAAAGCCGGCATTGTTATGCAAGCCCGCCGCTACTCCGATCATATTTCAAAATCGTGAGATTTATGTTTTGCACTAGTTTCAATGAATATCGAACTTTGTGTGAAATTGGTGTGCCCTTCGTGACCCCTAAAATTCGTCGCTCGATCCCTCGCTGATTTAGATATCTCAGTATTCAGACTGGATCACGCTTAAAACAATATCGGTATACAATCTCACACCCATTAGTGCATATTAGCAACCTATTATTAACCCCATTATTTTTTACTAGCAATTTATAAAACTGGAGTTTCTTTTTTGATTCGAATTTCGAACTTAAAAAACAATTCCTTTTTTCCTGAATGGTGCAAAATTCTCGCACAAAAGATAATGCTATTTACTGTAAAATTTCAAATAAATTGGAACAGATTTTGTAGAAAAATGTAATTTAACATTCAAAAAGTACAACACAGGAGAATCTATTGCTACTAAACGGATTGTTTGTCTAGTCTAACATACAATGGAAATATCCAATAATGATACATATGACTAAATAAATTGTCATACATATATTTGGGACGATTTTACAAAACTGAACCCGAGTAAAATATTTTCCTGCAGTCAGTTTATACTGCAGCACACAATACCTAATTCTAATACAAAAGAAGTATTGAAAATGAAGGGTGGGTTTTCAAGGTAAATGAACCACTAAATACATATTTGCCATCTCATATGCAAAATACTGTAACTTGTTTTTACTCAAGAAAACAAGATTCTTCATATTTTTAAGCTCCCCAGTAATGAAATTGTTCATTTAATTTAAGTGTTTTACAAAATTATTTTGATTTGTAGTTCATCTTGTGAAATATGTATGTAGCAAAGTTTGCGGCGCGCCGGGACTTCAGATTAATGCTTGTGGCCCTCGTGGTAATTTGAGTTCTACAACATCAATAATTTTGATGAAATACCCATAAATGCTCTTCGCGTAAAATTAACAATATCACAAACATATGTCAATTTAAAATTTACTTGTTTTTGTTTTAGGGTCACAACAACCTCCTGCAATCGGTGGTCCAGGGGAACAAGCAGCCCTAGCCTGGCTTGGTCAGGGAGCATCTGGTAGTTCTCAGGTGCCTGCATTAGGCGGTCCCGAACAACGACCTGCTTTACCTTGGCACGAGGGAGGAGAAAGAGAAGGTTTGTGTTAGATTTGTTTTGACACAACCAATTAGCGTCAATCTTAGAACCGTTCAATGTGGAAAAGCCGTGGCTCTGTATTTTTCTTTTACAATCCCGAAAATTCGGATATTTGGCTCGATGGCCATGCTATCGGTTAAATCGTCAGGCTTGGATATTGTTATGTGTTAGTATCGCATGTCGCGTTCATATGTCGTGTGTCCACTTCACCCGTGGTTTAATAAATTGAGTAGGCCATTCTGAATTGGAAAGATTCGGATTCTACCGAATAATTGCAGTTTTCATTGTTGAATATAAGTGGCCTTTTTTGGCTTCTATTTTAGCCTTAGCCATGTTTAGGAGCAAAAGGTGTGATTGGCCGGCATGTAAAATATATACTGAAGGTCAAACATTAGGTCTCCCACCTCACCAAAGCTGTGAATAGGGATGATCAGAAAGTAATATTGAAAGCCCAGAAGATTCTGAACATGTAAGCGTTCTTGTTGTTAATGGGCGCTTATCAGCCTTATTCGATGGCAAGAAATATCTCATAATAATGAAATATGAACCGAAATCAGATTCACCGAGTTTGACTCACATTCATTGATATTGGATTCGTATTTCAAAACTCTTTTTGGAATTCACGTTCGAATTTAAAATTATGTAGTCTGATCAAAGTGAAAAATTCCGGCATGAATTCACGAAGCATTAATTAGTTTACTAAGCATTCACAATCAATTTTTATCGTCCGAGTTTGGCGCTGAGTCAAAATTCTTATCACCTTTATCGAGAGCCAGAATTATTTATAATTTTGAAATGGCTCGTAATTTGAAGTCGGGTGTGACTTTCACCGTTCCATAGCCCTGCTTTAAAAATAAGCTGACAGTGATCATGGAATTAATGCTGTTTTTTTTTTGCCACAGCTCTCCATCCTGGTAGAATTCCAGTTAGCAATCAACCCCTCGCATTGCCCGCACCAGAAGAGCAGATATCTTCACCAGGAAACGAACAGCTTGAAGAGATCGAGGCAACAGTGCCAACCGGTGAACCAGAAGTATTAGATTCAATTAAACAAAAGAAAAAATCTAAGAAGAGGTCAAACAGAGGAGGTGAAAATAGCATTATTATGTTATAAACACCAGAACGTCTCATAGCCAAGTGGTGGTCCAATTATTTTCAAAACGAGCAAAATTTACAAACCACGGTGAAGCCTTTGAAAATACTTTTTAAATGCTATCGCAGGCTGTAATGAATTTGGTATGCAATTTCGAACTGCAATTGTTCCGATTAAAATAATATTATCTCTGAATATATTATTGGCCGCCTCCCAAATCCTTGATCGATGCTGGGGATTGCAAAGCCTGCCACAGAACTTCAAGGTGAAACAAAAAATGTTGAAAGCATGTCCAGCAGTTGAACTAAAGTCAATTTGGCCTTGTGATAAATCAAATACGCATTGTTATGGTTGAAACGCTCTTTTCCAATCTGAATTCAGTTATAGTTGATTTGAACGGTATCTCACCATCACATGAATTCTAAACTCAATTAAATTTATTTTCTTTGATAATCAATTCGGATATGATGCAGATGAGTTTATGATTTTTGTTGTATTTTCTATTTTATTATTTTTTTTTTATTATATTCAGGTTCCAATCGAGATCCAGTGTATGCACCAACACCACGTTCACCTGTGGCAAGAAGTTTCGTTGGCGAAGAAACATTGAATCCCAACGCAACAAATCCAAAAGTAGTTGGTAAGTATCAATATTCGACGTAATAACATGTGGAAAATCTTATCCAAACTGGCATATATATTGCCCTGTCTGTTGTACGTTATGACCCAACCCTAACCTGGTACACATACTACGTTCCGATGTCCGTCGTCTTGGTTCACATACTTCGGGTGTACCTAAAATTCAATCTATTAATCATTTATCTTACATTCCATAAAATATTCCCATGATTTGAGACAGAACAGTAAAATTTTCGATGAAAAATCTTGGGATTTATAAAAATGTTCAAATAAAATTATGGCCGACAAGCGCTTTCAACATCCTCAAGTTTTGAAAATTCGGGATCGATTGACCCAGTATGCATGGAGAAAAAAAGGAGATTGACGGGTCTACTTCCTATTGAATAAGTCTCGAAAACGAAGCATTTAGAATACTTGACTGTATAAAAAAGTTAAGTACTCGAAAAGTTCGTGTTTTTGAGTCCTGATATATTTATGGATTTTAAAGAAAATAACTCATTTGTGGTGACCTCGTCCTAGTTAGAGTTGAAATTTGATATTTGGGTGAAGCGGGGTAGTTGGGGTGCGAACGCTGCACTTGGCTTATTCTGCTTCAAATTTCAATGCTTGATTTACATTTAGGAAGCCCCACTACATCAGATCCAGAAATACCAGAAGCATTTCCACTAATTCCACCTGAACCTTCAAATAGACGAGATACAAACGTGGCATCTGGAGCAAGACCCAAAACAACAGGTTGGTTTCCCCATTACAGATAAAAATTGATACCGTTTTGAACAACATTGCATTATCATTTTTTTAATAGTTTCCGTTGCACATATGTGAATTGTAAGTTAAATGGCGCCACCTTGCGGCGATTTGTCGTTCACTTGTGTATATTTGATCTTTTGTCGTTCACTTGTGTATATTTGATCTTTTATCACTGAACATTTGCTGAGTGATTATATTACCATTCAGTATATTTACTTCTCCAGTTTGTCTTTTTCTTAGATTTTCTTTTGAGTTTATCAAACCTAAATTCCAAATAAAATGGGTTTTTAGTAAAGGATTGTTCCGATCATGATTACCCAATCTTTTTTAATGCCATAAATAATTAATTAAAAAAAACTTTTATTTCGTGTTTTGGTTCTGGTCTACATTATAATTACTCTATCTCTTCTTCCAACCCAAGTTCAAATAGATATATTTATATAGGAATATAAATGAAAATGATTCCATTAGTCTTGAAGAATGTGATCTCCACAATCCTTGAGCCGAAAATTTGAAATATAGGTGGAGTGAGGTTTGCCGAGGTTCGAACACTACAGTTCGCTTTATTCTGCTTACAAATGCTTGATTAAATTGATTTATATTTAGAAAGCGCCACTCCTTCAAATCCACAAAAACCAGAAGCATTTCCACTAATTCCACCTGAACCTTCAAATAGACGAGATGCAAACGTACCATCTGGAGCAAGACCCAAAACAACAGGTAAATAAGCCGCACCAGTACAGAATCGGACTATAAGACGCCAACATTACTGCTGCTACTTTTCAGTGTTGGCAATAAATCGCGATGCGCTACCTGATTCATACATATTAGACGCATGATCCATTATTAGGAAAAGAATATTCCAAGTTCATCCCATTGCTCTAAAATATAATAAAACTATTCTGTTGTGTTCCTTTGGTGTTTTATGTATTTCTTTTTACTCTAACTTTAAACAAGACTTTAGGCAATCTGACCTTTACATGTATAAGGTCGTTAATTCAGCATTACTTATTTTAATAGGTTGGTTTTGTAATGGTCAGCTAAATAATTTGGATGACGACTTTAAAAGCCCTTTTTTGGATGGATGATGCCAACGTCCATTAGCACAGTTTGGGTGCTAATACGGTTATAAATTAAATTCGAATGAAATATGAGCGATTAGGGAAGGATATACAAGAGAGAAGTGCGAAAAAAAAACTATTGCATGATTGGGATGCTGTTACCGAATATTTTTCGTGTCTCAAAAACTTTGCGATTGCATTACTTTTCATGTTTTAATCTACATATGCTAGTGAATCTCTGTTCTCAGTTATGAACTTTATTAAGTCTCGTAATAGGATTATCCTGAAGGATGAAACCGGTAGTTTTTATATTCCTTTGAAAGTTACAAAATGTAAACCCATTATTAAAGCATTATCAGCGGTAATGCAGTAGCCGAAGTCTTGCTGATATAGTAAATGAAAAGCAATCAAATTTATTTGTGGGACTGATATTTTCCCGAATAGTAAATCTGTCTGTACATGTTAAAGGTTTTTTATTAAGAATTTTTGCGTTGGAAGTCGCAAAGTAAAGTTTCATTCATTTTTTCAAATTTTCTTGCACTTAAGTAAATCTTAAATAAAACTGCGCCACCATGAGGTGATTTATTGTTCACGTCCATTAGCACAGTTTCGGTCAACGCTACCCACAATGCCATTGTATTTCATTTCTTCTTCAAGTTCGTTGCACTTGAGTAAATTTTAAATGAAACTGCGCCACTAAGTGGCGAATTATTGTTTACGTCCATATGCTCAGTTTTGTACAACGCTACCCACTATGCTATTGCATTTCATATTCGTATTAATATTCATTACATTCACATTTTTGTTGTGGGTTTAATAAACCTAGATTCAAAATATGATTTGATATTATGTGATTTTAATGTTAGATGGTGAACCCAGCATATATTTTCAATACCATTTCAAAGCGTCAATTTCACAATAAACTCAGAACATTTTTATTCCATTCCTTGACGGCCCATGTTGAAATAGATTTATTTATTTCCTTCAACCCAGGTCCAAGAAGATCAGCATCCCACCAACCTCAGTCATCTTTGAGATCGATATCCCAATCACCAGTTCAAACACATCAAAGAAATGAACAAAGACTTCCAACAAATCGTGCACGTTCAAGAAGTACAGGTTGGTCCTTTAGTTTGCTGATTTTTTTTTTGAGTATATTTGCATTCTTATCACTCGAGCCGTGGAGGATTTAAATCCGGATTGAGAAGTTTTGACTCCCGACTCCAAACTATAATAACTAAGGATTTTTCTTTATTCTATGTTAAGAATAACGGCTCAATAATTTTTGAATTTCTATCAATAGCTTTAATTTTGATCATTGCCTTGAGATTCTGACTCATAGGGTCCGAATTCCAACTCCTGCTACAAAGCCTCACTTTGAGAGTATTGAAATAAAATTATGGCTACGGCTTCAATATAAATGAAAACATGCTAGACTTCGGTTCCATGTCTCTGTTTGCATTTGCAACCAAATAATTGAATGTTGCTCACAAGAATGAAAACTAATTTGAAAAGTTTAAATATTAAATATAGCTATTATTATAGAATTCAGAGATTTAAGTTTCAACTGAATGGAAAGTTGATACAAGGATATTTATTAATTATAGATGCCAGATATTTATCACTATTGGATGAAACAAGCGAATATGAATACAGCGCTGAATCTTTCAATTTCACTGAATCGAATAAAGGTAAGATGTTCAATCTATAGTGTTACAACGGGATGGACGTGTTCCTTGGCCTAAAAACGATTTGCCTGGTAGATAAATGAAAGACAAAATGCATATTCCGAGTTACACAGAGGTGTTGCCTCCCGCCCAAAATAAAAAAAGAAATAATTTAAATCAAAATAGAGTCACACCCAATATTCCTAAATTCATCCGTTGGAAATGCTTGTCGGCTGAAATTTTTGACTTAGATTATCTTCATTGAACATCTAAAATTAAAGCTCAGTCATAAAGAAATGAGATTCAGCATCCTACTCCAGATTCTGTGAAGACTAAAAATGCAACTCATCTCTACAGCAATGAGTTTAGAAATACCTCAAAAGCAATTAAATAAAGTTACAATTATATTTCTTAACCCTAATTCTTAATTTCAGAAAGCGACAGTGAAAGCACCTTGAGCAGCGTTGGAAGTTTAGTTTGGCATCAAAAATACAGATCGTATAAGAAGTCGACGTCTACTAGAAAAGCAGGAAGAAAATCTTGCAGAAGTAAGTTTGTTCAATCATGCTGACGAGGCAATGACCCTGGTGGAACAAACACCCATTCCAATAAAACCGTCTCACTCAAAGGCAATGTAATAATGGCTATTCGTGCATTAGTCTTTACAATCTTACTAACTTCAAGCCTTGTTTGTATAAAACTTTACTTAGGTCGAATGATATAGGCTGAGCCAGTTATTCCCAACTTTTTCTCAAGCGGCCCAAACTTTCTTAGAAAATAAATTTTGTAGTTATTTAATGGCTGAAAAATTGAATTATTAATACTAAACAATCGTTTTATATTTATTTTCCCATAGACCGATTCGAAGTGGGAATGCCGCAATTGCTTGTCATCAGCGAGTTTCTTTAATCGTGGGTGGCAAAATAGACTGAGAAATACCGCAATACCCAATATAAAATAAACAGACAAAAAATAATGAAAAATTAAAATCAGTATCTTAATTTTTTGCCGAAAAAAAGCCCTTCTGATGATTTTCAGGCGACCCAGTTTTTGGGTCACGGTCCATGGGTTGGGAAGTACTAGTCCAGACAGTGAAAGTTAAATATCCAGTCAGCATATTCGCCTAATTCATTACATTACACGAGCGAAACTCGGTGAATACCAAGTATTGAAATATCTGTGATAAAAGTAATGTCAGCGGATTCATTGGACATGTAATGGTGTCAGAAATCTTAGTACTGGTATTAGACGCGAAATGACGCTATTCTGTCACATTATTGCTCAAAATATTTGTAACTATAATTTAACTAAAAGATTCCCGTTTCAAACTTAGTCATAAATTTTTTTTTAAAAAATTGCGTCGAAGTGAGCAGCGAAAATTTAGAGAATGATCCTTGTTTCCAAAGGATTCAAACAATAGTTTCAACAGTTCAATGTAAAGTTTCTTGATTTGAAAAAATAAAAAACAGGTTTTTGATTTGATTGGATGTAGGACATGATTTATCAATTTTTTTCAAGCTTTCAGTAGAGCATGTAAATTTTACAGACGTGAGCAGCTCAAAAGCCAATCCTTTTTAATATTGACTCGAACGTCTATTAGAAATGTTGTGGCGCTAATTATACTTGTTTTTGTGTTAAATTCAGATTGGATGATTCAAACCGAAAATCCTGTGACCGAATCTGAGTCTCAAACCAGTCTCGTTCACAGAAGGGATAGAATAAATCAAACGGATAAGAAGCCAACTTACGATATGGAAGCACAGACGGACAAACAACGTACAAGGGACATACATTTGCAAACAGACAATTATAATCTAGATATGGAAACTCAGACAAGGCCGGACATTGCTGCACGCATTTTTGGACATGCACTTGCCAGTACTGAAATGTACGTTCAAACGGATCCAAAACAAGCACTCGACAACGACACTCAGACAACTATTCTACAACAGACAAACACCCCGACACAGACTTTGGTTAAAACTTTCCAAGAAAATGAATTTCAAACCGATCAGAGAGAAACAATCGCTACTTTTTCCCAAACCAATGGCATGTCCACCGAAGCTAGTGCTGAGCTCAGTAAAGAATATGAAGAATCGTCGTTGGAAATGATTGAAATGTATAACAGAGAAGGTGAGCTAAGATGTGAATATGGCACAATCATGAGGTATTAAGTGATGTGTTGTGCTAGGAGTGCCCTTATTTCTAGGTTGCGATTTTGATCGGTTGCATTAGGTAATTGGTTTCGACTATGAATAGGAGGAAAAACTGCAAAGCCTAAACTTCAAAATCTGATAAAGTTGAATAAAAAAATGCTATAACGATAAATGCTATATAAAAATACCAATATACCGATCTAATATAATTGCTAGTATTAATTTCTGAACCAAATAAAAAAAATCAGTGATATCTGTATTATTTCAAGGTATTAAAATGAATGTTTCTTTTCTCAGCTTCAACCCTGAATAGGCCGTGGAACCTCCGACCGATGCTCACTGTGATCGCGATCATCTGGAAAATTATTTTCTGCAAAATTTCATCGAATATTCTGAATAAAAGTGTTGATGACACAGTGAAAACCTATCTTGTTCTCCTTTCTCAATTCTCCAACAGCAGTGTGGATGACAAACAACTTGAACAGTTTGCGGGACATACAGAGGAATTGGCGAATTTAGCAGAACATTTTAAAAATGAAGGCGAAACCATCCATGCAGTAGTTGCTTACTACGCTCTTGCCAAATTACATAAGCTGGTAAACAAAACCCCCGGATCCGTGCAAGGTATCTTATCATGCATTGAACAAATAAGCTTGGTCATGGAAGAAATGATAAAACAGAAACAAACAAAAACCTTTATTCACGTGATATCCCTTATTACTGAAATGACTGATTTCATTGGATCAATATCAAACTACAGTCAGTTTATCGATAAATTGAAAGGTAAAGCCAAAAAATTCGCTTCCGAAGAAAAGTTTATTTCATTTGTCATTTCCTGCTACGTCGCTGCTAAACTGCATGGACTTAATGATAAAGGAGATCAATCGGTGAGAGGAATTCAACAATCTGTTTACCAAATAAAACTCGCCGTTAAAAATATGACAAAACAAGATTCAATGAAAAAGATTGTCATAGATCACGCGATACCACTCATGTATGAAATTTTTGAGTTTCTGCGAACGACCAAATGTTCGAGTCATAAAGTCAGAGTAGAGGCGGAGGCTTGTTGTTTATTTCACATCGGTCTTTGCTACTATTACTGCGATGAATATCAAGAATTTGCGAACATGAACGAAACCGGGATCGAGCTCTTAAAGAGAAATTTAGATAAACCTCAAACATATCTAATATATGGACTCTGTCTCAATAATGCAGGAGTGGCGTATGAGAAAATGGGGAATATAGAGAAAGCGGTTGAATTGCATAAAATGTCGTTGGAAGCAACGATAAATGCTGAAGATTATTCGAGTGATAAAGTTAAGAATGAAATTATTGAATTCACAAGAAATAATTTGAGAAGAGAAGAATCCAAGTTGCCCAAATAGGTTTATATCAGTAGCTTCAGCCATAAATTATGGTTGATCAAGTATGGAAACGTATCGCGCAATACCAGTTGGGACCAATTATGTTGAAGTTTGCGGCCATAAAATGTTGGATACCCATCACCCCACCCAGTGCGTCAATAATGCCAAGGCATCGATTTCGATAAAAATAGTAGTACTTCACGTAACAACGATCGCACGAAGCCTTGCTCGGAGCGAAACTCAAAACACCTCATAAATTTGATCTATTACCCGTAGTTGACTGTGTATTCAGTGATAAAGAATTTTTATTTCAAACTTATTTCTTCAAATAAATCAAGTGTTCAAGAAACAAGGCTCTAGACAAGTTATATATCTTTCTCTATGAAACACTGGGAAATAACATATCAGTGATTGCTTGTACAAAGCCTTGATCGGCCCGATTGTAAATAAATTTTACAATCCTGATACTCAAGTTATAGAAGATCGTTTTACGCATTTTCCGTAAACTCCTTTAAATCTTTGATTTAATAAAAAAAAATCCTACTTTCTATAAACAATTGATTTGGTAATGATGTGTGAATTTTAAATTTTATTTTCTTTACAACGATTATCTTGTGAAAAAAAGTATAATTTATAGCACGAAAAATGCGTTTTTAGCAAGTTTCGAAATTGTTTTTCATAAAATCACTTCGGTGCCACGTGTCTTGTATTGATATTCGTACATTATATCATTTGTGTTATTACATTTTTTTCTGATTTAAAAGCTATTTTCCATAATTTTGCTACTTCATTACTTTATAGTAAATGTGTTAAAAAGAAGTTCGTTTTTATCTTTGATTCTAATTACTAGCCGTAGTACTCCTATAGTATGTGAACCAAGATGGCGGGCGTCGAAACGTAGTATGTGCACCAGGTTAGGGTTAGGCCATAATTTCAGGTACAAATACTACGGGGCTAGCCCCTGAACTCGTAATAGAACAAAAATGAGGAATATTTAAATAAAATTATGGCCTAACCCTAGCCTGGTACACATACTATTTTCCGGTGTTCACCATCTTGGTTCACATAGCAGTCTAAAACTACAACCAAATATGAACACTAATTAGCTTAGGTTCGAATTACCATTAATGGAACAATTATTGCTCAAATGCACTTCTTATCAATCCCGGTCATTAATAACTGATTAGATTAAACCAGATTTAACTTCTCTCACTACCGTTAACATAGAATTCATCAGCATGTTCTTCAAACATAGAACCTTAAACATCTTTATTTATCTGACTAAAATTTTCTCAGTCAACGTTTAGCTTCGTCAAGTACGAATCTGTTTTTCTCATCTGTTTAGAATCTTATCTTGACAATACTTTAACGAGAATATCGGTCAGAGACCGAAGACTTATCGATCGAAAGTTAGGGGATCCCCCAAAACAGCGCTATTACTCCATAGTGACACCTTGTGTCCCATCACTAATAAATTAATAACTCGCTAATTATACGACATAATTCGCCCAAAATCAATAGGCTTCTAGTCAAAGATAAGATGAATGCACATGCGAAATCTGGAGCAGATTCAATCTCGCTTTCGTGAGATATCGCGTGCATCTAACAGACAGACATACAAACAGACATACAGACATACATACAGTTGGACAGACAGACAAATACCTATCAACATACTTACCGATTAAAATCGATAAGTAATAACGTTTTTTAAACACCTGTGACCGAGACACACCAGTTTGAAGAGCCAAAGCAGAGAGTCTTGCACATCAAGAATAGTTATCAACGCTTCCCCTTACTTTGTACAAGGTTCAATAAAGTTTAGACTATTAGGTAAAGGACACGGTAACGTACAATGTAATGGGCTCCTAAAGATAGTGGGAAGGTTTAAATATAACATTTCGCCAAAATCCTTATATTAAATATCCTGTCCTTATATTAAATATTGTTCACTCTTGTTTGGGAATTTTTACAAAATTATTAAAATGGTGTGGCAAACAATTTTTGTTATTTATTACATTTCTTATCTTTTATTCTAATTTTTTTTATGTTTTTTTTTTTTTGGTTACCATATAATTTATCTAAAGCTTCTCTCTTTTTTCTAATTCTATTAATGCCCTATGGTTGTGTGTGTGTGTGAGTGTGAATGATTTGATTCAGTAGTTTTAGGTGAGTGAACACGTACCACTTCTTTTTGGCAATACCTTCCATCTTATATTCTGTACGTTTTAAACCTTATCCACGGTTTTGTTGGCTGACGGCTAACTCGTCATGGACCACTCGCCATGCGACGGCGGTTAACGGGTATGAGGGCTAATGCGATGATATATTTAGCATGCTCAGAGGAAAAGGATAAGTTGAGACATCCTTTTCGTGTCGAGAACCGTACGGTACCGGTATGCCTTTCGGTACCGGCACGTATAAGCACGTTTTCCTGTCACTTTGTTATCCCTTGCACGGTATTCTAACCAAACACATTTAATATATTTATTTTCGCTATTGAAGTGTAAGTGAAACAGCCACCTTTCCATCTCCCATTACAAGAAGAGCCTTCGTGCAGTTGCAGGCATACCCGTTAACCGCCGTCGCATGGCGAGTGGTCCATGGCAAATTAGCCTCCACCCGTTTTGGCTACCCTCCTGATTTCATAATCAGTTTTTATTTATTTGCTTTTATCAACCTTTTATCGCCTTTCTGCTGATTATGGAGTCGAAATAAACTTATCTTATCTATCTAATTCTCTCGTACATTATGATAGATAAAACACAAAAACTATTTATTAATACACCGTACTCGACGTCATAGGTGTATTCATGTAAAATAAATAACAATATATATATACCTATTGTACAAGGAAAAAGAAACCTAAGCTAGGTTACGCCCACTTACTCGTAAATCAAACTTGTGAATCTCTAACCAAAGTAACTGGCAATCTCTGAAGTACCAAGAGATACTGAGACTTTAACAACGTATAGCAATCAATTATGCATTAGTGAATGCCGTTTGACCTGTGACTCAAAGGTCAACAGCTATGAGCGAGTGAATTCTACATAACTGAAACACTTGGCTTGCAGAGCCCAAAGCTAACAAAGTATGAAAGCTGCACACTCATGTGGAAGGAATAAGTCGAAACCTATTTCACGCGACTGAATCGTTGATTTATAATTTGTGCCTTGTATTATTTTACGAACGTCAGAGGGCGCTAGAGTTGCGCAAAAATTCTCATTCGAATTGTCTCATTAGTGCAGTAGTCGGGAACCCATGGCTCTTTTGGTGACGGTATATAGATCACAGAAAAATCTTATATTCCAAGGCTAAGCTTACTATTGTTACCCACTTTCAAACTATATAGTTATAGCCAAATTTGGCAGAACATTTGCGAATAAATTTAAAAACACGCGCTAAGTGCTTGTCTAAGTTATGTGCGAGAAGGGCCGGTCAGACATTGTGACAAAACTAAGGGATTCTGACATCACGAAAGGATAAAGTTGTGGAGTTTGTCTGTACTGTTTGTTTGTTATATTATAAAAGAACTGTGAAGATTCCTAATAGGACGAAAGAGGATAGGATTTCATCATAGTGTAACTTCTGCTTTCTTTGCTTGCTTATTAAGCGAATTAGATAAGTATCTGACTCCAAAACAGAATATATAGTAGGTTACGTGTTCAAATTGAGATATCTGTTAATTTTATATAACAGTAAGGATCTGACCAATTTGCCTGTAAAGATTTTTATTTCCACGGATAATATATCACAATAAATTTACTTACAATAAAACACACTCACAATCGTGAAAACCAAGTCGGTGATGAATTAGCATTGTTGTATAGAACGAATTGAAATAGAAAAGCCGTGAAAACCACGATCAAATGTCTATTTAAACGGTAACATCTTTTTCATCTCGCTCGCCAAAAACGGTACCTTTCTTTATTATCCAAAAATCTCGTTTCCCACGGAGCAATTTTTGCTCATATCTAGAATGTTCGGTACCCTTCTTACAATAATTACACTTGTTTATAGGTTACCTGACATGGGAAATATCCATTTTCTCATACACGAGAAAGATCTAGACTCAATATTTCGAATGATCTAGAAAGATCTCTTCAATATTTCGGTTGTATATGGGTCACCCGACATGGGAAAATATCCATTTTCTCATACACGAGAAAGACTAGAAAGATCTCTTCAATATTTCGATTACGTCAATTATTATATAGAATTTGACTTCCATTATCCAAATTATTGGTTAATTTGTTACACATTCCTGGCACCACAAGTGAAATATTTTAAAAGCACATATTAAAAATTAACCGATAATTGTAGAAATATAAGAATGAAATCGAAATTATCATGACAGTAATCAAATCTCGTAACTTTTGAAGATGGCAATTTGAAATGTCAAAGTAATTTGTTTGAAAACTGTCGGATGAAGAGCAAAACATCCACTACGAAGAGCAAGAAAAAATGGTCGAGTGTAATTAATCAATAAGACATAAGACTCAGAAACGACAAGACAAATTCCTTAATTTTGGTTATTTAAAATGGCAATTGAAAGATTTATATACAAGAAGAAAAACATGAAATTTGAGCACTAATTATACATGCAAGAATTAAAAACATACAACTTAAGAACTCATTGTAGCCCCATTTATTATGATTCTGAATTGGGGTCTTTTCAAATTATAAGGATGAGACATTTGTATTGTGAAAGGCATTTGAATTGTGCAATTCAGTGAAACAGTAATGGTATTATTATACCTTCTTCTCACCTACACGACTTTCAAAATTGTTTGTGAATTTTAAGATTATATTCATTTAGGCATTACCGAAATTTATAAAAAATTAATTAACAATCTTCAATCTTAATTTTTTTTTGTGATAGCAATTAGAGGGATTGTGAGAAAAATTTGTTTATACTAACCGGACTGTATTTTGAACAACAAATAGGCAAAAAATGGAGAAATTACGGTGGCGGGGAAGTGGGCACTGCAATAAAATGGGCAAGAATGAAACTTAAAAATTAGGCGAATATATATATAAGACACTGAAAATTACGAGAAAACTACGGCAAAAATATATAAGACACTGAAAGTCGGTCGAACAAAAAAGGCGAGAATGAGACATAAAAATGGTGGGAAATTAGTACTGCAATATTTTCTTGATTACGTATGACACAGTAAATCAACGAAAAAATAAATCGAAAAACTGGCGAAAAATAGACGTTGAATTGACGAAAAATTGCCTTTCCATTTGGTGGAAATTGGGCACTTCAATATTTTCTTGGTGTTTAGCTCAAGTCATAAGCCTAGTTGGCTGCTGGACTGAGCTTCTTGCTCTGTTACGTGTCAATGTTTGCGCGTTACCAGCTTGACTTTTTCATCTGAAAAAGATCCTTTAGACCCCATTTGGTCATCCTCATGGGTGCCTCTGGGCGCATTGTTACAATTTTTGACCTAGTTGGTCTGTATTTACCCATGTCGGGTTGAAATAGCGCATTGATGCAATTTTGCGACCTAGTTGGTCTATATTTGCCCCATGCCGGGTTGAAATAGCGCATTGATGCAATTTTGCGACCTAGTTGGTCTATATTTGCCCGATGTCGGGTTGAAATAGCGCATTTTTTTTTGTTTTGTTATGCCAGCTTTGGGCTTTTTCGGAGAATATAACTTTTTTCGTCTAATTTTTGTTAAGTCGAGCGTGAGGCTCATTCAATCACTGAATTTACTTTCAAGGGTATTTTAGTAATAACGAAATCTATCCAATCAAAAAGGGGTTGTTAATTCCCGCCAAGCTTTCAGTTATTATAAATCTCTCGAAAGTCATTTAAAGTTTAAACATTCAAAGTCTTCTACCATTAATTCATCAAAATTGAAAGCCAAATTGTAACATCATATATATACAAATGGAAAAGTACTATATCTTAGAAATAGAGTGAATATAAAAAAGAGTGAATATAAAAAAACTCAAAATTAAACAACATGATGAAGTACGTTTCTAAACATGTCTATTAGGTAGGGATTCGCACTGGTATCTTTATTACTCGGAATAGAGCTGGTTTTATTTCTATTGGAGAAAAACTTTGCCAATGCACTTTATTAATTATTTCGTATTTAACTGAATTAGTTTCAGAAATATCCAAATCCAAGTCCGAATTGTGGGTCGATTTCGTCAACAAATCGACCTTTTGACATTTCTGGGGTAATATGTGGTAATTTATAATGATTCACCCCTAATTTAACTTACGTAATATCTATCCAATATAACCCAAACCCCACTAAGCAATACCAGTTACAAAATTACCATAACAAAATTAAACCACCAAAACAATAACAGGTACATAATTACAATAAGTATGACAGTAAGACAAAATTAAAAAACGTACAAAACAATACTAAGTAATAAGATATAAAGACTTGCTTACGGTTGTTAAGTATAATCCATAATAATCTCGATATTCGGCGTCATCAGTGAGACGACTTCTGGTGATGAATAATTTCAAGTTATTATTCATAACAGTAGCGTAGCGATCATCAGAATTATTGATATTTGACGATAAGGATGACGATCGCTTGAAATGTTTGAGATCGCATTTTAAAGGGATACACAATTTTCTCGATTATTCGAGACCGTTCTAACACTGATTATTCATGTAAAACACGGTCATTCATTCGTGAAAACCAAGTCGGTGATGAATTAGCATTGTTGTATAGAACGAATTGAAATAGAAAAGCCGTGAAAACCACGATCAAATGTCTATTTAAACGGTAACATCTTTTTCATCTCGCTCGCCAAAAACGGTACCTTTCTTTATTATCCAAAAATCTCGTTTCCCACGGAGCAATTTTTGCTCATATCTAGAATGTTCGGTACCCTTCTTACAATAATTACACTTGTTTATAGGTTACCTGACATGGGAAATATCCATTTTCTCATACACGAGAAAGATCTAGACTCAATATTTCGAATGATCTAGAAAGATCTCTTCAATATTTCGGTTGTTTATGGGTCACCCGACATGGGAAAATATCCATTTTCTCATACACGAGAAAGACTAGAAAGATCTCTTCAATATTTCGATTACGTCAATTATTATATAGAATTTGACTTCCATTATCCAAATTATTGGTTAATTTGTTACAATAGGTTGCATGTGAGCGGCCGATCGTATGTCAGCATTTAGTTAAAGATACTTCGCTTCGGCTCACTTTGGTAGTTTTTACCTGGTTTGCAGCAACAAATGATGCCGATCCCTTGACTGTTTGGGTCTGAGACTAAAACGAAGCGATGTATGATTTGTTTACAAACAATGTTTGGACAGTTTGTGTCGCAGATCGAACTCCAATCGATTATCCAGGATGAACAATATCAAGTTAGGAATTATAGAAAAAGAGAAATAATAAAAAAAGTTTCAATATCTAAATCCCGAAGTGTATTAAAGCAACCGTATGAAATATTAGTTTTTCATTATTTTATATTTAATTTGGTACAAATGCTTACAGTCGTAGATTATCGTTAAACTGTACATTACAAAATTTTGTTTTCGAAGATGGTGCAAATGCCTACAGCCTTGGATTAATATAAATAAATGGTATTCGATCAAATCGTATCAACTTCTTATCAATGAAGCTCTTTATTATAAGCAGGAATTTACAGAGACTTTCTCGGAGAGAAAAAAATAATTTAACGATAGATATGAGTCTAATCGATCGAACCACTTTTCGTTTTCGGAGTCTCCTTTCAGCCTGGAATGCCATTTTTTTTATATCTCCTTTAATTTGTATAAGTAAAAGATTATTTCGACTACATAATAGGCAAAATAGACGATAAAGTAATTGATAAAAACAAAATAAATAAAACTGATTAAAAATCGGGAAAGCAAACAAAACTTCTGATAAGGTTTGAAACGTACAGAATTTAGATGAAAAGGTATTGATGAAGGAAGTAGTACGTGTTCGGTCACTCAAAAGTATTAAAACTAATTAGGGCACGTATGCACGTACACACAAACACAGTCACATAGATATAAAAAGATCAGATGAGAAAAAAAGCAAGATATGAAATCAATTACGCAGTAAAAAATATATACAAACGAATATAAAAACGAATAAAAATTTTGCCACACCATTTTAATAATTTTGCGAGGAGTGCCAAATTGGATACCGAATTAGCCAACAAGAATTATAAACTGTAGATAGAAAAATATTCCCTAAAAGATATCGTCAAGCTGATTATTAGAGTTGGAGTCATCTAATGCCAAATTGCCCAATCAGAATTGTCAAGCTGGATGCATGAAGAGACCTGCTCCAGTTACGAAATTGAAGCCAAATTAACGGCCATAAATTACTATCTCAAATACTCAAAACTACTACTCAAACTACTATCTCAAGTTAACCAAATCACTTGCGTAATTGTAGCAGGATGGTGAAGTCGGAATTCCCGCGCAGGAAGTGAAAGTACTTCCCGGGTCAGAGGTGAAATTCTAAATTTCCTGAGTTGGACATGTATATTTTTAATAGTGTTAAAATAAGTAAATTTTTGTAAAAGACATCAAATTGAATTAAGTTAACTGAGCGTTCTTAACAGTATATTAGAGAAGTTGCTTTTATTATCTCGGAGCTGGAGTCCTGATCCGGATTCGGAGCCAAAAAAAAATTTTCGACGGAATGTTGGAGACATAATTTTTGTCAAATCGTAGTCGGGAATCGTAGTAGACTGTAAATTTCTCACAGGCCTGAATGGTAGAACGTGCTCAAATTAAGAATATTGTTTAATCACTAGAGGGGGCAGAGAGCTGTTCATTGAAGCTAAATTTAAATGCCTTCCATGGTATCCTCATTTTATCATTGGCCAGATAAGATCATCAATTTTAATCAAGGTTTATTTATGAATCCAACCTTAGCTTGTTTTTACAGGCACGTCGAGGTAATGACGAAGTTTTGAATTTTCGACCGAACCCACAAGACAAATAAAACAAGGAATTCACTGTTAAACGATTCACCAGATTATTGCATGTAGCGATTAAAAATCCGCATCTGGTATAATCATGACAGTCGGTAAAACGTCGAATTATAAATTTATTTTTTATATTTTCAAGTCCTACAGGGTCCGATATTTCACACTAAATATTAAAAGGAACACCTTCCTATGACATTCGGTACAGTTCTTTTAACATGTTGGCGTCCATAAAGTCTTAAAATATTTTGCAAAGGGAATTTATCGATATCATATGTTGTTTTGACTCTCATCGCTGTATTAAAATCAAGTGAAAATATTTGAATTACTTAAAAACAACAAACCTGGTTAGGGTATATTGAGAACTGACTTCACAACAAAATTGAAATTGTAAAGGGACTTTATGGACACCCTGTAAATCTGTTTCCAGGTTACATTGACTTAACTCGTTTCAAGTTTCGTAACGGTTACCAACGCGTAATTCACCGTCTTAATCCTATATGGTTGCATAGCCCGTAACTTTGTTCGTCTATTTTTTCGCCTTCATTTTTTAGTTGGTATCACCCTTGCCCGAGAGAGAGAGCAATGCTAACTTTAGCGAGACAATCATGTCGGTGTCTGATAATTTTATCAGCATTGAATCTAGAAGTAAAGTTCAGACAATTTAACTGAAATTTACAGGTAATTAGCTTGAATGTGCTTTTACCTATGGCTTTCGCCCGTGTTAGTCATAATATACCAAATAGCGTAGAATTGTCTACGGTTTCAACTTGACTCAATAATATTTTCAAATTGAACATTTTTGGATTCGCTCCATGAACGGTCCGTCCGTTGTCATTGTTTTCATGAGTCATTGAATATCTGAAATTCCAAGATTTACGCCTAAACGTGACGCAGCCAATCAGAGATGTAATTAAAATAAATTTTAAAAAACTATTTTATCACCCCAATTCAATACTTGTTACATTTAGGCAATAAATATTGAAATGTCATCGGCATATTTCATCCCAGCTTATATTTTACAAATCGCACGTTTTTTTTTGCAACCATGCGAAAAGTTTTTCGTGCATTCAACAGTCGATATTTAAACAGCACTATTGTCAAACTCAGGTTTCTATAATGTGTTGAACGCGTATTTATCCTGTAAAACCCAACTTACGTTACAAAAACGAGCATTTTTCTGTTCTTTTCTAAAGCGCTGGTATTCAACAAAATGTATCGAATACAAGCCAACCCACTAAACTCGAGAATTGCGTTTTAAAAACTGGCATTTTGATGTTATTTCTTCAAATTGCTGGTATTGGACAATATGTATTAAATGCAAGCTTAGCAAGTAAGACCCGATTACTATATAAAAACGGGAATTTTACTATTCTATTTCATAGTCTTAGTATTAAACAAATAACATACGTTCAAACTTCCATCGTTTCAAAAGATTTTATTATCGGCAAACAAAACGCTCCTTCGTGTGTCTTGAGGCGTGACCGGCGTCACAATTAAGCTTCTACGGTAAATCGCCCACTCTTAACGCCGCGAGGGTATATTACCTATTCGTCAAAATATCGCTCAGCTTTTCACGCTTTGCCAATGTATAAATAATGCAATGTATTCCGTTACTGGGCGACTTATTCACCTCGGTTTTTAAGCTGTTTTGAGAACAAGGATACTCTGACTTTATCGAGCGTTAGTCGAAGATAAAACAGGCTTTAATGTGTATATTATAAAAGCATGGCTACAGAGTAGATTTAAATGAAACGGGCACCCGTGTGTACCAGAGTATAGCTAATGACGTATAGAATATATATCAGTGTAGCTAAGGACATTAGCCAGTGTGACTTTGCCAGATATCCATTAAACAGAAGATTTGCAGACAACGACTTTTCAGTAATTTAACCAGACAAATGTAAGGGTCAAATAAGCCTAAAATTTGGCAGTCGTGTTTAATTGAATATTTATAAATCATTGAGGTTGTATCTTTGTTATAAATCACTCATTATTTTTACAGCCCTTCCATCCAAAGCAAGGTTACGAGTATTTTTAGGTGAAGTGCCGAATACAATTAAGAAAACCTATCGGATATCATTCATATCTTCAATATAATGTATGAAAACACAACAAAAATTTGCGTTCAATAACTAAAGACAGATTAAATTCAAATTTGGACCTCGTTTTAGTGATGATATACTGAGACTAAAAGTATTTGAGGTAACTAACTGACCAATGAAATAGGATGAAATAGCCTTCTTTTCAACAAATTTAGAGGCTTAAATTTAGTGAGGAATAAATTCAGTGATCAAACGGCCCGTTTCCCCTTCATATTTAAGCCGTACTTATATGCTGAAGTATATTTGTCGAGATATTTGTTTTTATACAACGCTCTTCCATTTCAATATACTTGGTGAAATAGTGACCGCATATGGACGAGGAAACTTGCATGAGTGATGATATACAAACAAAGTAACCGTAGAAAACTCGTGCTGGTACCAATTTGTAAACCAGGCCATCGCACTTAATGAGGGATTATATCTCGTCTAGCCGGTGTCATATTTCGTTTGTAGTTCCAGCGTGAAGGTGGTTTTAACGGTGATTTTTACTGAAAATTTGACTCCGAGGTAAAAGACACTCATATTTGAGCAAAGTTACGCGCACTCACTCAGAAATAAAGTAGCCTCGTCTCTGAGTAAAATTTCGGGTTAGGTGCGGAAATAGTTTGACGGTGGTTTTTAATGAATATTTGACCAAAGCAGACCGAAGCCTCCGTAACTTTTTTTTGAGAAAATTTGCGTACGCACATTCACTCGGAGGTAAAGGATACTCATCCCTGAGCAAAGTTATGCGCACGCACTCAAAAGCAAAAGAGACTCATCTCTGAATATGGTTACGGGCACTCACTCAGAAATGAAAAAGAATCCTCCCTGAGCAAAGTTACGGTTAACGACTGAAATGCTGAGAGCTATTGAATTTATATTGAATTATAATGGTGCATTACACATACCCAATCAGAAGTAACGGAGACTTATCTCTGAGTCAAATTACCAGAAAATACTTAATTAAAAGAAAGAACTTCTCGAATAAAGTTAAGAAAGTTAATACGGTCAAGACAACGCGTGTGAGATAACAAACTCCATACAACTAGAACTTCAGGGAAGGAACTATTGACATAAAAGTGTCTTTGTCTGGTTAGGTACACTGGCAGAATGACGAAACTCGCTCGCTGTTGGAGCGTAATATTTATCCATCTTCAATAGGTTGTCGTTAGGCTCAAGGTAGTTCAAGTCAAGGAATAAGGCGTGAAACTAATTCAGTTCTTAAAAATTCTCAAAGACAACAGCACACTATATGTCGCAACGGCCTGGATTGTTTGTCAAAGCTATCTCGCCATCCCAGGTTGAAGTTTATCGGTTTAAAACCGATACAAACCGGGACAATGCCAGTGGCAGCATATACAGAACCTTGTTAGGGGTGATGGTTAGGAAAACGATCAAACTGAATCAGATGAAGTTATGACAATAAGCCACATTTTAAGGCAGCAGTTAATTTCGCGGGCAGGAAACATGCAGTGCGTAGAGCTCATCTACTTCCCTAAGCTTATTTGAGGATTCAATGTAACTAATAGCAGATTAAATGCGCACCAAACTGAGATTATTTTAGAAAAATTCCTCAGTCACGCACAACATGCCATAGTTAACAGAGCGTTTTTAATTTGCTCAAAGCAAGGTCAAGCACACCCACTCGAAAGAAAAGTAGAAATACATTTAGGCAAAGCGGGTGATCACCGAAAAGCAAAGTGTTACCGAGACCGTATTATCGTGAAAGCATAGGACAACAGCATTTTTTGTATTATGATGCCCGCCATTGCCCAGTGTACGTGGAATAAATGCAGAATTGGAAATATGAAAAATTTGATAGATTTGAGTTCACTTTTTACATTTGCCGATGGTTGAACAGGCGCTGAAAGTATATTTATTTTACAAATACTTATATACTGAATCTATTTAGCATTTATATATAAATTTGTACGGAATACGAGGCAAAACAAGGGATATTTATCTTTAATTACGACGGGTGTCGAACCCGCTGAATCGGATTAAAAATGTCACTAACAGTGAAAATCGGAACGCTCAGTGGCTTGAAAGGCAAAGGGAATCGCCAAGCGAAAATAACATTCAGAGGTGAGAATGAATTTTTCTATGGACGGGATAGCCTAGTGCAGGGATGTGCAATATATTTGTTTCGGGCGATATAATCAAGACATCTAGCCGGGCCACATAAAAATTTAGCGGGACATGCAAGCGGAGAGAAAGCGGTTATCGCGTTTCCTTACAGTAATAAACGCACCGGGCAAAATGGCGAAAGATTCAACGTTACGACAATAGCAAAAAACTTTATGTATATTTATCCATGTGATCTTTTTTAAATATAATATATATATAGGTTTTTATGCTTGTTGGGGTAAAAAAATCTGAGTGTTGAGAAGGGACACATTGAATGGCTTGGTTGGCCGGGTTGTTGCTAGGGATGTAAGTTTCGAATATTTTTTTTTTCGAATCGAATACCGAATATTTTTTTTTCGAATCGAATATTTCCGAATCGATTCTGATTAATACAACATCACTTTTTCTTTGACTTTATTCAACACACACAAGGTTATTTTTCAGTAAACACGCATATTAATACATGCACGCATAATAATGTTCAATTGAGGTGAACAATAAACTAGCAATCATTCACTGCTGCATCAAACTTCGGTTGCAGTGCAAGAAGTTTAACTCATTTACGTGTGTACCACTGAGTCTGGTTCTTAATCTGGAAACTGTCAAACCAGCAGAAGAGAAGGCTCTCTCCGCTGGTGCTGACGTACACGGTATAGCCAAGTACCGATTGGCCATTTTGTGTAGGGATGGAGAATCAGTTTTTCGGGCATGCCACCACAATAATGGGTTTAACCGCTCTGTATTTCTGTCCAATTTCTCTTTCAAGTACTGTGAAATTTCCTCCGACACTTTAGATGCATATCCTTCCGATTCAGACGAGCTTGACTGTTCAATCCCTATCGAAAAGAGTCCTTGGAGAGAATTTTGTTCCACCTCAGGAGCAGTAACCGCAGAAGGTTCAACGTGTATTTCATCTTGTATTTCTGGCATTGAAGCTTCAGTGGCTTCCATTTCTAGAGAAACTCTGACCTTGAAACACAAAAAAAAAATATTATATGGGTTTGTACAAGTCTATAAATGATATGAAAGGGATAATGTTAGTTGAACCACTTGTATAACTCACACAATGAACAACAGAATCCAGAATACTACCAACACATGTAAAAGAAAAAATCACAGTTGCAAATTAGGAACATCACAGCCTATGCGTTTTGAAAGAGTAATTTTGACCTGACTTCACAAATTTAAGAAATACAATGGTATACCAGATTTTAAGTGAATATTACCTGGACTCTGAAAGAACGATCAAAAAATTTCCCTTTATGACAAGGATGGAGCCATGTTGCTTTTTGGAACAAGTTGACCTCTTCTTGACTGGGTGTTTCCAGTATAGAACGAAATCGAAGTTTGAGAGAATTTATGAGAGTGTTTGCAAAATTCATTCGTAATAGCTGATAGTGTCCCACCCTCATTTCTCTTTTCCTCACAATGGCCCAACAGCCCTTTTGTGAGAGGAATCAAAGAGGAAACTGTTACATAGTCACCTTCAAGATGGTCAGAGGCAGCCTGTCAAAATATGAAACAAATAATTTTATTTCATACATATATGTGCTAACAAATATCAAGAGATATGCAAAGTAATTTACACTACCTTGAAGGGTTCTAAAATCTCTGCTAGCACTGTAAGCATATTCCATGTTGTTTCACCTAATTCCAGGTGACTTGCTGCTGTTCTAGGAGTAATTGTTGGGTCACATAATACAGATCGAATAGTCCATCGATGAGAGATCAAATTTTTTATCATAACATAGGTGGAATTCCATCTTGTAGATACGTCGATTGGCATTTCTATTGAAGGAGATGTGCCATCCTGAGCATGTCGATGTCTTAAAGTTGTCATAGCTTTCGTTGATCGGCGAAAGTACTGCACCAAATGACGAGCTCCAGCTGCAAAAACGAAGAAATTATTGCACTTAACAATATAAATGCTTACAATGAAATAATAACCTATGCAGATTAAAAAATATGCATTTTTTCTCTCATAAATTAGGTTTTTACAAAGACAAGTAATTTTAGTTAATAAACCTTTTCAATATAAATTAAAATCACCTAATGCATGAGATATTTCTTCAATTTTTAAGCCATCTTTGATGCAGAGCTGAATCGTATGTGCAGCGCATCTAATATGGTACCAACCATATTCTTCGTAAAGTGAACGACAAGCTGACACCACATTTGCTCCATTATCTGTTGTCACTGAGAGCACCTTTGTCGGGCTGATATCAAACTCACTCAATGATTTTAAAATTTCTGATTTTATATTTTCTGCCGTTTGAGCCTCATCCATCTGTTCTGTTGTCAATACATACTTGAGTAATTGACCATCGCTCGGATCTACGAAATGGGCAGTGACAGTTATATATGCTTGCATTCTTGCACTGGTCCACATGTCTGTTGTAAGTGAGACAGATTTTTCTTTTATGACCCCTATTATGTTAATAAGCTTTTCTTTACATTCTTTATACCTCCTTTCAATATGTTTAGTTACAGTGTTACGCCCGGGTAATACATAGCCTGGCTGTAAGTGATGTATCAGTGAACGAAAATGCTGTCCCTCAACAAGGTTTATTGGCCGGAGGTCTCCAACAATAACTTCAGTTATCAATCTATCTATTGTCTCACACTGACCCTTAGTTATTGGCTTGAAATAGGCAGTCAAGCTGCTTTGCTGAACTGAAGAAGTTCTGGAATTAAAAGAACAACAGGTTAACCTCATCTCAAGACTGCAAGAGGACTTGTTGAACAAAGTCCACTATCCAGACTATCTGACTACAGGACTATGTTTCACCAAAAACTACAGACAGGCAGAACTACTGACAGACTGAACTAACAGAAATTCATAGCATGTAGCGGCTTAAGCGGACGAAAATTAGAAAACAAAAAGATAAATATACGGGTGTACAGGATAAATATGTAAATCCTATCCTAAGCTATTGACTTACCCAGCATGAACAATGTTTCGGGGAGCAAAGGTGTCCTCACATGTAGGCCTATCCTTCACGTCCTTAGGTCGGATAGGGCTTGAAATGCCAGTTGAGGCGGTCACAAACGTATGCTTCCTCCGTAAATGGTTTAGCAAGTTTCCGGTAGTGTTTTGATACACAAATTTTTCCTTGCAAACAGAGCACAAGGTGTAAAATGTGCCATTTTCCTCCAGCGGCGTACAGAAATAATTCCACACAACAGACGTCGGCCGCCTACCCTGTTTTCTGATACCGGGTTTCGACTTCATATTGATGTTTTGCATCTATCAGTTTATGAAATACACGTTTGAAACATACGATGGCAGTACAAATGCACGAAGCGACTAAAATAAACGTGCGGAGCTCGCTCGCAGCCACAATAAACATGTCTAAACCAGTCACTTTGGTCTAAACTTGTCCCGGCGACATAGATAAATAGTCGATAAGGCGCAATTTTAACAATTAATCGATTTTATTCGCTGGCCAACGTGACGTTAGTCTTACGACGCGGAGAATGCATTGTTTCAATTGATTTTTTTTTAATCAGAATCACGGCTCTTTTTTGAAAATTGCTTCGAATCGATTCGAATCAGATTTGATTCGAATCGATTCGATTCGAAATTCTGAAACTTACATCCCTAGTTGTTGCCCGCCTGTTACACACCTCTGCCCGAACGGCTAGACAGGGCCTGGGATAAAAATTTTGCCCACATAAACTGTCGGCCATGTAAGTGTGACGTAAAAAGTGACATTTTTGAACAATATCTAAGTCTAAACAAGTCTAAAACAAAGTTGGAACAACAATTTCATATTTCACAACCTACACGTTAGGGGCGACATGTGGTTGAATATTGGGTAGAGCGAAACTTGATATCACTCATTTATTTCGATGAGGGAATCATTTGTTAATCAATCGGCTAAAAACTAGCCATCTCTCGGTGACTACGTATGGTATGCTAGGACAAGGAGAGACTGCCCAACATTTTTCTCAAATTATAGAATGTAACATTACAGCATTTGTAAGCCAGTGGTCTCTCGTCAACCTGCATTTGGCGCGTAACGCAGCAGCCTTATTCAGTATAGTATATTTTGGTATTTTGGTGAATTCTAAAAAATCCTTTGAGTGAGTGCCCGTTACCTTGCTTTATGTAAATTCTATAATGAGTCATGATGGGTCGCTATGACGGTATTTGATAACGTTTGTTGTTCATTTTGTGAAACACAATGTGGATGTAACATCATTTCCCTCACACTTGTAATTATTTCCATTCACAAAGAGGACTCGCATTCGGTTTCGTCTTCATTTAATATTCAACAGGCACGACATATTATTACGAAATAAGCCACTTTTCCTCAGTCTATTCAAACATCATAATAAGTACTAAATTATTCATTATGACCGAACAACGTTTCGATGTTTGGTATCAAAACGACGAAGCAAATTTGTAAGAGCTCTTCGACAAATGAAATGATTAGTCAATGTTGAAAACGTAATAACCATATTTATAAATACTATTCAATTTGCCACGCGCTGTTTGTATTACTATCGGCCGTTTTATTTTGCGAGTACAAGCGCAGAATCCATATTGGCTTCCAATTCCACATCCCATCACCCAGAGTGTATTGCGCAGGCAATGCCGACCTGAAGGATTTCGATCCAAGATCTAGCTTCTCGAACGTTAAAATGGTAATAAGAAAAGTTTTTGGCTTTTGATAATTTTTTTGCGGTATTATTTGTCATTTATATAAATCCAAGAAATAAATTTAGGTTCTTTCCAATAAACAGTCGCTATTCCTATTTCAATATTTTTTCGGCATTTTTAACCTGCGAGAAACCACGAAGCGGGGTGTCAATATAATTTACATGACACTAAATCTCTCTCGTAACCAAGCCTTTCGCAACTTGTGAACAAACCTGTTTCGAAAAGTAATAAACTTACGTTTTTATTACAATCGCACCACCTCGGCCTTCTTCGTAAGATTTTAGAAACATTGGCGACTAAATCCGCATAAAATTCTTGGTCCATAAATAGCAAAATCTATAAAACACATAATACACATTACGGACTTCGTCTCGGATCCCATATCCCGGTTTGGTCGGGATTCAATTTTTTAATTTAAGTTTTATACGCCAGATCAAAAATCTCTTACCATCTGAAACTAATTTTGCTTCTCCCAATTTTATTTCTTCGTGGGGTTTGCCTAGTTAGATAAACTGTATCCTTTTCTTATTATATTGACGTGTAAATATTTTCATTACATGTTCAAGTTATTTTTAAAATTTAGGTTCTCATTTGTAAATATTTTCACAAATTCTGTTTTTCTGCGTTTGGGAGGTCAGGGTTACCGACGAAGGTACCGTTAAAATAAAAGTAGTTTTGAAGCCAACTATTGATAATCAAATTCTCTCGATGAATCGCAATTCAGTGTTTACCACGCACGTTCATCGCCGTAATTTTTCTGATTAATTTCAGAAACATGGCTGTGTTACGTTAAATAAGATTTCGTCTCGCAGGTGTAGCAATTGATAGATCATTTTACAGCTGGGGACGTACCTTACCAACCTCGTACGGTCAGTGAAGTCGGATTCGTCAGGTTATATCCCACCACACCACACAGGAGATGGCGTTGAAGGGGACGTGGCCTCTTTTTTGTTATTTCTGAAATTCCATGTCAAACTGGTCTCAATGGCCGAAATTAGACGTCAATCGTAATTCAATCTTTCGTCTAATCTAAACCTTCCTGTTCATGAATTTATCGGTTATAGAAAACTCGTTGCCGTATTCTTTGTTGACCAAACTCAAATAAACATTTGAAGTAGACTGTGTTTGATCACGCCCATATGATACGACAGCCATGGGAAACGTACAAAGTACTTAGATAATTTGAAGATTCTTAATTTTTATATAGCATATAGCACTAAACGTGCGTTGAAAGCGTTTGGCCAACTTTTATATTATCGGTAATCTATTGTCGAGATGCTGGTCGATAAATGTCATGTATGGGCAAGCATGTATTACTTAGCTCAATTCGCCAATCCACTTGATCTCACCACTCAATATAATTAAAATGGCGGCACTACAATCGTTATGGCAAAAAGTTCGGGCTCGAAAACTGTACAAGCAGTATGAAGCGATTCATCATTTCACCTAAATCAAAACTTCATACCAGAGGTGCGCAGAAGACGAACCGCGGTCCAAAACCCGGCCCGCCAAGACATTTAGTGCGGCCCTTGTCAACACTCAGATTCTTCCCACCAAGCATAGAATGCTAATCCGACAGTTGATGCTAAAAAATGCACTCAGGTGCTTGAAAATACATGTTTTTTTGCTCTTGTTGTTGCCTTAAATCTTTCGTCGTTTTGCCCGGTGCATTATTACTGTAAGGCGAAGCGATAGCCGCAATTTTCATTTTTGTGTGGCTCATCTAGATGTCTGAATTTGGATATATGGCACACCGACGAAACATATTGCACGCCCTCGCTTTAGGCAAACAGGCACGTAGACTTAAGTAACAACTGCGCTTGGAAATGCCGAGGTATTTCTAATCTAGAGTAGTACACCCGGTTTATTTTAATCCGGTATAACAGTTCTGCATTTTGTATGTTTCAGATCACAGCTATGTCACACAGACCATTGAAGATTGCGAAAGCGAGGCGGATTTTTATGAGGTGAGAATTGTCACTCCGAACAGGGAAAACTCCAAATATTAGTATCAGCCCATATGATTGATTGATTGCGCAGTCCAATGGGGAGGAGTGACGGCACGTCGTAAAAAAAGTATTATCGAATAAATCTAGGGTTGAACTTTTTCGTGTCATTGTTATACAACGCCCATTTGCGCCCTTTACTATTCTACTACTATTTTACCTTTACACTGCCCGCCCAAGTTTTTCTTTGATTGCACTTGGAATACATTAGGACCTTAACGATTGTTAAACGACTTTAGCTAAGCCTATAGTCAACAACATAACAAAGCATAGAGCAGCACTGCTCTGCTCATCTTGTTAGAATTGGAATATTCTGACCGGTAAAGCTCTATTAATTTCCCGTGGATGAAGATTTCAAATGATATTTCAACCAATAAATTCTTGGTTGCTTTGTAAATTTGACGAGTTTTGGAGGGGGCGTTGCTGAGGCGTGGTCGATCGGTCCGCCAGGGCCGTCAAAACACAACATTCAATCCTCAACTTTTTATATCAAATGTCGGGGCTTGTTTATTCCGACTTGAGTAAGCATTGTTTGAACGCAACATTCACTGCTTCTTCTCATTGTGACCAAGACTCTATACAAATGGCTATTGATACGTAATAATGAGTTACTATACTGTACTTTGGAAGACCGGAATCTTCTGAATTCGGTATTGCCTGTCCAATTTATTACATTCTGGGCGAGATGGTGAGCTCTAATCTTAACGCTTTCGATCTAAATTCATAACGTTCTGAAATATTTGCCCAAATATCAACCAGGGCGATATACACACATTGTGGTCGCACCCACCAATTGCACCAAACTATCCGATACCTCTTCTTCTCTAGACATTCGAATGGCCGGTGGCGAGTGCTATTGAGCCCACAGAACAGATTCACATTCAATTCTACAATTTCAGCAAAGTATTCTCAAACAGGTAGATTTGGTTTTATTTTCGATTTTATTTTGCACATTTTATAATTTTTATGGTCAAGTGGATGAGTTTTTCCAACTATATGATCCTTTCTCTCTTTTTTATGTTAGTGGTCCATAAGTAATGTACATGGATACTAATGCTAGCCATGAAGGGCTATATTGAGCTATTGATAGAAGAAGCGTTTCCCCTTTCTCTTTATGTTAGTGGTTTTGTATGCACGGACAGCATGGGAATTCTAGCAAGTAACAAAATGATATTTATAGTTTTATTGGAGTGTATTCCTTGATACTCTTTTCTCTGCATTTGTGTTGTTTTTGTGGGTATTTGTCTAATGAGCCCAAGATAAAGCACTCCATTGTTCAACTCTGAACTTATGAATAAACATGTTTATGTATTGTCAGTCACTAATGGTAGTTGTCTATTGGATGTCGGTATTAATTATTAAATACTTTACTACATGTCTATCGTGTCTTCCGTTGTCGTTCTGTGCGGTTCCCATCATCCAATGGTGGGGGCTCAGGATTCAACTTTAGCTAATAAACACGTCTGCCAAATACTCACATCTTACAGAGTCAGGATGTCAGATAGCTCATGTCGCTTAAATCTGATCTGAATTGATGCGCCATCCACACATTATAACGAATCACGATTCAGACGAGAAAAATGAAACTATAGCGTCACTTAATGACCCACTGAACTATAGTTTTATTTAATCTGTTTATTCTGATTTCGTTAATTACCGCTTGTGTTTACAGACCGATCGGTTCGTTCGATATGCTGCTGCAAGAAGTTGTAGCGAGGGGTCGTCTCGCCATCACCGAAACATTACTGGATTCAAACAATACTGCGTTATCGGTGAGTACATGTAATCCATAGTTTTCAACAAGGGTCACGCGGCACTCTAGAAATCCGCCAGGACAGTCCCATGGTCCCGCAAGTTCACTTCGTAATCCTATTCGATCTGTATTAATAATATATGTACATTTTGCTCGTGTATCTTAGTAAATTTAAACAATATAACGGGTGGTCGCTAAAAAGCCTAAAATTCAAGGTCAAGAAGGACTTCCTCAGACAAGACACTGCTCTGAAGTACAGGGACAACATTTTGAGTATATATGTGTGTAATACTGGGGTGCACAACCTTTTTGATATTGGCGGCCACATTGCATTTATTTGTATTCAATACGGCCTCCAGGGAGTCGTCGGCGCGAATTTTTTTTACTTTTATGACGTCACAACATCGTATTTTATCCATGCGAGGTGCAGTCTGCCCAATTATGAAGTATGTGGGACTATATTATTCGCGGATTTTTCTTTCGGTGGACCTATTCTTGAGCAGATATATTGCAGCAAGTTGGATAATAGTTGCACAATTTAAAAAAAAATCGAAAGTCGAGGAAGGGGGAGGGGTGGTCGCCCCCATTTTCTTGTCCCCAAAAGTATAATAAAATGTCAAATATTTTAATGAATTTATTCTATAAAAGTTTGCAAAGCATTGCCGCCAAATCCTTTTTTTTTGAATTTTTTTTGTTTTTTTGTTTATAAGATTTTGTATGTGGACGGCCGCATTATTTTATCACGACGGTCGCAGGTTGTGCACCGTTGGTGTAATATAGCATATACCTTCAAAAACTTTGTAAAAGTCATTCTTTGTAAAAATGAATAGCTGTTTGACAATTTTCTGTTTTTCTAGCGACCACCCTGTAGAATTGTTTAAATTTACTAAGATACACTGGTAAAATATAAGTGTGTTCCACGATTGTTCCATGGACGTTGCGCGTCAAATTGTCGATTTGCAAATATATTTATATAATCAATTCCACGGGGTTTTCTCGGCCTCTGGAGTGTATATCGGGGATCCGCTGCACTAGAGTGGAAAGCCACAGATCAAAGCAATATTTGAGATTCATCTAACAGAAATATCGTCGAAATTTTTATCGATTTGTCGATTGCTTCTGGAAAGGGAACTTTATGCGTGGAATATTAATTTTGCTATGACTTTGTATGCTAAGCCTAAGCATTTCCTAAAGCTCACTCTGTTTAAAGATAATGAGAATCACTTGCTTTAAAGAACAATGTATATCACACAAGGATTGCCATATTATGCAATAAACCTTATGCGTGGAACACCAATTTTGGCATGAACTTTTTTATCAAGTAATTTTACACCTGGAATTTTAGCCAGGTACCAGACAAGCAATTACAAAGAAAGAAAGAGATACCATGTTAGGAGAAACATAGTCTACTCGATTTATTATACCCCGGCCGACTTCAAATGTCACAGAAATTTTCTTTTGACGTTTCCGTGGCCGCACGTAACCTTATTCAGAAATGAGTTTACTTTACTTTTGAGTGAGTGTGTTGCACAACCATAATTCAATATAGTTTCAGTAGCTTTTGATATATCATTGGTGGGACGTAACTTTGCTTAGAGATGAGTCGTTGACTCTACTCTAAGGCTTTTTATAGGAGCAAAACAATCGAAATAAGTTTTCCTATTTACCTTGTGAAATCGTCCCGCGTTGTTTCCACAGGCGCTCGTATCTCTCGACTTCAAATATGTCGCCCCAGATGGAAAGGTCGGTGATTGGGCGATGGATGAGTTTATACCAGAGATTGTGGTGGCTGACGATTTCCAAAGTATTCACACCACAGAAACAACAGGAAGCAAGAAAAGGTTTGTGAAAATATTTTTAGTATAATATGGTTTCTAAGTTGCAGGTCTGTGAGGTTGGGTAAACAAATCTAGAATCCGACTCTGGCGTTGATTTTGGACTCCGGATGAAAAAAAATGATTCCGGCTCCAATTCTGTATTCCGCTCAGTTGTAAGGCTGTGGAATTAGATGAGCAATTCAAAAATACGTCTCTGGATCCGGTTTCAGACTCTAGGTTCCAAAAATGACTCCGGATCCGATTTTAGACTCCGGATGCAAAAATTGACTCCGGCTCCAATTTTGTACTCCGCTCAGTTGTAAGGCTGTGAAATTAGATAAGCAATTCAAAAATTCGACTTTAGCTCCGGTATCAGACTCCGGGTTCAAAAAAAATGACTCCGGATCCGATTTCAGACCCCGGGTTGAAAATTCCAACTGAGGATCCGGTTTCAGACTAGTTTTACTCGGAGGCTAGGTTTTCCTGACTTCAAGGTCAAGGTCAAACCAATGTTATCGACTTCTAGTTAATGCATTGTTGACTCGGGTCTCAATGCAAGAATAAGCTTGTTTCATACATTCCTCTCGAGCAAGGATTATTCTTCAAAAGGACGTTCTATAAAGCTGTCCGTGAAATTACCCACAAAATTCTTCCCAATCAAACCACGGATTAAGGGTCAGCGTTAGGGTTCAATTTTGTCATATTTTAGGGAAAAAATGTATTGTAAGATTTTTCATATGTGAAATATCTCTAGCTCCCTCTATATAACTATGGACCGTACTAGGACCAACTTTGTTCGAGGGAATTTGAAATAAGATCAACTTTGTCGAGGCTTTTTGTGGAGAACTTTGTGCAAGAGGGTATCCCATTTTCGCAGTTCTCTAAAAATATGTTTAGTACTTTCTCGCCTGTTGCTTGCTTTGTTAAAAAGATTTTTTGCTTCCCCTGGAATAGTTTGCTTCATGACGTCATGTTCCGAGGAGGTCGGACACCAAATGATATGAGGTTTGTCTGTGTGTCTGCATGTCGTCTTGTCCTGGAACATTATGCCAAATATTTGTTTAGGATATATAAATGGTTCATTCTTAATGGAATTATGGCCATATCGTATATTATTATAACGATAAGTTTTAAAGTTCCCAACAAAGCCAAGTATAAGATGATATGTTCTTAATACAATGTTTTCACGCGTTTCAATCGAAATAAATGTTATGGGATTTCTCTATAGTGTAGTGAGCTACCATAGAATGATGAACATATTTTATCACGTTTTAAAAATTTGCATTTACCTTCTATAAAGTAGCAGCTTATGCAGTTCGGAGTGAAAGGTCGAATGTCTAGTGAAAATTGTCGCATATAAAATCAGTACAGCTAATGCGACTAACAACTTATTCAATATCACCACTTCACTATTGAAATGTTTCCAATGATTATTTTATTTATTGTCAATTTAGAAACTTAGTGGGCGGTGGGATTCTTCTAACTATTTTTGGCGTTGCTGGCAATCTCACGCAAGATGTAATACATTAGATAGGCAATACCAAGGCAGAAACCCAAATCTTTACCTATGTAATGCCTCTTTGCGTGTGAATGACTACTTGTCTAAAGCCATGTTCGTAGTAGAATTGTGCCAATACATCATAAAAATATATTATCATTTCAGTTATCACTTTGCTCGAATCATAAATTCTTAGTGGCGTGTCTCTAGTCTAGAACAAGGGCGGCGAGATTTTTGGTTCAGGGGACAAAATCAACTAAAATGGCGGTCAATGTAAGTGTGACGTATAAAGTTACATTTTACGAACAATATTAACAGTGTTACAGATGCAAAAATAAAAAACAATACGCCTCGTGCCCAAACTAAATTTAATCGCAGTTTCGACAAATTTATTTTGTTATTTTTTGGCTTCAATATCAAAATTTGGTTTTAGTTTGGTTGTGGCAGCATCAGGCGGGACAGGTTGAATTACCATACAGTCTGTAGTTTGCCTATGTCAGCTCTAGAATCATCAAATCTTGTTTGACATTACTCTGGCCTAAGATATGTCCCGTGAAAATTAAAAGCCTTTTTCAGGCATAAACAACGAGTGAGGCTTGGTCTCGTTTTCTAATTGTAAATCCCCTCTATTAGCGCATACACGGTTGGTTTGCTAACTATAATCGCTTTCGTAATTTAATCGTTTCTTGGTTACATAGATTTAATGGTCGATTATGATCAAACAGACCGTGAAATACGTAATTGGGATTATTTGTTATTTTATTTGTTGCGATTCGAAACTTTTATTGCGACATGTGATCGTGATAGGGGATAAAGCGTTATCTGTGTTGTGGCTAGGGTTTGGCATTTTCGAATATCTGGTGTTTCCAAATCAAATCTATTATTTTTTTTGGAATCGAATACTAAATAAGAATAAATCGAATGAATTTAATCTCGAATACTCAGAACAGATGTAGTTTTACTATAATGTGTCCTTCAGACACCTAAATTACTGAAACACGAAATCTATTACTCAGAACGTTTGCTGAGTTGTCACACACAATAAAAAACATACTTCATCAAAAACTCACTCGGAAGAATGGATTCATATTTCCAAATTGCATTATAAAAAAAATATCTTCAATAAAAAAATAGGAATTCACCTCGACCTTCGGTGGAGACAAATCAAGATGGCGGCAATTCCAAATTTTGTTTGGACCGATATGAATAATTTACTATTCGATTCGCAAAGCCCGGCTCTAATTGTGACTGGAATATCTAGGGTTCAAAAATATGCATATTCCTCGGATGCGCATATTCTATTCTTAACATTAACGACGTGTATAATTAATTAGAAAAAATGGTAATGATGCAAAATTTATCCCCAAGGTTTTAACCCGAGATATTTAACTCGTGGAGCCAATATACCGTGTTTCCCCGAAAATAAGACCTGAATTTTAAAAATTATTTTAATATAAGCCCTCCCTCAATTAAAATACGACCTAGTCGATAGCAGGAAATTCTTTTGATCTAGTTGATAGCAAAAAATCTCCGCTACACGTTTTAAATGATTAATCTTAAATGTATATCGGTTTTCATATTTTATATATTTCAAAATCTAGTATTTCTCTACTTTGTAATTTTGTTTTTGAGAAATGAAAATAAAATAATTACCCTCAAAATAAGCCCTAGTGGTATATTTCAGGAAAATGAGGAAAGAAATAAGACACAGTCCTATATTCGGATTAACACGGTAAGTAGGACACCGTTTTTAGCACTAGGCGGCCCAACGGTTAGGAACCGCTGACCCAACCATTAGACCAGGGCTACACAATTGGCGGACCGCGGTCCGAATCCGGACCTTTCGGGTATTCGATTCGGACCCCGCGTAATTTTTTATTTCGGATCATTAGCCCCACTTTTGAAGTTTCCTTTCATAAAATCACTTTTATAGATTTGAAAATATATATGAAATGAACTATAACGCCATAACAAACAATCTTGATTAGATAATAATCATTAGTCGGCCGAGCAATTGCGTGTTTAGGGATGCCGAAATATAAATTCTGGAAAGTCCGGACCCAAAAATTCTTAAAGTTTTGTATGCGGACATTCGGTAAAAATAGTTGAGTAGCCCTGCATTAAGCGACGACGGCCATATTCAACATACACCCAAGATAGTACAATCCGAGACATTCAACCAACGCTATAACCACTAAAACATCGCGCACTATTCGCATAGTTTAAAATAAACGTGTTTACATATGACACACTTCTCGATAAATCTTCTTAACGTCGCCAAAGAATGCTGCAAAACCTGCTTGCCACTACGGACGTAAAGTCGATATAATAGGCATATGATATGTATATTTGGAAATAAACACGGCGCAGTGAAACACTGGGTTTCGAAACATTGACTAATAAAATAAATTAAATAAATAAAGTATGCAATAACAAACCAAACCGGAAAATTACTGACTAAAACTTGGCAACTTGTTACGTATCAGTAGCTGTGATGGTGTGAAGACACCTAAAACCTAGTGGTGTCATTGCCTGTAATTACTACTTGATGAATGAAATATTATTGTGCAGAAAATTTAATAAACACATGCACGCCATGGAATATAGTACGTCTAAAGCGCACGAATATTATGATTTATTATATAACTTTTGCACACAACAAAAAGTCTTTGAGGAAGAGCTATTTTTCCTGTGAACTGTTTTTGCAGTGCTCTCCAAATGTATATCTTTACTGCGCGCCTATTTTTATCAACCCTAATCCTGCTATGTTAACATGGATACATGGCAAATAAATATGTTTTCCTTGACTGCCGTAGTCATATGTTGTTCCAGATACATATTCAAAATAAAATGAATTCTTTGGCATATATTTACATTTAATATTGCAGTGAAATATTATTAGTTAGTATTATTTTTTAAATTGATGTACGCATCTCTTTTATATCAGCCGCGTGATAGAATATCCACTTTATATAAACTAGGTACGATGCATATCTATGCTTGGCAGAAAAACATTTGACGGAGCGATATCGATACCGGTATAGGGCCTTGTGCTTGCTCTTTTCGGTGCTCCTGAAGTATGTGAACCAAGATGGCGAACGACGACCCGTAGTATGTGTACCAGGTTAGGGTTGGGCTATGATTTTATTCCAATATACTTTTATCTTAGTTCTATTACGAGTTCGGGGACTAGCCGTAGTATTTGTACATAAAATAACGGCCTAAAACCAACCTGATACATATACTAGGTTCCGGTGGCCGCCATCTTGGTACGCATACTTCAACAGTACTCTTTTTTCCACCCTAATACAGATCTGTCGTATCAGTTCGACTTATCTGCGTCATAGAATCTCCCGCTTACATATAAACGTGCCGATCGATTGTTTAGTAGATTGTTGCATATACTGTATATATATAATTAATATCATTAAGATACGAATTAGTTGATGAGTCTTCGTCGCTAATTAACCCACCAACCTCACACTGGGAGGAGAGAACGAGAGAGAAGAACGCAATCTCCCGACGACCGATTGATTTATGGAAGAAAGGAGCAGGGTTCACGACCCCGGAAGTTAACAGAAGTGCTGCTGCCATTCTCAGTCCGAAATCGAAATGGAAACATTTTGCTCAAAAAGCTGCAACAATGAATCCAGGCGAGGGCGCTATTTCAAGTTCTACACCAGTACTCCCTGACGGTGACGTCACTAAGTTTCCAATATCGATGACGTCATTTCGGAAGAAATCAGCTGCTGCAATCGGAACTCAGAGACACGACTCTTCTCAGCTCTCAATACTGTCTGCGTTCAGGTAGTTTTGAGTGAGACACGAAAAGTAACTGCACGGATTTGGACTTCATGTAGATTTTTGTACTTTTGTGCGATATTAGGTGTGTTTTTTGTTGCTTGGAAAATTCCCCCCATGAGAATTTCACCTATAAAATCTTATAATATAATTTTTAACAAAGAATTAATTAAAAAAAACTTCCCTCGTTGGGGTTTTCCATGAGTAAGACTTTCAAATTGAGTAATTTATAGATGGAAATTTCAGAGGGCTGAATTTTCGAGTGAAATTCTTTAGTACCGTTTTGTGTTGTTTATTTAAATAAAAAATGAGTTAATTACAAAATGACCGACCTGTAAAAAGCGGTTTAAATCACAGTTTGTTGCCACTCGATGGCAGTCATGTGCCTCCCAGGGCCATGGCTATTGCATTCACATTCACTAGATAGTCACTAGATGTCGTGTGTTTCATCTTTACCTATGTTTGTTTACTTTCGATTGTTCTGAAAGTAGACGTTTTTGGTTTGTTTTTGTTGTATCTTTCAGATCCAAGTAATACGTAGCGGATCGACGGTTTGTGGCGATAACGAATTGTTTTGCACTCGCGCGTGAATGACAGTCGGTTTTTTAGAGAAAAAGCAGTAATTAACTGGTTAGTTTTTACCGTACACGAACTGGTGGTCTCCTAACGAACTGGACCGGACATGAGGCTGTCGGGTCATGAATATTCATGAACCTTTCACCTCTCGAAACGACGAATGGTGTCTCGTTGTGGCCTATTAGAAAATGAATTCGTTTGCCTTTATGGAGAGGCGACATATTGGTCACGTGCAATATTTTCGAAATATTGTTCAATTAGGCAAATCGATTCAAAATGTCGAGATAATGTAAAATATAACGTCACCAATGGCGCCATTCGATTGTTTCTAAAAGTCATTGATTATGTTGGCTATGAAGTCAAAATGATTTTCCATAATTTGACTTCCATATTTATTGCTTTTCTTAAATATATTTGACTGTTTTATGCACGTAGTGATTTGTGTTATTATTCCTTTCCATCTCTATCGTGTTTTTAAATTTTTGAATGCGTTACGTATACTTTTGTCACCAAAGATAATGTTAGATTTTATTGTAGTAGACACTCTATATTCTGGTATTGCAATGCACATTGTTTTGGGGCTACAAAGCCCTGACTTAGTCGTTCCTAGCATATTATAATATATGGTCCCAGCTACACGAGAAATGCCCCGCTAAAGATGAGTAGTTTATTGTCGCACAGCCTTTAATATTTTTAATTTATTTCTGTATAATTAAGATCCAGGCTATTTGGTCAAAATATTTCTATCACGACTCCAACTGGGATTGATAAAAATGAAATTTTTGATATATGAGTATGTTATAACATGTCATATTTTGTTTTAATTGAAAACCTGCACAAAAGAAGTCCTACCTAAAATCAGATTCCGGATCTCAACTCCGAAAAATCAATTTTGACTCCAACTCCATCGTGTGCACACCTTGTCTTCAGAATGTTTAGTTGCTTGTACATTTCCACTGCGACCTCATGACATAAATTGTTGACTTGATAAGGTTCCGCGCTTTCTCTACGCACTCTCTTGTTTGACTTCGGGGGTTTTTATATTTAAAAAAATATATTGGAATTGCAAAAGTCTAAAATTAAGTTCATTATTCGAAAGTTATTAAAATTGCAGAAACTAATTTTGACAAATTTCAACTTATCTGAAAGACGATAATATTAGATTATTTTAGATCGTGGTATCTTTTATCCCCCCTAAAATCAATTCATTCATAACGATAGGGAATAACATAACATCCAGTTTTAATTATCAAATATTTTTAGTGGCAAAACAAAAGGAATACTGAAAGGATTCCGAGGTAAACAGAGACCGCCTGACGATACGGACGGAGCTGTTATTATTGGAAATCAAGCGGCTTTGGCAGGTGAGATGTTTTGTTCTGAGATTCAAAAAGTTGAATATATAATTTTGCTCAAAGCAAAGTGACTAAATCCGCAACATAGAGTGGACAAAATACTAGATATTGAAGAGTTATAACTAGTCAACTGGCAACCTGTGACCTATGCTATATACATAAGATATGCGTGAATGAAGCAAGGTCCTCTTAACTAATTTCAAAACTTCTTTTCATGCAACTTTGCTCGAATAAACTTCCTCAAACTTTCAATTGAAAAAATGGATGGAATAATAATCGATCGCTGACATTCTATAAGCAATACAGTATATAGTTTATAGACAACTTTTTCCATAGCAAGATCACGAGTCTCCACTAAAAAGAAAAATTACTGCTAGAAAAGACATCTCAACAATGCCGTTTAATGATAAGACATAAAGCTAATCGTAGGCGTGAGCCTGATTGAATTTCATCAACTTTGTTTTAATTTCAAATTCCCCATATCCTGGCATATGAACCGACTTCTTTGAAACGGTCCCAAAACAGTGAATTTATGAAAAAAAAACTTCGCATATAAGTCGGCTCTACAAATCGTAACACGCAGTACAAATTTTTTCACCCAACATTTTTTTTTAGTTAAATTCGGCTTATATGTGGATATATAGGAAGATATTATAAAACTTCTCCCTAAACTTCTTTAATCTTTCACAATCAGATGGGATCCGACAATCGCGTGGCGAACCCAAGATCGAAATTGACACAGTATCGATCGCATCAATGCAAATGGTGGAGGAGAATGTGACGAACAAACGATCAAAACCAGAGATCCGGTTTGAACCAGTGGGGATGAGACCCCAGGATTTTCAGGTAGGAAACCATATAAACGATGAATTACTTTCAAGTTGTAAATGTTTTATGGTGAAATGCCATAGCTCGCACGACGCATTCACGCCATTCAACAGAGTCTGTAACACATGCTATCACTGATATTTCAAATATTATTGGAATGATCGAAATCAGCATTGCTTTCCTATTTAAAACATCCCGGGTGAAATGATGGGGAAGTGTTGAATTTGAAATATTTAACCTGCGCTTCCAATATAGTTAAAAACCAACGCTCAAACCATTTGGAACACTAAGAGAATAGTTTTTCATGACTGACTCGAATATTTTAACAGTTTCATTCACATTGCGTGATGAACCTCCATGATTTTATATGGTACCATATATTTTATGATACCATATAAACCGGCGTATTCACGCCATTCAACTCGAACAAGAGTCTGTACACACTGATATGTCAAATAGTATAGGGATGATTGGAAATCTTTCTGGCTCGGTATTGCTTCAAGATTTATAACATCTCCGATGAAATGGTGGGATGATGTTTAATCCGAGATATTTTACCTGCGAATACAATTTAGGGAAAAGCCAACGAATAGAATAGTTTTTTTGTGACTTACTAAAATGGAATAATTTGCGAACCAAATATTTCAACTGTCCCAATCACATTGTGTGATGAGCCTTCACCATTCTGTATGATATCTTGGCACTTACGGGGTAGCCTGCAGCTCATTTTATTATACCCTGGGCGAAGTCAACACGGGGAATTGCATAGAACCTGCTCACTTTATTACACCGTGAGCGGGATGGTGGACAAAGACATCAAAGCCTAGACCCCTAGATCCTTGACCGGAGACGCTGATACATCTAGACCAGTGGTTCTCAAACTTTCTAAGTCACACCCTTTTCAGGATTTGTCAAGCCCCACCTCAAAAATAACCAGCTAACAATAGGCTACAAATAACAGATAGTAAGGTAAACGTATGTTTTATGCAAAAAAAAGGCGTTGCTTGAACGTGAATATCCGAAAAAATGTGAATATCTAAATAATGCGGGCAAGATCAAATCTAACAAATATTATCATTTTTAATTATAATTATAATTAAGTTATAGCTTCCCATCCCCTCAAAAAAGAAATTGACTAACCCCTCCTTGTGGAGGCGTGCTCCACTGTTTGAGAACCACTGACCTCAACGTTCCATTTTTCACTTACAGGTGTCGGTCAGTGTGATCGAAGCCCGACAACTTAGCGGCACAAACATGGATCCTGTAGTTCTAGTGCAAGTCGGGGATGACAAGAAATACACGTCAAAGAAAGAATCGACGAATTGTCCTTACTATAACGAAGTCTTTGTGTTCGACTACAACATCCCAAAGCAAACGTTGTTTGATAAAATGATCCAGTTGACGGTGAGACTAATAATAATATCAGTTAATTAATTCTCTAGAACAGTGAGTCTCCGTTTTTTTCAATATTATAAAAGACAAATTATGACTCCTGATTCACGATTCCAGGTTCTGCACTCTCGTAACATTGTTCGTAGTGGAACACTCGTTGGGACATTCAAAATGGACGTTGGAACTGTCTACGCCAACAATGACCATATGTTCTTCCACAAGTGGGCGGTATTAACCGACCCAGATGACTTGAACACCGGACCGAAAGGTTACTTGAAGGTAAGGGATTGAGTTGGAGTTGAAGTATAGAAATTTCCTTGGTTGCATGTAAGTCTTACACGCTTTCACCTCTAACGAATAACCTGTACTAGTTTCCACTTATATGTATGATGCTGCTATTTACGCAGGGATCAGAATTCTCTCGGTTTAGGGTTACCCATCAGATTTATTACATTTGTGTCTCTCGCAGTCCTAGGACCACTATATTCAAAACAGCCGATACCTTCCGCCTACGTGGTAGAGAAAGCCGTGAAATGTCACTGTTTACATGAACCATAGTGTAAGCATCAATTTCACACAAATTTATTCCTAACGTTTCGTCTGACCAACGGGTTCCACTGTTTTTGCACGTATTGGCAAGGTTTCTAGTGATTTTGACGGTTTTTCACTGTTTTTGCGCGTTTTTGCACGTTTTGACAGGTTTTTTCTAGTGCCAAAGTTGAGAAAATTTTTACGAACTGGTCACCTGTCAAATACAAACGATTTTTGTCAAACAAAATATTACAGAATAAAATTTGTGAAACGGGCGATGCATGATCTTTGATCCACTCATTACGATACAACCGTTCTACTGATCCAAGCAGACTAAGCATTCACTCTTATTTCAGGTCGATATCTCTGTCGTTGGGAAAGGAGACAGCATCAAGCTTCCTAAGTCTAACGATGACGAGGAAGATAACATTGAAGAGAAGTGAGTTGATTTTAATTTTCATAACTGGTTCTAAAAGTCACTAATTTATTGATATTTCAAATATTTCTGATTTTATTACTCCTACACATATGAAACTCGTAATTCGATCCTTTTTCAGTGATCTGCGTTCTTGGTTGTTTATTATATGTCTCATTCGTTTACTGTCAAGACTCAGATTTTGGCACTCCTGTAGTATGCGAACTACGGCAGTCACTTGGCTAGACCATAGACCTAAAATAGGAAAAATTAGAATAAAATAAAATGGCCTAACCCTAACCTGCTACACATATTTCGTTCCGGTGTCCGCCATCTTGGTTCACATTCTTCAGATTACCAAAATGTTTACGACAATTATTTTTCCGAGCACTTCAACAATGTACCACATAGCTGTTTCCTAATTTTCTTGAAATGATCCGAGTCTCACTTCAACCGGCATTTACTCGCGAGTAAATCACCACTATAATGCTAGTTCCAGTAGTCATTGGCATTTCAGGGGTTACCCGTAACTTTGCTCGGAGATGAGGCTCTCCTTCAGTGAATTAGTGTGACCTTTCTTTGAGCAAAAACAGTCTTAATTAAGCGTTTCCTAACCTAATATACTTTACCTCAGAAACATGCTCCTGCCCGAGGGAGTCCCAGCTGAACGGCAGAGGGCGAGGTTTATCTTCAAAGTCTACAGGGCGGAAGGTTTGCCCAAGATGAACACAAGAATGACTGAGAAGCTCAAGTCCATGCTACAGGGGGAGATGAGAGATCTGGTCGATCCGTACGTGGAAATATCGTTCTGTGGACAGAAGGTAAAGCACTTCCCCAACAATAGTAGGTTATCAATCTAACGATGGTCTGAATTGCTTTACAAAATTTTTTCTTATAAAATGTGTTGTTATATAATGTTAGAGTTTCGGGCAACTCGATACTCTCCTAACCAGAAAATATTGACTTTCCAAGAGGGGAAAGGGGCGCTCACATGTTCTAATTGCCAAGTTAGACCATAGCAGCCAGCGTCTTCGCGTCCACGGAGGATTAAAAACATGTCCACGATAAACAAAACATTTCAAAAAGGGATCGGAGTTTTCGACCCGCAAAATTACCTCCCCGAAATTACCTCCTGTACACTCTTTCCCTCCCTCCCTCCCCCAAACACAGTTCTTCACAGCGTTTCAGGAGGTTTTTCACGTTTTTACTCTGAACCAGACTCTAATATAACAACCACTGGTGCGTGGGTGCTTTGTTGGGACAAAATATACGGATGAATTTGTTCGCGGTTTGATCCTAACAATGCACTGCAAAAGTATGTCTTATATTAGGGAACTTCTATGTTAAAAAAACGCAATCTTTCCGTTTTGGCATCACCAATCCTGGATTTTAACTTTTTTAGCCCCGACCGGAGTCGCCTCCCTTTTGACCTTGTAAGAGATGACAACGTGGAACAGCCCTATATTTTCCCAATATATATATCTATAAGGAGCATGTTAAAAGATAATTTAGTTCGAGTCACGTCAATCGCATTCAGTCAAGAATATTTGTCACTACGGAAAATCCTCCATCACATCTTGAAAAGTAGAAAATTTTCCTCGTAGAATTTTCCATCGTGACAAACTTCAACCCTAACCTATATTAACATATTGTTATCCAAACTTGTATATGACGAAATATTTTCAGACTTGTTTTAAAATTTTATGTGCGGTTTTTCTATTATTTAAGCGGGTTTTCAAACAACGGTATACTTTGACATTTACGAGACTGCATTTATTATTGATCGACCAATTACATTAAACAACTATTTTGTATATTTGAAGTTCAAGGCCTTGCCGCAGAATATGAACACTTGACCAAGTATGGCTGAATGATAGAATGCGCCGCGAAGGCGCGTCCTACCAACGGCCATGCTTGGTAAAGCTTCCTAATCTTGAAAGCGTCCGAAATTAATTTGCGGTTCATGTTTTCGGTCTCGAGATGTCAAGTTCGGGCGACGAAACAAGTTCGCTAAAGTTCAAATAGTTAACTGATTGACCCAGATGATGAGTTCGTAATGGCTAGACCAGCGATCGGCAATCTGCGGCTACGAAACCGCATGCAGTTCTTCGATCTCGTCGATCTGGCTCCCGTGAATCCAAGTGGCTACAGAATTTTTTTGTTATATTCAATGGGAATTAAATGAAAGTCGAGGGCATAAAGTCGACTACTACCCACTAATTACACATATCATCAGTTAAAAGCCGGGAGCAGTAAAAATATGTCGCATTAAGATGAATCAAATCTGCCAAAACAAACTTTTTCATTTTCCAAGTTCTTTTCATTTCGTCGTAAACTGAAATAATGCACATTTTTATTTCATTTGGCTCCTTTTAAAGAGGAACTAGCTTATTGCATCATAAGCGGTTTACCGAGAGTTTTAATAGCCGCGGACATTAGAGTAGATGTTGCGTCTCCGAGTAAGTTTGGGTTCGACGAAAAGGATGGTGATAACTCTTCCAATGATAAAGGTTGCCAATACTAGTATTGGGTTATGTATTCTCATTTTTATATAATTTTTAGTTGATTTTGCACATCATTGGTTGGGGTGAAAACGGAGTAAATTTGTAAACAATGGTTACAAAACCGCGGCTTGCGGGTCAATTACGGCCCACTTAACGATTGAATAGGGCACGAACTCAAGCGAAATAGTTTATGTTTTTTCCTTTTGTGTTCTAGAATCTAGATGCCGCTAATTGTTACGTGATTATCATTGTTTGAGCATGTGTATTCGTAATAATTCAGTTCGGTATCTAACTACTTGGTAACTTAAATATACGAAGTTCTTACGAACCGTTATCGGTATCCGGTCCCTTGCGGGTGCCCTACGCTTCTGACCCATGAATATTCTTCAAATTCTAATTTTGGCCGCCGATCAATCGACTTTAGGAACCACCTGCCTAACAAGAACCTGAATACACCAAATTCATTTACACAGGGCTGCACTTCTGTTCGCAAACATTCGTACGAGCCATCTTGGAACGAAGAAGTAATTTTCACTGAGTTATTCCCTCCCCTCTCCAAACGAATCAAGGTCCAACTCAGGGACAAGGACAACATAAAGAACAGCGTCATTGGAACGACCTTTCTTGACCTTGATAAAATTTCAAATTCGGGAGATCGAGGTGAGCTTTTGACCCCGGAACACGGAAGTTCATATATTGTACTCGAAAAAGAGGCAAAATTTTGTTATGCTAATTGTATTATATTAAATTTATTTCATTATACATATATTTCCCCTGGTAGAAGCTTAATTGGACAAAATTTCATAAAAAAAAGTCTATGTTAGGGGGATTTATTCGAATATAGTAGCACTCACACGAGAGTAAATGAGACTTAACTGAGTAAATTTATGGGCAATCACCGAAATGACGAAAGCTAATGAATTGATATAGGGATTGGCACAAGTTTAAATCAATTTAAGTCAATACGGTCAGGAAAGTTACTTCAACTTTGTATAAAAATATCGGACAACTGTAGTCAGGTCTGTTTATCTATAAACATTTTTAACGCTTTTTAAAAATTGAAATTTATCAAAGCACCGGCGTATAAGCACTCACATAGACATCCCCGGAAACGAATGAAAATCGGAGATCTTCTGGTCGAGAGGAACCCGGGTAAAAGCCGGTGGCGTGAAGTAATATCACGTTGCTTAGTTATCACGCTATAACAATATACTTTATACCGGTGCCTAGAGCCATGTTTAGTGTAAATTAAATGCAATCAACTAACGAATAGAGTCATGTGCGGGGTGTAGGTGTCATCGGTCAAGTAACTAAACATCTTTTTATGCTTACTCGCCATAACCAATGGTGCACATGCATAATAAAGTGTGGTCTCCGTATAATAGTGGCTAAAGCTTTGCAACGAAGACAGCTTTCGCAAAAAAACTTTTTATATGCGAGTGGAATAGTTATACTGTTGCCCTTTATAACAAGAGGTCTCATTGATTGTACCATACAGGGTGTCCAGAAAGTTCCGCCCAATTTCATAGCATTACCAATTTCAAGTTTGAATATACAACCAGTATGATAAATGGTGACTACAACATTCAACATCTATAAATTCCAATTAGAAACAGGTCGACTATAAAAATAATTGAAAAAAAAAAAAAAACATTCGATTATGAAGACTTTATAATCGAGCGAAACTTTCTGAACGCCCTGTATATCGGTGGATGAATCCATGCGCATAGGTGTAAAACATTCGCAATCAGCTAACGAGAAATCTTCTTACCCATGCAGTTTAATCACACCGGAGATAGGAAAAATTCTTGCCGGAAAAAGATTGCTCAATATAGGCAATCAGGCTCTTCCGCTACCGGTGTTGAAAAAAAACTAGCACTATCGTTGACTGTTGTTTGATTTGGTTATCCTATTTTGCTATCTCTGTCCGATTAGAGATGTGAATACAGGTAGTCCATGCCCCTATAGTAGTGGCAGACCTAAGGCCGCCCTGGTAGAAGTTAACCAGCGTAGAAATGGGGGGGGGGGCATGGAGCCTACAATATTAAAAAAAAAAAACGAAGTAGTCAACTTGTCATAGCACATTTAACGCTTGCATATCTAACAACCACACAACGCCTATTGTGCACAGCTAAACCAAAGTTTCGAGGTGAGTAGTCGGATTGCGAAACTAACTTAGATGCAGAGATTAAAACCATACAGGAACCTGCGAAATGGTTACTATTCTAACTTTATAAAACGCGCTTGAATATTTTTATGACATCCGGCTGAATGTGTAGGACAATAACAATTCACATTTTTTTGTTGTTGCAGGTTTAGCTACTGGTATCACGTCTTGTTTCGTATTATCACGTCTCCCTTTTACATTATTTGGACACGAAACGAACTTATATATTGTTTTGTTAAATTCTTGTGGTTGTTATTGTTGTTGTGGGAATTCTTTATTATTTACAATAAACTACCAATTGATTCCCAGGCTGCCTCTTTTAATTTATTTTACGGATCCAATAATTCAACCTGATTTCGCTGTTTTTCTAAATTCACGTACAGATGTTTACATTCCATTAGGTACAATTCTTTCTACATTTGTCTGTATTTTTGCTGACACTGCGGTCGCATTATTGGTAATTTAACTTTCGTGCCCATTTATTTGAGCTTTTCTCTCATGCTTATTTCAGTATGAATGAATGCTTGTTCAAACCAGTGGTTCTCAACCGCCGGTCCGCGTCAACCTTCATACAGGTCCGCCAGATATATTCTCAATTGCAAAATGCAAGGCATTGATGCCCTGCTCATTTATTTTATTAGTTTCAACTTCTATTGATGCGTAAACCAAACTCGGTCAGAGGGCCTGCGCTCATTCTAAGCCCCGAATGACTGGATGTTTCGTTAAGTATATTACGTCATAACGCAGAACATCATAACTTCTTGCCATTGTCACAATTTTGGATATCGCTTGAAAAGAAAATCCTGACCTAAGTGACAAAGTATTAAATTACTGCTGATTTTTTGTACACAATATGTGTGAAAATTAGTTTTAAAATTTTACCGATTGACAAAAAAGGTAAAAAGGTTGGGAACTACTGGTTCAGAGCATTGATCATATCAGCTCTTGCTCAGACAAAAAAAAATAGAAACTATCCTTTTATTTTATAAAAAAGAAAAACATTTTTTTCACAACGATAGAAAAAAAAGCTAACAATTGGAACAACAACAACGAAACAATCCAAAGGTCCAATTCGTGCCCAACACTATACATACTATCCTCTTAATTTGATAAACTCTAACTATGATATTTTTTTTCTTTTATCGGGATTTCGTCGGATCAGTTCATTTCGGTAAAGTTTGTTGTTGTTCACGTGTGATTCCAATCATTGCACTCTCTATCTGTCTGTAATTGTAACCGCGAATGCAGAATCGTACTTTTATCACCATTCTTGGAGTCTATGTCGTAATTTTAGAATTCTATTTTTAAATTCGACAATTCTTTAATTTCCCGGAGTTTAGGTTTCAAGTTTCTCAATTTGAACTATATAGAACTTGTTAACACCAAAATCTTTGCTGTCAATATTTTTTATGCTGTAGTTGTATCAAGAGTCAAAATTTCTGTCGATCCGGAGTATAAATTAAAATCCGACTCTATTAATTCGTCAAACTTGTCTCTGCAGTCTTGTTTACAACTCCAATCTTTAAAAATTAATTTTATTATAAATCATTTATTAAAATATGGCCACTGGTAATCTACCAATATATCATATTTATTTTTGCCTCGAAACAATTTACAATGTCACACAGCCTTTATACTACAAGCGTTTATTAATTACAGATGCATGCTTTTTATGACTCAAGAATGATTCTTTAATTTACTGTATTCCATAACAATCACTATTGTTTCATCATACTAATCAAATCACAACAGCATGCATTTATAACCTATGGATTTGCCTGCTAACATGTTGGAATATACATTATTTTGTACAAAATTTGATATTTTGTTTTTATCTATGAATATGGATGTGTGACCCGAGAAATAAATTTAATTTCATTACAAGAACCCTCTTAAGTAACATGTCATGATGTTTATGTTTAGGTTGAAACACGAGCGACCGACCCTACATGACAATTTTTAATTGAACTAATTTTAGTACGAGAACCAAACAGTGTGAAACGCTTTACTAGACACCGGCCAAACCGTTTTTAAACACGAAGGGAAACATGTGAATCGATTTACTAAATTGTCGCTAGAAAAATTACTTTTCTGTGAGAGATACTTTTCAACTATATAAAAGGCATTCAATTTCAAATAATGATAATTAATGTCAGATAATATTTAATCATTTTACTTTCATATTTTTAATCTTCTCTTTATCACCAATTGCTGTAGGTTTTCTCCCAACGTTTGGACCGACCTATGTGAACTTGTACGGTAGCCCACGTAACTATACCGTAGTGAACGAGCATTCCGATCTCAATGCAGGACTCGGAGAAGGAGTCGCTTTCAGGTATTTATATTGTGCCCAGATCGGGTTAAAGGTCACAGGTTCAAACAAGAGTTGTGAAGTTTAGCATGGATTCTGCAATCAAAATTTTGAATTCCCCAGTCTAGAGGGCCGAAGTGGGACATTTTTCAGACTTTTCGTGTTAATAATCAAAGTCAAACTTTTGAGTTTAACAAGCTTTCTTAACATTCTATTGGAAAGCTGTGTATACGCCAGAGTTTTTTTTCGTTATATTATTTCTTTGAAAAGCCAAAGTCATAATAAAAAGTTTTTTCTAACCAAAAGTCGGGAGTTGATTGTAAATTTATGCAATTAGGTTTGGTGACGATGTTGAGCCGAAAAGATCCTCGTTATCCCATGGTATTTGTAGAAAGCTACGTATCGTTGGCTGCTTGTTTAGAGCATTTTTTAAGCAAAGATATGGAAACGCCTTATAAAAATACTTTTCGCATTCGTTTCCCCGAGCAATATCCCACCTTGTAGCATAAGCAGTACCTATAATGGTACAATCACATCTTAGCAACACGGAAATACCACCCTTCACTTCTTCTTCAGGGGCCGAATGTTGATCGGGTTGTCGGTCCAGCTTGTTGACATGAGCGCAGCAGATGGACAAGGATCCTCCGCTGTCGAGGTCGAGACGATTCCGCAACTGTCAGAGGTAAGACCTTGAAATAGCATGCCACTAATGTGCAGATGCATGAATAAAAAGGCTGCACATAACTTAAAAAAATACACGTCGAGCAACAGTTCGCCAAAATAGTTCACTTTCATCTTATGGCTCGGCTCTATGTTCATGGCCCTGACAAACTTTGAAAAACAAATAACAGTAATAAGTTGAGCCAACACTATTTTTAACTCCATTACTATTTTTAACTGTAATAATAATCTAGTTTTAGCGTTTTTTTGCACGACACAATTTACCAAGTGATTCAAATGTCCACTTATTCTTTGAAAATGAGTATTCGGTATTTTACTGGAGTGTATGAAGCACTACGATTACATTACCTTCAAGAAATATTAACATTATAATGTTTGTGCAGCTGATTGGCCCTTTCCTGACTTAGGGTGCTCATAATTTAGTACTCCAGGGCACCTTATTCAAAGTAAAATCAAACAACTTTCAGAATGCATTTCCCATTTTTACTGTTGATTAGTTAACCAATGAAATTCAAGACGATTGAACTAGTAGTTGGCGAAAAAACCAGTCTTTGCCTGAATGACATTTTGCTCTATCGATAAAAAAAAGATGAACGGGAAACAAATATTTCCCGAAACTATCTCCTGGTTGATTTGGAGATCAATAAATATGTCTTGGCCAAACTCTCCAGAGATTTACTATCGATTACATACAAGCACTGCTTTGATATTGTACTCAATACTAACAAACTATTATTTCTACCAACAGCTTGGCGCCGGCAGAATTGAAGATTTCTTTCTTTTCACTTCGATATTGGAAGCGAACATGGTCAGTCGAACTTTGCAGGATAAACAGATCTCTTTTGAATTAACTGTTGGTGAGTCGCTTATTGGCTTTCTTTCCTGTTTTAAATATGAAATCATATGTCGTCTTATTGGCGTAACTCCCCAAGGAGCAAACAAGAAAATTCCATCACTAAGCCGTGTTATCATTTTCCTCTCTTCAACATATTTACAGACAAATTATTGTGTTATCAAGTCGTCTCAACATCTTTATTCTTCCTGAGATAAATGTGAAAATCGAATCCGGCATGTCTTGTTACACACGTGTGATCACTTTGGCCCATTGGCCAGAGTATATTCGGCAATATTCGGGGAGGAAGCGCAAAATTATCCAATTCCGACATAGATATTGTCAAAGAATGATGACGTAATATATATCAGTGACGTCAATTACCGATCTCGACAATCCTTGGTTCCTTTATATCGATGTAGACAGTGTATTCGATTTGACAAAATAATTAAAAATGTCCACTAGTTTTTTTGTATTTTTGACTTAGTTGAATCTATATGTAACATCAGGTTGCTGTTTAAGGTATAAACTAAATTTAAAATAATAAATATATTCTACAGATAATAGACAATACAAGACTTGAAGCGACTCACTTTCAGGGTTCTAACAGATTAGAAGGGGAAAATATAATATATAATTGATGTCGCACTACCTTTCAGGCAACTTCGGCAACGTCATTGACGGTCAGAACCTCAGCAACAAGACTCGATCTAACGGTGACTCGGACGAGTCAGATGAAGAAACTACGTCACTACTAAAAGGAATCAAAACACAGGAAGACAAAGAGCCTGACGTCAGATCTATGACGTCACCAACGCTTCCTATCACCAAAGACAAAGACAAGTAGGAATTTATTATTATTTGCTATTACGACGACACATTGAAGAACACATTAGGTTGACTCAAAACAATAGTTTACTAAATCGTGTCGGGTTAGATTGTCATTGATAATGAGTGAATCGTGTTTCACTGTTGCTTGCTCTTTTGCCTCAAATAAAATTTCAGTAAATATAATTCATATAAATTCCGAATGTCCCTACAATAAACCGCCATTTTCCGACCTTGCCTATCCTCTATTTTCGTGAATCCTCGAACTGTCGCGAGGATATTCACATATTATGAACGTTTACGGCTCCATCCGCGTACTTATTAGCTGGTAAACTAATTCGATGTTTAACACGGACACGGCAACGCATGACAGGCCCATTGTAACCTAGAAAGAGCTTTGAGTTGATATATAGCAGGGGTGGGTAACTTCTCTAGTCGGCGGGCCAGGTTTGGAAAAATGAAGTCCTAGTCGGGCCGGATTATTACAAAAAATACTTCGGTATCCAATCTTTGTAAAATGTTCGACACTCTCTGTCAACTTTACGATTTTGGGATATTCCATGGTTAATAAAACTTTATATATATATTTATATTAAAAATCTAAATATAACCGATAAGAGTGATGGGGAATCTTTACAACGCTCTCTGCTTTGACCTTATATTGTTTGTTTAACAAGTGTGCTAACGCAATTGTTTGTTCACCAAGGCAATTGGGTGCTTCTGAAGTATGCGCACCAAGATGTCGCAGAACCTGAACCCTAACCTGGTACATAACCTGAGTTTAGGTTGTGCGCCATCTTGGTGCGCATATTTCAGGAGATCCGGCAATTGTTTATTTCACCAGCTCGCACTGACAGTGCGGTGAGGATAGAGCGATGGGCAACTTTCAAGAATAATGCGTCGGACCACATTACAGAGTGGGGTTGGATACAGTCAGCGGGCCCGTCAAAATCTTGCCCGCGGGCTGTATGTTGCCCACCCCTGATATATAGGGTGTTCAATTTTTTTAAATTGTAGAGGGATTTTTCCGATACCATAAACTTGTATTGTTCCTCACAGATGTATTAAATTAAGTAAAGTGAACTTCAATTACTGATTTAGAAAACAACAAATCTGGTGAAATATATTGAGATATATCTTTTTCTCTCTTTGTATAAATCTTACACTCTCTTATTTCACAGCTACTACTACCATCTACCCTTCCTGGAGCAGAAACCCTGTCTTTACATCACGAGTCAATGGCACGACCAGAAACGCAGAATGTACAATTCGAACATCATGCACAAGATTGCTGATAAACTGGTGAGGTTTTGGCATTGTTTGGCATTAGTAAAGCAGCATTGAATACAGGGTGTAATAAATTGAGTAAGCGATGATGTGAACCCGGAAAGATTCCAGTCCTCCCAAAACTAATAGCTCTTAACGTAGCCAATGGCTGTTTGAGGGTGGCGGTAGAGAAGCGCCTAAAAAGAGTTAGCCATTGCGGCATAGTATGTTACTTTCTGTTTAATTTAAGCATTTGTAGCTCCAGCAAAATAACGAACTTGAACCATATTTCAATTCAAATTCCGCCTTTTCATTACGTCGTGCTTAACTAGTTTTATTCCTCAGGACGAAGGCCTGCAAGACGTCCAGGAAATGCTGAAAACAGACCAAGACGCTCCTCATAGAAGACTGAGGGGCGTGGTCGAAGAACTAGCCAATGGGTGTGCGTCATACACTAGGCTTGTGAAAGGAACAGAATCTGGGGGCGGAGCTGCACTAGGAAGGACAAGGCTGGATAAAGAAAGAAATAAACTCTGCTTGAGAGAAATGGTACTGAACTTTACTTTTGAAGTAGTGAGCCAGATGGCGTATAGTGGCCCATGGTGGGCACGGTGGCCGGTTTGTTGAACTTGTTTATGTTGGCATCGTTAAATATCTCTGATCTCAAATCACCTCGCCCAAGGTAAAACAAATAGGATAAAATAGCTTTTCATGTATCAGTGGCCGCTTTGACAGGAATTTTTTTAAAGATGTAGTGTACGAGTATATTAATTTGTTATAGCTCATTTACGGGACTAATTATTAAAAAACAGCTATCTTAAGGTCGGTGTCATTTTGGTAAGACGGTTTTTTATTCATACATCCACTCAGAACAAGGCTCTCTACAAGCTGCCATTTACCACGTAAGAAGTTACAATTTTCGGGCTCGCCACACGTCTACCAACTCAATGAATATAATGCAATAATACTTAGGGTCACGGCCCTTCCGAAATATATCAGTGATTTATCACACGAAGCCGTATTCGAAGTGAAGATACCTGGTGAAAAATGAGCTTATGTCAAATTTATTTAATGATCTTATTCGTATTTATTCGATTACTCGCATTTTTGCTCTCAACTTACACACTTCCATGTATACGGAGCTGCTATTTTTGGGCGCATGCCCGCCATATTAAGAGCGAATTCGCCTAGCAAAAATTAAGCTAGCCCCTCTACTGAATAACCGCCCCATATGTAGCGATTCATTTAAATGATTATCTGTAATTTCAATCAACTTTACACGCGCTCGCATTTTGGCATGACAATATAACCAATCAAGCGTGTAAGAGTGGTTTGAGCGTTAGTCCTATGTTGGGGCGGTGGGTGAAAATCCTTTCCTATAATAACTGTAATGAGTCACTGATAAGTCATGGATATGACATGGCTTGTACAGAACCATAGTGAAGGCGTGTTGGCTACAAAATGGCTCTTCCGCTTTATTCTTTGTTTTATTCGCATTTTACATGATTACTTGTGACTTTTCATATTTTTCCAGGACAACATCACGACTGAAGCCCGCAAGATCAGGAAACAAATCAAACCTTCAACGATGAAGGACAAACACGCAAGAGTCAAGATTTTGCTAAACCGGATAAAATTTCTGGCTGATGATGTAAGTCAACGCTGCCCAACACGCAGACCTCAGAGTTAGGCTTGCGTCATCATTTATCAAAGAATCTAAAGCAACTGAGTCGTCTAAATGAAATATACCCAACTAACATTTCATGAGATGCAACTCGGTGATTAGCTCGACTCGAATGTGCCGTGACTCTGAGTTTGGGAACTTTTTTACTCAACATCGACACAACAAAGTACCCGTTAGAGCTGACATGAGCCAAATCCGGCCCGCCTGATGCTGCTACAACTAATCTAAAATCAAATTTCGACGTTTTAGCTAAAAATAGCTCAACGAATTTGTTGAGATTAAATATAGTTTTGGCACGAGGTCTATTGTTTTCCACGTTTGCTTTTGTAACACTGTAAATATTGTTCGTGAAATGTAATCTTTTACGTCACATTCAGTAATGAGATTCAGCCGGGTTGCACCGGTTCTATAGAACCGTCTCGCGGAATTTTATGAGATCAGCGAACCGGTTAGCATTACTGAAAAAAACCTGACTTTTGTAACAGAACCGGCTGAAAAATATGACTTTTGTGATGGAACCGGCTGACAAAATATTTGAATCCCACCACTGGTCACCTTCACATGGCCCGCCAGTCCAGGTGGGCAAAATATTTGGCCCCTGGTTCGAAAACCTTGCCACCTCTGCCTTAGACTAAACTCAGTGATTGACTCGGCCCGAGACACCAACTATCAAAGACACGAGTCATCTAAATTATAAATAAGGTGATTCGGATTCGTCGCCACCTAACCACCAATGAGACCTAACCTAGTGATTGACCTAAATTCGAGATTAAATGACCCGCAATTCGGGGTCACGTCTACCAACACTGATAAAGTCCTTTCCCATTTCAGCCACAATCCAGCGTTCCAGATGTTTTCCTTTGGATGATCTGTGGAATGAAGAGAGTCGCGTACGCCAGGATACCTGCGAGGAAGATCCTGTACTCCATAAGAGAAGAGGAATCGGGCCAGCATTGCGGGAAAGTGCAGACTGTGTTCCTTAGGGTGAGTTGGGATACTATTTGCAACTACAAAGCTTGAAATTATTAAACACTAATAGATTTTAAATAGCAAGATTAAATCGGGAATATTGGGAAAATATTACTTATGGATTACTATTTGCTAAATAGTTAAAGGAAGGTTCTGTAATAAATAGGACAAAAGGAAAAGTCCTAAAATCGTGGTATGGTACAATGTTTATCAGCGAATTCAATATTGGATGATAATGTTGAATGCAAATTACCTTGGTATAGTACTTTTTCGAAACCAACAGCGGTTAACTGGTTGATTTGTCAGTTAAATGGTGGAAGCATTTCATTGCAAATCTAGCAGCAATACCTCGATATAAAACTTCATAAACTAGTCTACAAAGTAACACAAGGTTCATTCATTTAATCTTTTTATTATTTATCAGGCATTTACGTTGCCCCACAATCAAGATTAGTGTCGCCATTTATTTTTTAGTAGCTTTTGCATATGTTACTGACAGTTCACAACTTATAACAATTTTGAGGCATTTACTGTGTTCAGTAAGCTAAGCCTTAGAAAAGACCAATTGTAAATAACATAACTAATTCTATTATGAAAGATTCATGACTTTATATAAATATTTTCAAGGGGGCCCGAAGCACTGAAACGTTGCAAGAGACTATAGAGTTATAGATGTAGTGATGCTTTAGTCAGAAGGCAATGGATCCACCAAAGCAATCCCATTCATAATGAAAGATCCCACAGCGAGTCTTCCATCGCTAAGTTCAGATATTTCTGTGATCGCTCTCGACAGTTTCCCTTCCAAGTCATAGTGAATGCTTACAGGCTCAAAGTTCTCATCCAACTTCACGGCTATTCCTTGGTTTAAATCCACCCATCCTAGAATTCCGAGTTCGCCTAGAATGGTTGCAAGTATGTTACGAATCACAGGGTGCCACGTAGCGAAATGTCCTGGCTCGGGCATATAAGGAATTGACACCCAATACCCCCTATCTTTTCTTCTACGTACGTTATCTGGTCCACCAGGCAGCAAAACGTGTCGCACAACCACCCCCGATTTGAGACTTATCACTGCAAGGCGGCGCCGATTGTGCTCGGCCACAATAGCATGAGTTTCAGTGCGGTCGAGCTCGATTCCATTTGTGTGACATAAACCATTTCGCACTAGTTCCGTACGTTTTGTTTCCACATCAACTTTGAAAAGCCTCCCACTGCATTCCGCTTCCAGAGCAAAGAGGGCGAGTTCCTCATAAGACCATTTCAAACTCATATCGGTGAAATATATCGTTTTACCATCTGATGTGATGGTTAAGTCATCTGCGAATACTAGTGATGGAGTGACGTCATAATAGCGTACGATGACGTCATAACTTTCCGATTTTAAATCGATCATAATCACTCCCTGGTAGGCATCTGCGAAATATAACTTCGACCCATGTAGGCGAATACCGAGAGGACGTTTCTTGCGTCGTTTGCTTCCTTTTGCATAGTCGAACGATTTCGTTAAGTCGGTAACGGTTTGGTCTTTATTACCGGGATTCGTGATTTTGACAATGCGTCCATCAGCGAGTGCTGTGTACAAGTTATCATGCTCGTCTATCGCAAGGGATTCAGGTCCAATCAGTTCAGGTAGAATTCGTACTCCGCGTTGCAAATCTTTATTCTCAACTTGCGCCCATTCAAACTGTCGAATGTCGTGTATACTGCTAATGGAAACAGCAGAAATCGGAGACCTTGCATAGGAGATGCATAGGAAGACTGCGAGTAATAAAACGAATACAAAAACAACTTTCAGAAACGATTGACAAGCACTCGTACTCTTTTCCGTATCAGAGAACCCTGCCCTCACATCAGTTGTAGTTGATTTACTCGGCGGCCCGCGTTTACGAAGTCCCTGTTCTCGCTGCATTCTTACGCTGTTACAATCTCAATTTGCCGACTTTTCAAAATATTTTTTGCCTCGACGCTCGAAGCAACTAACCGCGACCGGGTTTTTCGCCTTATCGGGTCTGTGCATATTTCTAGTCTGGCCCTGTCGTGTTCCGCGCATTATCGGTTCTCTCTCACGTATACCGACATTTGACGTAGTAATTTCAGTCGGTTTGTATAAAGAAAAGACGGCTGCGTGTTTGCCGCAGTTGACTGAGCATAACAAATTTTGTTTAAAAATATTAAAAAAAGGCTTCAGGCAATGCGCTTTGAGATGAACTTGCAGCAAGAATTGAACAATTTATCTTACTTAACGTCATTTTATAATATAATATAGTTGCCCTGACGTAGCCCACAGGCAAAAACACCAATTATAATCTTAAATTTTCTATTCCGCTTATGTTCAGTGACCTAATTCGGTATTTCTCGCATGTTGTCAGCAGATACGCATGTCCACTGTATAATTCAGGGGCGCAGGATCTGCATTCTCTGGTTGCCTAAAGCGAAAGAGAATACCAAATGTTCGGTCAAAAATCTTAGCTCGTAATTCACATCTATTATTGGGGACGAAGTGGATTGTTTTGGTATTATGTTGTTGTTGATCATCTTGTTGGTATTTGTCCTTTTTGTCGCTACTATATGGAAAAATTATTTCCTTCTTTAACTACTGGACCCATTGCTTTAAAATTTTCAGTGTTACAGAATGTATTTTTGCTAGAAGGTTATAACTTTTATCTATTTCAAAATTTCTTACTCGTTTTTCGGTTCCACCTTCTTGTGGCCCGCGAAGTCGTGAACAACGCGATACTGGTAGGCTACTGTGACTAACTGCATACCCGTACCATTTCGTGCCCATATATTTGAGCATCGCTCTCTTGTTCTATATAACTTCACTATCTCTTGATATTTCATTAAATCAATGTTTATGTAGATTTATTTTTAATAAATTTCCTTCTATACCAGGCTACCGGTACCCTCATTCGGATCTCTTTTTTTTCTCGAAAGAACTATGAAAATTGTTCTAATAACAAGCAAATATTTAGAATTCTCATTTATGCAATATTGTGTTTCTTAGTCTGCCCTATACGTTACCGGTAACTTTTTCAGCAAAAAATATAATATTTATAATGCGTAATGTACTTACAGAACACTGAAACGTGTTCAACCTAATAGGTGAATGTTTCCTATTATTCTTACTTATGTATTGAATTCCTTTATCAGATATTTTGTACAAAGCACCCGCCATCGCTCCAGATAAGTAATTAATGATTATTCAGTTAGGGTTAGGATTACGCTCGAAATTAAAATTTTCAAATCATTTCTAACTTTAACTGGATAAAAAGTAATTGGGTATTTTTAAGGATGGCGAGGGTGCTTTTCTCAAATCTCACATTTTTGCATTAGCGGCGATGGCTTTGTGTACAAAAAATCTCCATTATCTGTGCTACGGGTACCCTGTTTCCAGAAAGTAATGTTTGTAATTACCTCTCATGTAATGACTTTCCGGGTCTGCTCTACGCTACATGTATTCTTATCCAAAACGCGTTCTGAACACTGAAAACAGTTTCTACAACTATGTAACCACCCGCCAATTGCATAAATCCTTTAATATTAAAACAAAAACGCTGCGAATGCATCCCAGTCAGACAGGGATATGCTACTAACCGACCCTGAACCGGAGAAGTACGGACTATTACGAAAGAATACCCGATAGAAACTCTTGGTTTTGATTATTGCGTCATAGTATGCCTAATTCTGACTGTTATCTTATGCTTTGTTGGGAAGACAGTTGCCAGATTCCAGATATTCCCAACTACTGCTGCGTATAATGCATGAGATTTGCGTATACCAGACTTTCATTTAACAAAACATCAACCGTTCTCGAACAGTATACACATATTGAAGCGACCGGAAAAAAATAGAAATATCAGTGATGTAGGACTCAGTATGAAACATCGTTGCCAGAAAAAAACAATAGCTGGAACTCTATAAATTAGGAGTCGGAGTCGAACCCCCCCCCCTTTTGAATTTTTTCGCCGATAACGCGTGCAATTGCTTTCTGCTAAAATCGCCGTATGTTTTCATCAAGGCGGCGTGTTATTTAGGCCGTAAACGCCTTCTCGTTGGTATTTATTCGCTCTAAATCACAAATTTGTGTCACGGGAACCATTATAATTATTTTATTTTTGTACTTGCATGGAATTGTGAAAACTGAAAAAGCGTGTAATTGCCTTCTGCTAAAATCGCCGATTGTTTTCATCAGTGTATTATTTAGGCCGTAAACGCCTTTACGTCGGCATTTATTCTCTATAAATCACAAATTTGTGCCACGATAAACATGATGATTATTTTATTTTCGTACTTTGCAAGAAATTGTCAATTTGGTGAGAGTTATTATACGTTCATCGGCGGCGAGGTTCTAAAGACAAATGACGGAGTAAACCAGCGACTGAAAATCGACAAATAAAATACTGAAAACAAAACCGTAAACAATAGGCTATAAGATTTGTTGAGTCCCGCGACAGTCTAAAAACGCTTTTGAAAATCGTAAAATTTCGTGTGCCCAAGGCACACATTATGTTTCCTCGCTGTTTAGGGACATACGACCATTAAAATCGAAACACGGTTAAATGTGGGTGGGATCCATTACTTTAAAATTGTCGTCGAAAATTTCAGTGTTATCATTAAACAAGGTTGAAAACGCGATTTTTTTCCCAGTTAGTGATGATATATAAGATAATTAATCTGAAGTATATCCATCAATTTTTATTCTACTGAAATAAATTTTACTCCATGAGAATTTACAGCAGATTTACGGATTTTTCGAAAGCTTTTATCTTTAAAAATAATCGGAGTGGCAGCATTGCGATTCAACGGAGTCAATGTTACAAGCACATCTCCAATTTGTCGAATTCGCAAAATAGAAAAAATACGGATCAAAACAATGTATAATAGGGCAGTTTACCACACATTTTTATGCGGAATTCCGTGGTGTTTTAGAGTGGCTCTTGTTTTGTCGGCGCAACCGCAGGTTAAATTGAAGACAATTAAATTAATAAAGCAGGACATTTTAAATATGCCCTTATCGGTCATGGATTGGTTACCTTGCGCAAAAGAAAAATCATTTTTCGTTAGAAAAGTCGGCTCTTTTAACAAGTGACGTAATCGCGGCGACTGTTCGGCGTGGATTTCGAGGCGATGAATTTGTGTTTTTGATTTACTGGTATACTTTATATATCTATTTTCATTGTATGAAGTAAAATTGTAATAAACGTGATTTTATATCAGATATCGAGATTTTACTAACGGCGATAACGAGGTCACAAGATTGCAAAAATACGTATAAAAATTGAATATATCAGGCAGCTTATCTCATTGTTTTATGTCCACGGCAGTAATGTTTTTATTTTGACGTAGAAAGTCGAGACCGCGAGTTGCGTTGGGGACAATAAAATTAATATATACGTAAGGACATTTTAGAATCTCGTAGTTGTCATGAATTGAATATTTTACGCGACAGAAGCTGAAAATGCGGCTCTATTAACGAGCGTGTGATCGCGTTGACGGTTACAGACGGCATTAGTAATTTCCGATTTTCCCCCCCTTTAAAAATCCTGGCTGCGCGCCTGAGTGTATGTATGGTGCATCTGAAGTAATTTTTAAGATTGTCCCCTAAAATCAATGTCCTATCTATACATTGGCTGAAAATAGATCTTGACTCTGTCATCAGAGTTAGTCTTAGCGGGAATCGAATTATTTCCGAGCTACTAACATAAACAAAGAGACATCTGCCATATACCTTGCCAACATTTTCTGGTCTGTCCAAAGCAAATTAAACGTGTAGTATAATGATCATATATTTCGACGTCATAAGTTTTATTTATAATTTGAAGATTGAAATGAACTTTCATGAAACAAAGAAAGATTAAAATAATGATTTAATAAAGTAGAGTGTACTATTGCTTCTTCATGACCTTCGTGTTAGGGGATCCATATGCACTGACTGTAAGTATATTGTAGAACTTTTTAAAATGATTGTGCTGAATGATTCAAAACTATGCCATCCATCGATAATCAAATTTGTTAAAAAGGCATGCCAGATTCTGATGCAGTCATAAAATCATATAATTTAACATTTTTATGGTTTAGTCCATTTCATGGTTCAAGCCCAATATGAGGAATTCTTATGAATGTCAGCTATAATTAATGTATTATGCTTGACTGGAAATATCAGTCAGAAGGCAGAGGGTCCACTAACGGAATTCCTTTGACAACGAACGATGCCACAGCGAGTCTTCCATCGCTAAGTTCAGATATTTCTGTTATCGCCTTCGACAGTTTTCCTTCCAAATCATAGTGGATGCTTACAGGCTCAAATTTCTCATCCAACTTCACGGCTATTCCTTGATTTAAGTTGAACAAACTAATAACACCTTGTCCTCCTAAAGCCCCTGCAATCATGTTGCGATGCACCGGGTTCCATGTCGTGAAATGTCCCGGTTCAGGTAAATAAACGATCGACACCCAATACCCGCCATTCTTCCTTCTACGAATATTATCTGGTCCACCAGGTAGTAAAACATGTCGCACAACCTTCCCGGATGTCGTGTCAACGATGGCAATACGGCGACGATTGTGCTCGGCCACAAGGACTTTGCTATCGTCCCGATCAATTTCAATGCCGTTAGGGTGACATAAACCATTTCGCACTAGTTCTGCACGTTTTGTCTCCACATCAACTTTGAAAAGCCTTCCACTGCATTCTCCTTCCAGAGTAAAAAGGGCGATTTCCTCATAAGCCCATTTCAAACTCATATCGGTGAAATATATCGTTTTGCCATCTGACGTGACGGTTAGATCATCTGGGAATACTAGTTGTGGCGTGACGTCATCGTAGCGCAAAATGACGTCAAAACTTTTAGATTTTAAATCGATCATAATCACACCCTGGTAGGCATCTACGAAATATAGCTTCGACCCATGTAGGCGAATACCGAGAGGACGTTTCATGCTTCGTTTGCTTCCTTTTGCATAGTCGAACGATTTTGTTAAGTCGGTGATGTTTTCATTTTCCTTCCCAGGATTTTCTATTTTGACAACTCGTCCATCTTCTAGACCTGTATAAAGATTATCGTCACTGTCTACAGCAATAGATTCAGGTCCCAGTAAGTCAGGCGCTATGATTTCACCAAGTTGCAAGTCTTTATTCTCAACTTGTGCCCATTTAAATTGCCGTATATCGTGTATACCGCTGATATCCACCGCTTCAATTGGCGACTTCTTAACATAGACGACGGTTAAAGCGCTTCCAATTGCCAAACCAATTCCAACCAGAAGAAACAGAAACAGCTTAGAATATCCATCCTCGCCCGACATTTTAAGTTTCAGCGGGTATTCGAATTAGCAAGGGAAATTTTTTTTAAGGCCTAATGCAGAATAAGCAATGCCATAATGTATTTATCAACAAGCATATTTAACCTCCGAAAAGTCGTGACCGGATTACGTTTTGACCTTCTGTGTGTTGTCATGCATCATTATTAAATGCAAACTAATTAAAAAAACCTAAAAGTTTATGGAACATAATGACGTGCAACGTACGTGCGATTTATGGGCGAAATGTCACAACAGACTCGGAATGTAACACTATATTTACGATCAACGAAACTTAAACGGGCACTCATGTTACATCGATAGTTGATTTGAAAATTTCGAGTACACACAAACTAACGATATAGAATTCTAGAATACAAGCAAAACTTTTGAAAAAGGTATAACATGAAAAATATCATACGTGCGCTCGTCAATACACAAAACACATGGAATGTGGCATTTTCTGTTTTGTTATTCAAACTTGCTATTTTATCGATGAGGATTTGCTTATTAACTTATTGAATAACTGTTTATTAACCATGGCGATACAAATTATTTGGCAGTATTATATCCATCTGTTTAGCTTGAAAATATTCTGTCAATTCCTTGTATACAAACGTTTTATACAATATAGCCCTTGTTATTTCACGACTCCGAAAGGTCAAAATCTTGAAGATTTATGATTTTCATACCCGCCAAATTAATTTTATAATTTAAACTTTGAAAAGGCTTTCTGTATTTGTCTGAGAACTAAAATCGATCAAAAGTCTAGCCATCGATAGCCCAAGTTCAACGAGAAATGCATTATCACGTTTTTGGTTTCCATCGCAAACGCATCATTACGTATTTATAATTGCACGAAATGAATAAAATATTGACCTATATTTTCTGACTTCATTTGTCGTGTATTGTCCTGCGTAATACAGTCTTTCTTACATGCTCATGCAGGATTTTTAATGCAATTTTGCGGCATTTACAGTGAGACATAAATTCAACACCACTTTACTTACGATTTTCTGAAAACTGACTTTTCCTGGCTTGCTATCAATAATCATTTCACCAAATGAACCAACCGAGATAGAGGAAAATGCGCGCTTGTATACTTTTTTGGATAACTTCGACAGCAAAGTAAGTCTATAGAGAGATTCTTTGAGTTATTGTTAGATGTCAATGCCTGCTTTAATCTGTTTATGAACAGAGGAGCAACAGCATTAGTAAGCGTTTTATTACCTCATAATAAAAAATAAAAAAAAATTGCTAAATTTTCTAAAAAAAATTTTGGAGGAAGTATTGATGAAAAGTCAAAAAACGTTGAGGTATCGGTAGTTTGTTTCACTGAAAATTGTGACCTAATATTATATCAATAATTATTATTCTGTTTTCTTTCAGTTCCCAGGCCGTCGCAGCATCGGTCCGGGTGGTTGGAGCATTCAGGCAAAGTTGGAGATGTACATGTGGTTAGGATTGGCCAAACATAAGCGAGACTACTTGAAAGGTCTACCTGAGGGCTTCGAGCAAACCAGACCTTTTGGACTAAAGTCACCCCCGACATACATCACGTATAAAGGTTTGTTTGTTGAAAAAATTTGCATTGCGGATTCGGTAAAGACTTTGTATTAGAATGCACCTCGATATTTTTCAAGAGACGTTTTCATATTTTCACATTTGTGTTGTCTTGCTCAAAACTCACTCAGAGAAATCTCAACTCTGAGCAAAGTTACGGGCAACCAATGAAATACCAGGAGCTACTCAGACTATCTTATCTTTGAGCCAAGTTATGGGCAACCCTTGAAACGCCTGGAGCTACTGAAATTATAGAAAATTATATTTTTATATGTATGTATGTATTACGCGAACTTACTCAGAATCAAAAAAGACCTATTTTTTAGTGAAGTTACGCCCACTGCACTTACGAGATGCAGAGAGATGAAATCATACTGAACAATATAGAATTATGGTGGCACGGTCTATGCAAATACTTCCAGGGAAAGCTATGGAGTAGTGATTTTCACGTAACTTGATATGCTTCCACTAATTCAGGCTTCATTTACTTTTTCAGAAAAACAGGTTTTCCAGCTTCGTTGCCACATCTACATGGCTCGAGGTCTGATCGCCGCCGATGACTCCGGTCTTTCCGATCCTTATGCAAAAGTCATCTTTGCTACGTGCACTTCCACCACTCAGGTAGGTTGTTCTTTTGTTCATTTATCATTTCATGTGTCTTTGCCATTCAACAGGCAACAACAAATATCGATGTTCACCCGACCTTTGACCCCCGGAAAATTCTTCCTATATTTTGCCATTGCAAGGAAGTCGTTCTCCAGGAATCATTCATTGCATGTGCGTGTGTGTATTTTCCCCCTGACTGAGTATTCTGCATTATCGCAAATATGATATTTATCTCAGACTAACACAGGGTGGTTCACCTAACTCTCATGTTGGTCACGGCTATCTCCGCATCCATGTAGCACTTTTATGCCTAATGTTTTAAACCCCTTTTAAAGTTTTGACAACTTCATAAATATCCGTTCTGTGTGTTTGCACTGTGTGTTGAATTGTCCTCAGTTCGGCAGAATTTAAATTGAATTATCTGCCTTATCTAGAAAATTGTTGATAATTTCCAACAGGTGATGGAGGAGACTCTCAACCCGACCTGGGACCAAACCCTCGTTATGGAGGATGTGACGTTGTACGGGCGAGCAGAGGAACTGAGGGATGATCCGCCTGTGATTATCATTGAGATATTTGACAGAGATGTCGTGGTGAGTAGGCTCATATGTATAGTAAGTACATGCTGTAATGAGGATGCTATTCTCCCTGTTTACCGGTGTCTTGAACCCTTGTTCATAGTGAAAGTAGTAGATGCGTCAGATAAAAATTTACAACTGATAAGTTTGCGCTCATAAAATCGGAGGAACTTTAACCAATGTGGATCAGGCAATCTGTGGCGAACCGGAAATATGGTAGTGACCGTTTCAGTGGTTGCCTGTGTGAAAACGTCGAGATCATTATTTTATTGATTTAACACCCAATGACCGGAAAATTCTGACCCACCTGACATCCCTTCTATGATGTACAAGTTAGTCCAACATTGATGTGTTTAGAGTTTCATGGTTTCTCGCGACAATGCTCAGAGATAAATCTCCTTTACTTTTGAGTGAGTGACATAATGCACCACCATAATTATATTTATCGATTTTAATCGGTAAGTATGTTGATAGGTATTTGTCTTGATTGATGATGCACGCGATATCTCACGAAAGCAAGATTGAATATTGATCTGATTTTGCATGTGCATTCATCATATCTCGGACCAGAAGCCTATTGATTTTGGAGAATTATGTCGTATAATTAGCGAGTTATTGATTAATTAGTGATGGGACACATGGTGTCACTATGCAGTAAGAGCGCTGTTTTGGGGGTTCCCTAACTTGCGATCGATAAGTCTTCGGTCTCTGACCGATATTATCGTATTTAGTTTTAATAGCTTTTGTCATTTCAGTGATTGCACTAACTGACAACCTAACTCAGCTCAGTATGATTCTCATTTAGTTATGAGTGAAAACATCACCATAATCCTATATAGTTTCATTAGTTATTGGCAACCCAATGACTTTGATTAAAAAACTGCGTTTTAATTTCTATCCAGGGTAACAACGAGTACATTGGTCGCACAATGGCGAAACCTCTCGTTAAAATGAGTTGGGAGAAATATGAGAAGAAGTTTCCTCCTCAGCTAGATTGGTATCAGATCTATCGGGGAAGCACTAGAGCAGGAGAACTACTGGCATCCTTTGAACTGTTGCAGGTTTGTGTGCTTATAACTACTATGTACTGTTATAGTCGGCTGTGACTTACTGTCTGTCCACTCTATCAGAAAAAAAAGAATCCCGCCTAAATTCTTTTCAAGAACTTCAGTTATGTGAAGTTTGCTTTCCCATAACTGATTTTATTTCATAGGATTAAAGTGAACCCAATAATTCATTCGATGATTCAAAAATTAGCGTTCAGCTATCATATTATTTTAATATACGCTATCCCAGCTATCCCCCTACCCAACGACAGCACCGGGGTCGGAAATTTAAAAAAAAAATAAGGGGGGGGGGGGGAATCTGAAATTTCTAATTGCCAAGTTAGGCCTTCAAAGCTAGTAATCTAACATGGTACCCGGGAAACGTGGATATTCAAGAGTGTTAAGGATTTACTATGCGTTCGAATATACGAAAAATTGCTATGTAGGTTCCATTACATTTGAACCCACGTACATTTGAACCCGCGATAATTGCACCTGCATACTATTGCATCTCTGGGAATTTTTTTGTTTTACGGATATTTGAAGCCATGGGTTTTAGCACCCGCATATAGATTGAACACGCGAATATACACATGGGTTCAAATGTACGTGGGTTCAAATGTACAGTCACCGTACAATACAGAAAAATGATTTTTCATTCACATTTTGAAAAAGGGGGTTCCGACCTTTAACCCGCTTTAGTTAGGCTCTTGGTCAACCCTAAACTTCCTTCAAAATTATTGACAAACCTACCAAAAATCATTTTATGTAAAAAAAAAGTATTTGTTGCCAACGAGAGCAGACTATCTTGCTTTGAGTCTACGAACAGTTAAAACAAGCGCTACCATATTCTCAGATTTTTTAAATTCCTAATCTTTTTTCATCGATCTGTATATGTATCTAATTATTTATGAGGTATCCAATCATCGTTTTCGTGAAGGTTACCGGAATGTCGGGGTTGTGTTTAACTGAATGAAAAATAGATGATAATCGCTAGGTGGCGTTGTCGACGTGTGCAACATTCGCATACGAATCGGCATGGCAACATCATATCGGTTGAAATGTCAACTCTCAGATTTATCACCGAAACTTTCAAGAGAAACTGTTTCCGAGAGTTATAGATGTTCCCCGGATTTTCAACACGAGATAAAATATTCATTGAATATTAGTTACTTATATGTTTGATTGTGTGTGTTCGGTTTGGAATAAAACTCGGAATGTTTGAAAAATAAAACTCGGGTATTCCCATTCTGCCACCTTATGCACCTTTCTGTTGAAAAGTTACGATGTAGCTGTACTGCAGTAAGTATAACACAGTTTATAGATAAAAAAAAATTGTGAATGCTTTGTGGGACGTTTGTATGCACCTGATCAAAATTCATATGACAGGTTATTTTTTGTGCTTTATATAATTTTTATAAAAATAAATACTTTTCTAAATTATCTGAAAAACAAAATAATTTTTATTTTATGGAATGCAATCGTCTCCCTAGATGCCCTTCGACGAGCAAGAGCGCCGCCAAGTGTTGTGGAGATCTTGGTGTGAAATGAACGACAATTCGAAAAACAAGATCTCCTTGTTTCAGGTTATTGTGACGTTGTCGTCACGCATGATCGCATGTTATACTTGAGTGAATTTGTTCTGTCTTCACGTGAATGTAGAGAATGCACATTCATGCACAGATTGTACAGTTTGTACAGATTCTTAACTTTAGCTTTCACGCAAACACGCAAATTAAAAAAAAGCCTTAATTTCAACGCTCCAATAAAATTTAAATTAATTTTTCAAAATCTTGAATTAAAGAATTTCTTTTTCAAAATTTAACCCATACTGCTAAATAAGTTCAATTATCTGTCAATTCAGTTTTTTCAAACGAGGAAAGAAAGTAATATTAACCACCCAAGAAGTGCTAATAAAAATGCCTCATATAATGGGTATTCGAAAGCTTCTTTCACTCACTAATCTGTTTCTTTCCTGTTTTACTTATTTATTTCAAATCGACCCAAAACCTCTTAATACACCCAATATACTTTTCTATTCAATAAGAAATGAAAAGCATTTTAATATTAAGCCTTGTTCGAACAGACCTTGGTTAAGTTTCGTAAAGTTTAGATTGAAGCGAATGGGCATCCTGCAATCCTAAAATTTTAAGCTGATTTGTCATCACATCAGGTAGCTTTTCACCCACTGAATCTCAAAATGGTTTGTTGAAATATTTCCAAATTTCTCACTAATAATTTCAAAGAAAACATTACATATTAAGTTCAATTTTAATGCTCAATAGATGTGAGATGAAAAATATTCATTGCAAGACATTCTCGAATAATTGCTCAGCCACATGGCGATCTCACAAAATGCTCTAGTTTGTTTAATTGCTTTCTGAATTCTTACTAAAAATTCGAGCGAATTTTTGCAAATTTTGTTCAAAGATCTTTGTCTGATGAGCTGATGAGTTGCATCATATACCCAAATAATTGCAATTTAAACGCAAACTAAATTCATACAGGATGTTCACATGAAGGCTCTTTCACAATTTAAAAAAAATTATTACGAAAGGACCTATAATTTAATATAAACTAGTAAACCAAAAAAAGCTTTATGGTGTGTGTTTTCTCGTTCCAAAAGATGACCCCTAAGTTGATGGCGATCCTTTCTTAACCAAATAATGATTTCTTCCTCATTTTTCATTTCCCCACGTTTTCGAAGTCACTTTATCTGATTTTTTTATTTATTTTTATAAATTTTCTTGTTCCAAATAATCGTACTAATGAAACAGTCATGCTCTCTGTGTGTTATAGTCTGTGTATCAGTGTTATATAGAGCCACGCTGTTATTTAAAAGTGTTTTCTTTGTCGGTCTGAGTTTAAATTGGTAGATGAATTATTTGTTTCAGCTCATCACAAGCCCACGAGAGCTCGAAAATAAATTTAGTATATTGTATAATCTATAATGGTCTATATGTACCATTTTTCCCAAAACCAAAGTAACGATATCCTAATTGGACCTGTGTTCGAGTATTCGATACGGAACAATCTATTGTTCTGATCCAACAAAACTCAGCGAAGACATAATCGTACATAACTCAATGTTATTTATATAACTTCTATGGTGGTCCACATGTGCTCATTTTTTAAATATCTCAAACACAACGAAGATGTTCAGCAGGTGATCCGAACATGGTTAAGTCTAATGTTTTACCTATTAGGCGATCGTACTAACAAAATTAATCAATTGACAGCATAGCTAAAACTCAAAAAGTCTTATCTACTTTGCTTTTCTAAAATTTAACCCTTTACCTACCACAGGTGAAGACTCCTAAATCTCTGGATGACGTTCCCAAGGTAGCAGAGACAGTGACGAATGAGCAAGGGGTTAAGTTCCCAGTGCCGAAAGGAATCAGACCTCTGCTGGCGAAACATAAAGTCGAGGTTTGGCTTTTATTTCACCCTGTTTGAGATTTTCGCGCTTTTGTTAGTTGAGGATGGAAATCAGGGAGTTAAAAATTTAGTGAGGATCGCTAAATAGGAGCGTGGCTTATACATAGTGAATTGGTATGATAATAGTATTGGTGTGTGGAGGAGCACCTTCAAAAATTATTATTTTCTAAATTTTTCGGTAGATTTCGATTAGAGGTAAGCTAGTCTTGAAACCGATTGAATACTTACGCCCCCTCAAATATTCGATGGATTAGAAATGGCGACGAAGGTTTAGATCAGGGTTGGACCAATACCCTTTTTTGAGTGGGCCTGTGACAGACAATAAACTTGGTTACTGGGCTGGAGTCTTAAAACTCGATATAAAAACTATGAATAAAAAACAGTTTTTTTACAACAGCTAGGCTGATGTTTATTATATAATAATAAGAAGCAAAATGTATCAATCGAGCACATTATGACGTTATTTTAATCGATATTTTGAACGTGAATTTTTATTTATAAGAATAAGCGTCATAAGTTTAGCTCAAACAAGTGGATCGAATGAAACACTACGGAGGGCCGGATCGGGGGCTGTAATATGCTCACCCTTGGTTTTGATCGAGTGAACTAGGGCTGCTAGGCTTATCCGTAGTGAAATATGCATAAAATGTTCTGGGTGCACGGGGGTTTCTGTGTAGAATGAATATCGTGGATGTGAGGGATTTAAAAATAGATAGTTATATGAGGTAGGAACAAGCTATTTTTAGGTCTATACGAATCTAAAATAAATTTTACTGAAATATGACGACAAAATTGACATATGCACGCAACAATATTGCGATAATTTTTTCTGCGGAATTCTCGATAAAAATCAATGTGCATGGCATATGTCTCATACAGCTTAAGGTAGAAATAGCGAAGGTAGGAAAAAGTATTGTGTGTGAATAGAATTAGGCGGTGCGGAATGTGATTTATGGTGTACATGTGACTTCTGATGGAAGTTCACAATGATCGCTAGAATTTCGTTATAAGCTTACTCAGGTGCCTAAGCCGATCCAAGCTCTCACGTATTACATAGAAGATTTGCGGATGAAATGTTGAGATTATCGTCTAGTATTTATATATAAATACAAGTACAGGCCATTCGCGTGGCGAGAAATTCTGTATTTTGCAGTTTTTAAGATGATTTAAAACACGTAAATATGTGGTTCTGATCTGGAAAGAATTTTTTGTCGCGACTTGAATCGGTCTGTTGTTGCTTTTCTAAGAAGCACAGTTCATATTGAAGTTAAAATCTCCTTTGATACTCTCTGGAATTTGAATGATTGTGATTTTCCGATCAAATGAGCTAAACTCGGATTTAGACTATTATCTATGAAATATAACACGGTTTTTTATCGAGCATAGAATACATTCAAGAAACTCTAAATGGCCGACTGTTTTGAGAATTTTCAGGAATTCGATTGTTTTAAAGCTTATAATTGATATATTGCTGTTATTCATATTCAATATAGAGCGGTGGTTTCCAAAGTTGGTTGACCGGGGGCCAAAATTAGAACAGGAGAATATTCGCGGTCATGAAAGGAAAGGGACCAATACCGGTACCGGTACCTATCCTTATGATATTGGTATAATTGTTACGAATATACACGTGATTAAACTGTGATGATGACATAACAATTGATGACATAACAATTGGCGGTATCTAGACCGCAGAAAAAGGAAAAACTTAAAGTGTTGAACTAGTTTGCCGGGCCATATTAAATTGTGGAACCACTGATGTATGAAGGCAGTTTGTGAACGATATAAACAAGGATGAAAGCATGAATGTCGGCACTATCAAATTCGCACCATTTTTTATAATTAGCCTTCCTTTATACCAGTTTCGACTAATCTTTTTCTAACTCCATTACAAATGACAATATTCAATTGTCACCTTGCAATAACAGACGCAAGAATTACTGTATTTTGTTGTTTCAATCCGCAATGAATTACGTGCGAAATATTGCGATTATCGTCCAGTATTTACATGTAAATACATATACAAGGTATTAGCGTGGCGAGGAATTCTATGTCTTGTTGTTTTTCAAGATGAAATAACCACTTAAGTATGCAGTTCTGATCTGAAAAGAATTTTTGTCGCGAAATTTTGTGAAATAATTCTTAAGCTATTTCTGTTTTTTCTAAGAGGCACAGGTCGTGTCATTGTCAAACACTTTATTAGTCATTGACATTTACATAACAATACCCTGTTTTCGTTTCTCCGTCCAAATATTGTGGTTGAAGTCATAACTTATATTGAATACTTTTTAAGCACTCTTTGGGATTAGGAATGACGGGATTATGACCGATCGTGCTATTTTATTCAGGCGTCGTGTAAGTCAGTGAGGTCAAAACTCAGACTCAGACGTTTCGTGACATCAAATCTGACAGATATATATTTGGAATTCATATTCAGCATAAAAGAATTAGTGTGTCTTGTTATTGGAGATGGAATAGGTACGTAAACATGTCGATTTTGTCCCGAAAAGAATTTTGAGGTTTTGTGGAAAAAACTTTATTCTGCAGTTTTTTTTTCTGAGAAAACACAAAGCGTGGGATTTTCGATACCTTTTTAGCAATAACAAGACATTAATATGACGTCATAGCGACATGTATATCCGATTAGACGACATAGTGGTGATTCCCGCTATGTCGGGGTGAAGCGATTCAAACCAGGCGCACCATCACATAATTAATAGGCACAAAATTTTCATAAACGGAGACATGGTTAGTGTCATGTACGACGTGAAGGCGCGAAAACGTCTCATAAAAAGAGTATTAGTGACTGTCTCGCATACCAGTGTTTTGCAACCGGAGTTGCGCCACCTCAGAGGTCCGCCACTTCAGACCAGGGGTTCGCAAGTTTCCATTCAAATCCCAGAGTCTGTATTATTATATGTATATCGTTTGGTTCCATTACATTTGAACCCACGTACATTTGAACCCATGACAATCGCACCTGTATGCTATTGCATCTATGGAATTTTTTTTGTTTCACGGATAGTTAAACTCATACTAACCCTAACCCATGGGTTTTAGCACCCGCATATAGATTAAACCCGTGGATATACGCATGGGTTCAAATGTACGTGGGTTCAAATGTACGGTCACCATATCGTTTAAATACAATACCGATACCGATCAGGTTTGCCACCTTCTCAAACTTGCTACAATTTATAAATCATTTTTGTCAGTATTCAATCTGCTTCGATATATAGTTATAGCTTATACAATCAATACAATGAGAAAATAAAAAGTAAATAAACTATTGCACAGGGGTTTCGCTAACCCAGCGGTTCACAACCGAGGGTCACAGAGCGACTGAAGGTGGCCTCAATGTTAGGCGCAGAGTTGATTTCACATTTCCCTTTACAAAAAGACTGCCCTTTCTTCCTAGTTTCATTGCTTCCGCTCCACCGAGATCAATTGCTCATATGATATGCTCGTTACTGATACACGCAAATAGTGAAAGGTTTGGAACACTTTAGCGTAAAGCGCAACCTAAGAAAAGGGGTGAAGACGACCCATCTAGAGGTCTCACTCATCAACAGAAGACTTCTTTAAGACCCCTCTGTGTTTGTAGGTATGTGCCTGTAATGCCAATCGATGCAGATATAAGGACCTTGTCGCATGAAATCACATAAAGATTGATGATAAAATACCAATATGGAATTACATACAACCATTGGCTAAGCATATGCTTGTCATAGAAAGCTTGTTACTCGTATTTGCACATAAATACATAGAATATAAGACAACGACTAATATAACTATGATATGCAATTCAATAGTCCTGCCTCACAACACAAATGTATTTCTGTAACGTTTTGTCTGAGTAAAGTCTGATTTTGCAGCAGGACTCTTGAATTGCATAATATGGTTCATTCCTGATACAACATCCTTGCATTATACAGATCCACTAACATAAACACAAGGAGGAAAATAGGGAGTTAATCTTGCGCAACCAAATTAATAATAACATAACCATGACATCATATCACGTGCAAGAATTCCTGTCGACTTACATTATTACAGCATAGAGATGTAAATAAAGTTGTGAAGAGAAAATAGTGCCAAGGTGAACTTTCGTGTCAGAGTTAACGATGTTATCTGGTGATGAGCGTAACTGTCATGTTTCAACACTGTCAAAATTTTACAGTCAGTTCATCTGTAAATTGAAAAATATTGACATCAATTTACTGCAAAATTTTGAAAATTTTACTCGCTTTTTTTAATAGGAATCTAAAATCACAGTTAAATACCTCAGTAATTTGTATTATCCGTGTTAAATTACTGTTTGATTCATGTGAAATTACATTTATTTTGACAGTGTGGACCTTAATTCCATTTATTTTTGTTTCATGTTTTACTGTTTATATTTATCAATTAATCCTGGTAAATATTTAGGGTTCACGATGAGTTAACAAGTTGAAACTATTTCGGATGTTTTTATGTGACATATATAATCTTATTCTGTGTCAACGCCCCATTTTTTATGCTGATGCTCAGGTATTAAAAGTCATTTGTTGTTTTTCTACTTAAAACGCGTTTTATGTGAGGACTCTGCCAATCTTCCAATGTTCACGGCCGACCGCGACCCCACTACCCCAGGGGTGGGCAACATACAGATTTTGACCGGCCCGCTGACTGTATCCAACCACACTCTGTAATGTGGTCCAACGCATCATTCATGAAAGTCGCCGATCGCTCTACTCTCACCGCACTGTCAGTGCGAGCTGGGGAAATAAACAATTGCTTTAATGAACAAACAATTGCGTTGGCACCCTTGTTAAACAAACAATGTAAGGTCAAAGCAGAAAACGTTGTAAACATTCCCCACTACTGTTATCAGTTATATTTAGAATCTAATTATAAAAAGATTTTAGAAATTAGATTTTATATTAGGTTTTATTTAACCATGGAATATCCCAGGAAACGTAAAGTTGACAGAGAGTGTCGAGCATTTAACAAAGATTGGATACCGAAGTATTTTTTGTAATAATCCGGGCCGCCGGGGGGTCTTTTTTCCCACATCTGGCCCGCCGACTCGAGAAGTTGCCCACCCCTGCTCTACCCCATGCCCCTAGCTACGTCCCTGCCTGTGGGAGCCAACATAGGAAGGATATCCATTGTACTCAAGTAAAAACTTCAAGAATGCAGAACAGAGTCTGCTGTTAGGGCTAGCTACCTGCTGAAATACTAAATAAAGCACAACCGGTGTTAGCAAAACGATGTAATTTGCCAATCCAACATGAGTTTACCTGGTGGCAATCATGCATCATTACCTGCTAAATTTCCAATTTTCGTACTTCTTTTTAATTCCTTTTCTTTCGAGATCTCAGCAAGCTTGTTTATATATTTACATGAGACGTAAGGAGGCGTGTAGCAAGATCGCTAAATGTCGTTATGCCTCGTAAAATGTTTAATTTAACGCGTCATGCTCTCTTGAAGTGAGTTAACCATGAGTTATCAATTAATCGTCGAAACTGCCCCGAGATATATATGGAATGACACAATGTTAAGTCGGATCAGTTCAAATCAGATGCTGCGGTGTCATTGGTCTGCGTATTTAAATCCTATTATTACGACATAAATCCTGATTAACTATGCCGCTAACTAATCCAGCTAAACTTCGCCGCTTTCTGGTTTCATTTTTTCATGTTTTCACTTTGAACAAGGCCTTGTGCAAGTAGCCATTAAAAAGGAGCTGCTACAGAGTCAGTCTCCATTGGCTCGACAATAATAACTTCCGTCTAGAATTGTTGAAAATTTAGAATCGAATAGAAACAAAGTGGTGCAGTAAAGTGGTGTTTGTCCCAGCAACAGCAACAATATTCCATATTATCACTGGGTATTCGTATGTTGTGTTGGCCAATCATAATTCTAAACGTTCTCCATAGTGATCACTCGTAGCCTCTCTTTGAGATGAGTCTCCGTTACTTCTGAGTGAGTGTGCATAATGCACCAACATAATTCCATATAATTTCAGCGGCTCTTTGTAATGTCTTGGACAGAGGTTTTGTCATAGGCCATGAATGTATTTCTTTACAATCTCCAATGAATACCTTCTAAAACTGAGATAAGCTACGGCGCCCATAGAATGTGCTTCAAGGCGCCACAGATGCCACAGATTCAACTTTTGACTCGGATTATTTTATGTAACATGAAGAGGTTTTCATAAATGCCAATCATCATATTTGTTAGACAATCGTGTTGTGACAATTTGGTAAGAGGTATGTAATATAATGATATCAGTAAAAGTCTGAACCAAAACCTCTTATTACCGCATGTTAAAACTTTCAGTTTCAAACTCATACCCGCCACTTAACTCAGGGTGTAATAACAAACCGCTCTTTTGAAATTTAAAAATTAAAGCATTTTTCTGTATCATACATACCAATTTTTTTGTGGCTTCAAACGCTTCTTGGACCCTCAGAAAACCCAGTTCGCGAGCTGCTACAGTCTAACTTGGCAATTAGATATTTCAGAACCCTCTTTTGAAAATCCTTGGCAACATTGGCAAATCAAATAAGTCCCGGTTCTTTCGAAAAGTTGATAAATATATTGTAAATAGCTGCTTGTTCATTGTTTTGTTCATAGCGGAGGCGGGGAATGGAAATGTCTCAGAAATATTGTGTATTTGTGCTAAAGTAGCAACCGAGTAATTGTTGTTGTTTTTTAAATTTATTTCACCGACGTAACCTTGCCAACGCCGCCACAAATCGCATACGGTCAGTAATCTCACACGAGTTCCGGTCTACGCCCAAAAACTAAGATGACGTTATGAGAATAAATGAGTTTATTCTTAGAAATAAAGAATACAGTATTTACAATGGTGTAGGCAGATTGGTTCACAATTTTGGTCCGAAATAGTCTCTGCACAATGACTGTGTGAGGAGTTGCTATTTTGTGAAGAAACGAATTTTCTCTTGCTCGGCGTTGTATACGGTGGTGTGCATAGATTCCGAACCCGGAATTTTTAACCTGCAAAGGCACCATTAAGTCTAACGATCTGTAAAAAAAATTGAAATTACTCTGAAATTCGTACCATTCGAGCAACCGAATCTTGTTCAATTTAAAATTTTGGAACCGACTCCGAGTTTGAAAAACGACCGCCACTTCCGATTTCAGCAGTTTTTTCTTATCAGCGGATGCTCGGGTTCAAATTCACTTCCTCTTCCTGGTTGTCATGAATTGAGAAGGTCATGCTAAACCGGTAATTCTCCTAGACCATCGGTTCTTAAATGGTCCCCGAATCTATTAAATATTCCTAGATTTAGTGATAAATTAGTTAAATTTGATTGTATATGAAATGAATGATAATGCAAACTTTGCTTTTGAATGGTTATTTTTGTTTAATTATTAATGTGGAAATGCCTTTCTTTGCGAAAAGAATTCGTTTGTTTTTCTTGTAGTTTTTCTCTTGCATGAGAAAGTCAATGATCCACAGAATTATTTGTGCAACAAAAGTGGTCCACGACATAAAAAGGTTGAGAACCAACCACTGGCCTGGACCTACACATGTCAGTGCCTTCATGTACAAAGATTTGTTTAGATATAGACAGCGTGAAAACTATGTTTTGCAACAGTGGTTCACGTTGCCGCATTCCAGACATGCAATTCTATATTTTTATTAAATTTGTCTGGACGTTATCTCGATACGACGGCAGGTAACGCAATACAACAACACTGATATCTCTAGATCAGATTTCTTCTGCATAAACTGCGACCGTGGGAGTCAAACGGGTCGTGTTTCAGACAATTGTTTTCACACCTATGACGCTTATTTTGAATTTAATGAACACGATGGCCTAACAGATGAAGCGTTGGACTTAGCTATGTTTGTATTGCGAACTACACACCTCCGGACCAAACAACATGCCCACTACCTCACTCAAGGTGTGATGAAATGGGTATGCAATCCTGAATCTGAAAAATAATGATGTCTAAGTATAGTAGCTATATATCGTTTGATATATGTCTATCACAGGACCTTGAACTTTCTCGAAGTAAGACCACCAAACAATCCCACTCAGAGTATAAAAAAAACTCATGACGGTAGCTATGGGCACTCGCTCAGAAGTAAACTCATCTCTTAACACAGCTGAGCGCACTCCCTTCGGAAGTTTAGGAGACTCATCTCAGAGCAAATGTACGCGCCCTCACTCAGAGGCAAAGAAGACTCATTTTGGGGAATACCTGCAGATATAGCGGTTCAAACACTTTTATTAGCCCCAAATAGTCTTTGTTAGAATTATGACAAGTTTCACTAACAATAATATGGAATTCGTATCAAAACATGGCTAGTATAATATAACGGAGTACAGAGGGCTTGTCTAAAAACATGACCTAATTTCCTATAGAAATCTGATATATCACCCAACACAAAATATGATATCTTCACATATATTGAATGTTTTATGGAAGATTAAGGCTTTAAAACTCCCCCGCATAGTAGTTTAGAATTACGCAGATCTAGTTTTGATTCCTTCTCTCAGGATAATATTAAATCCTTCATTGCGGGTGTCCGATTTCTAAGGATACGATAAATGCAATAACCTAGGCCAGGGGTCGGCAACCTTTTGTCGCTCGCGGGCCAAAATAAGGGTTGCAAGTCATTGGCGGGCCGCACATATTTTTAGAAAGTTGAAAACCGAACGGATGTTACTTTTTTATATTAAAAATGGAGCAGTGATACATCTCTCGAATAGAATATAGATTTATTTCCTCATTGCATTGCATTTTTGGCGCCATTGAACCCTTTGCACTTAGCATCAAGTTTTCTACGTTTTGTTGCCGTTTGTCTAATTATAATTAAATTATAGGCTCATTAAACGAGTAATTGTGGTTTTTATACTTGTTAGATTATAATAAAATTTAGTCTACACGCGTTTCACAATGAATTGTGTAACGTAAAATATATAATTGTCAAAACAGCTGTTTTGTTACTATAATTCAGGGATGCGTCTCGGACCGTGGGTTGCCGACCCCTGACCTAGGCGTTTTAGTGATAAAAAATTTGCATTGAATTTCCAGATCCTTCAGAAAGTTTATTTGAGAGCCTACTGAGAGTTCTTTGTATAGCACAGGGTGGTCCACGGTTGTCGGCCTCGCGGACCACACTATTATTTTTGTATTGTTCGCGGGCCACAATAGTGTCAAGAATAGGTAAACAGTGCAATATAAAACGAACATTTTTTTTGTCCAAACACTTGATCATTATTTGTCATTTATCAAGCTAAAACATGCAAAAACCACTAAAAACTCACTAAAACCTGCAAAAATCTTACTATATCTACATTTAGTGTAAGATTTCAAACTATTCATAACGAAGAAAGTGTCACAGAGAGAAAATAGATTTAGATTGTCACCAACACAACTTGCAGGCATATCAAGCAACACTGTGACATTTTCTGGTTATTTTTATGGTGAAACTACACCAAATGGGATTTTTTGTTTACTCTCCCGCAAATGCGACGCGGGCCACAGATAATGGAGCGGCGGGCCACACGTGGCCTGCGGGCCTGGGTTTGGACCACCCCGGTATAGCAAATAACATTCATTCGAATAAATCTTTGAATATAAAATAAATCTAGCGGTGATTCAATTCTTGGTTCAAGAAAAGTGATCGTTGCCAGTTATTTAATAAACAAAATAGTATTCGAAAGCGTTTGACATTTGACCCCATTTATATCTGATGTATTCAAAGTTGTTATTGTGTGTTACTGACGCTTTCTCAGATATCATATATTTGATACTGTTTTAAAATCAAATAATAAAATGCAATTCGCTACCCAGAATTGTTTTTGTCATATTAGACGAAGTATTGCACTAATTCCAGATTATGGGTTTTGGTGTAGAGATTCAGGCGAGGTTGTCCGGGAGTCATGATATTTAGCGCAAGTTTGACGGGTTAAAATAAAAGTATTACTAATATTTATAAAAAAAAACGAAAAATATTTGTAATCTTTATACTTTCCGATAAGCCGGATTTATTCGGCGCTAAAAGGACATCTCTAAATCGACTGTGTCAAAACCTACCCGAACTTTAGCAGCAAACGGGTGCGCTAAAACATCCCCCATTCCTAATGTCACGTGGTCATCCCAAATTTTTCAGCACAACCAATTTCACGTTATATATTTTAACAAAATGGCGTAAACATACACTATTCATCATTTGCATTCCTACGAGACAACTATTGCTACCAGACGACAAGCTCCGAAACTGTCAGCGCTGATTTATGTTTGTAGACGAGTATTTTTTTAATATCAATTTTGCAATATTTTACTGTAAATACAGATCTTACGTTCGGATATGATGCTAGTCCATTGCATATCATGGATTGCGATCCTTTTTTGCATGAGTCTCTCATTATATTTTAATCATAAAAAAGTTGTCTGGGGGTCATAACTTAACAATGTTTCGCCTACACTGCGCATTTAAGAAATGTAATTTAATGTTACTAGACAGTTTCGTGACTTGATACATGCCAAATATTCATCAGCCCAAACCCAGTCTATCTTCTTCACCGAAAATCATGTCATTCTTTTGTTCGACCTGTGGCCAGCCCTACTTATCGGTATTCCGCAAACCCTCGCTGACATTCCTAAACCGCAGAACTACTCCAGTTAACGTCAGGCAACGCCAAACGGGAAATATTCCGATCTTGTCGTTTCTATGTACTTTTAATAAACTAACAATGGTACATATATATAAAGAAAAAGTATGGCTTATCTACCTGAGCCAGTCATTCAAAGAAACGTAAGAAAATACGATAATTCCTTATGTGTGTAGCTCCCTATTATCGATAGATATCTGTGGATGTTTGTATATTGACTTGTTTGAAGTGGAAGCATTAAAATGCCATAAAAACGGCATTGTTAGGCTTCCATTACCCGTAACCCACTTTACTGAGCCAAACGATATTATTGCTTCGTTCGATCCTGGATTTCAACTCCTACGGATAGTAGTTACGGATAGAATTACGCAGATCTAGCTTTGATTCCTTTTCTCGGGATTATTTAAATCTTTCACTGTGGGTGTCCGATTTCTAGGGATTCGGTAAATGCAATGACCTGAGTTTTATAATGATGCAGGATTTGCATTGAATTGTCATTTTTGAATCTATTCTCGGGTTGAAATGCCTTTCACCTCACACATGGTGTATTTGAAGTAAATTTTACATGTGAGAAACTATCAATACAATCCTGAATCAGATATGAGAATAATCAAGTCACCCATCATGTCACCCACTCTACTGAGACAAACGATATCATTGCTTCGTTTGTCCAGGGATTTCTGCCCTACTTATACGCCATGATATAATCCAGTGCTTACATTTACAAACCGCGGCATATTTCCTATCAATAAACATTGCTGTCTGAATCTCGCCCGCTTGATTGACATCCGAAAATGTTAACGAAACATTCAAGAATTAATCAATGTAAGCCCTGACGTTTTCACTACAGAACTGTCTGAGAGTTTAACGTTAAGAATATTGATCGTATTTTTAATATCGCTTTAAGCAGTCCATGGAAAAGTATAAAAAAAGTTTCTAGGGTGACGTCATATGGCGTCATTTCTTCATTTTGTTCAGCAGTTTATAAAAAAAATTGAAATCATTCCTCTTAGATGACGTTACATGACGTTATAGTGCAATCTAAATGATCGTTTAATTTTTGGTATTTCGTTTAGCAATTACTGAAGAAGCCTAAGACTCTAAAATTGTCCTGAACAAGACAAGAACAAATACTTTATTTCTGTCCAACTCAGTTTTTCTACTTTCTGGCTAAGGTAATGATCGTTGTATCAGAACTCGAATTTTCAAATTCGTGCTATCAACATAGACAGGCCATTGCTATTGCCACAGGACCAGGACTAAGTGTTCGCCTTAATGGTCTATAAAATCAGAAAATAGTGAACCAAAGATTATTCTGCCTCTGCCCGTACAATTCCTCACAGCCTGGTCAAGGTGGTGGCATGGGATTTTGATCACTACGTCAGCGCTTAGTTTCCCCTAATAGTATATAAACCCGTATCTCAACTTGGTAGATAATCCTGAGCAAATTCCCTGGAAGCCTGGTGACGTGGCAGGCATGGAATCCAGGCCGAAACGTGTAAATCTGTGGAAAAAGCATAAGAATGTCATATGATTAATCCTCTAGGTTGGTGTTTGATTTCCACGCTCTCCATCTCTGACAGATAAGAGCGATATAAATATTATTTTGAAAATTTTGTCACGAATATAAAAATTAAAAACAAATACTGGTGAATATGGGGCAACACTGATGTGAGATAAGAAGCGTGGCCGCGCAGATTACCACACAAGAAAATAAACTTGACAAGAATCAAAATAAACAATGGTAAGCCTATATGACTGTGCACTTTCATTTCTTATCAGTAAGTCTTATCGGAAGTTGATAATTCCAAGTTAAGATAAATATTTTTCTGATTACGCAGCTTATCGTGGTCAAATCTGTGTTTTTTCCTGAAATGTGGTAAATTACGTAAGGTTGATTTTTATAGGCTGGAACTTCAAAAACCCATGACGTGATATTTTTATTGAAATTTTGGTGCTCCCAAAGTATGCGAACCAAGATGGCGGACATCGGAACGTAACATGCGTAACAGGTTAGGGTTAAGCCATAATTTTTTCCAATTTTCCTTATTTTAGTCCTATTATCAGTTCGAAGACTAGCCAAGAGCCTCCCGTTGTATTTATACCTAAAATTATGGCCTAACCCTAACCTAGTACACATATTACATTCCGTTGCCCGCCATCTTGGTCCGCATACTTGGGGAGCCGCAAAATTTTATTCCAATTTTCCTCAGAACATGGGATTACCAAGAATCCAGCTTGTTGTTAGTGTTGAATACTGAATACCTATCACCACTGCACCAATCTTACGAGACGCCCCTTTTGTATTATTTAGTTTTAGATCTATCTGTTGGGCCAAAGTCGGTCGAAATACTTGAGTTCCGTTTGAGGTGTATACAGTACGCTCACAATTTAAATTTTTTAATTTTCTTCTGCTCAATTTTCTCAAATGAAAATTTTAGTTTGGAATTCGAAAATTTGCTCAATGTAAAGATTTGCACAGTTAGAAGTAAAGTTGCAGAAGATCACAGAAGGTCAACAGCATCAGACACTGTATATAGCACAGGGGAATAACGGAGCGTCCACCATGTTGTTCGTAACAGAAAATTTTTTTTTTTCAAACTGAATTTTTCAATCTATTTTATATCCATATTCAGTATTTGCCGCTTTCGCTTTTAGCTTTGATGTAATCGCTCTGAGGCCTGGGTGGGCCATTCTGGGGTTAAATTTGAGGTTGGCGCGGTATGGGGTTGGGTTTATTTACAAAACAAGCAAAAGATGATGTAAGTCAATACATATGTACTTGCCGTGAAAGAGAATCTTTGCCCAAAGCAAGGTCGCGTGCCATCAACTTAAAGTGAGAAGAGTAGTGATAGAAAGGGTGACAAATGCTACATCTACTTAACTCCCACATGATCTAAATAGAATTATGTTGACTAGACCTGACAGTCTCGGAGACTTTACGAGCACTACCATTAACAGGACTATTTCCGGGTCGTAATAAGTAATTTCCGGGTCAGTATACTATCATTTGTTTTGCTCTTGTATTTGACAATTTTTTTTTCCAAAACACACGTTTTGAGATTTCATCGAGGCAAACGGTTTATTTACTGTTTATGGGATTTCCTTATCGGGGACAGAATCTGAACAACAAATATATTTGAAGCCAAAAACTTGCTTTGACGATATGATGCTCCATTAGTAATGATTAAAGATTGGCCACGTGTGATATAAAAAACTGTATCCTTTCATCATGTTTGGCCATATATAAATACCTGTTCAGTGTTGATTATAGATAAACCAAGCATAAAATGCATAGGATAACATAACACATAGTAGTTAGTGGTTCATTCATAATGCTATCTTTATAAAATAGTTGCTTCTCATGTAATAGCGGATGTTTCAACACAGCCCTGCTCACAGTAAGCATGTGATATATACTCCTTGGTCGCGATTGTACGCCATACTAATCATTTTCATTCTATCCTAATGCACTAGTGCAGTTTTTCTCAAACTGTGTTCTCCTCTTCAGAGTATTCCGCGGAACAAGGGATCGAAATTGCGACTGAATTGGTCGCCACGTCGATCTCGGCCATACTTCTCTGTAAATTTGTTAAATACCTGGCGACAAACAGACGAACGGGCCTTGTATTTAAACAGGCGGAAAGACCTTGTGTCCGTCTGGAAAGAATGATGTTTTTGATCACCGTTCAATATCGTTAACCGACAGCCTAAATTTCTAATTGTCACAGCAAAGTTTTATTTTAGGAATCAACCCTTCAATTTTAACTTTACCTAATTTTTTTGGGGTTCCGTGAAGCGAGATAAAAATCGTATGTGTTACGGGGCCAAAAAAATTGAGAAACGCAGCGCTGCACTAGTGAATTTTTATAAGAAAACTTGTGTGATACTTTTTAAACTTATCTTTTTTGTCATTTTGTTCCAGTTTTAATTATTTTTTATTCTGCAATCAAGATTAAAAGACAATTTATTGAAAAGGGCAACATGGGCGAGGACTGTTCAGGGCTAATGTCATATAAACATGATATTCGAAAATGTCTGATTATTGTTCATGAAATGTCAACCCTTAAATATTGCAAATCCGCTTGACATTTATTTCATATCTCGACATTTCGAATCAATTAAGCCGTTGCCGTTTGCATTATGCTGTGAAAGCTGGTACGTCATTGACACGCCAAGTATTCTATTAAACGTAAACGAACATACCGGACCCGATGGCCTAATGGCTGACAAAGGTGAAAAGATCTTGTCAGTAATACCTTTAATTATGGCCACACCCCGCTCCATCCATGCTTTAATAAATTGGGTAGAAAATGTTGAATATAAGTTTTCGTTCTTTCCCAAACAAATACAAACAACTTAGGTATCAGCGGGAGTTTGCAAAAAGCGTGGATCATTATGGAAGCGAAACAACGCAGTTCAGTGAATTTTATTCTGAATTGAGAACAATATTTGCATAAATCGAAGCACGAAGATTTAATCACTATTTTAACTTTTTTTTTTATTCAAATCCTATTGATCAGGATCTTCAAGTATACGCCTACTTATATCTCTGCTATCAGCAATAATTTGCGAAAAGTTGCAAAGTTGAGCGGATTTATTTATGGAAAGTCAGATAATTAGAAACTGCATACGCGGAGATTTGAGAATGTGCGCACATTCCACCGGCTTTGATTCTCGTTCTAATACGGGGCCCTTATAGTGAGCGCTGTGGCCGACACAGTGCTTATATCGTGCTCCACAAGTGTATCGGAATAGCAGGTTTGTTTAAATCATCCCATCCCCACCACCTCACTCAGAGTATATATTAAACTACGATTGCGGAACCGTTACTAAAGAAGAAGAGCCAACGTAGTCACTATTTGTCGTAACTCTTGCGGAATCAGCATAAGATAAATCTTGATAACTAATACGTCAGCGATAATAATCTGCAAACTGCTGGATTGCAATGACATGATGTTCGAAATTAGGCTGAGGGAGAATTGGCATAATCGTAAAACAAATTGCCAATAGCGAATAGAAAACAACCAACGCTAACAGTATAGACATTTTGACACCACAATTTAGTTCGTACACAATTATTTAATGTGTAGCTTCATTTGGAGCAGCTTAATTACCTCGTCTGCTTTACTAAGGCAAAACTCTTACGTGAACTTCTACGCAAACTCGCTACAAATGTGAACTCGATCTGAACATTACAACCTTGCGCTGAATTAGCTGACGATGTAATGCTGTTTGAGATACCAATGAAAATTCCGCCAAAATATCAGTAATTTCACTCGAAAATATCAGTAAACACATTTCTAGTCGCTGTGTTACTTTGTAAGAATCATATTCTCGAGTGTTAACCACCTCCAAAAACGTAATTTTTTCAGATTTCATTCGTTACATTCGCTTCAATTAAAGATGTGTATAAGAAGCGTTTTGATTTCTGTAAGGTCCGAAACCTTTTACATGTAAGATCCGATCTTCGTTCTATTTCTGTGATGTTGGGTCTCAGTACTGGTCCCAAATCTTTCCAATTTAGTGGAGTTTTTGTTTTAAAATAAGTCAGCGTCGAAAAAGATTTTATCGCGATCCCATTGAGCCCTTTCACGGTTCATCGATGGGCCGGGAACCCCGTTCGAAGAACCTACTCAATTTTGGCGGCAGATTTAAATACAAAATTTTTATCCGCCGATGCCATCATACTCAAGTAATTCGACAGACAACCCCGTCCATTCAAAACCAAATTCGTTATTAAATATATATGGATTAGATAATAGTTTTCAGCAATTCCAGCTGGAACAGCATTATAAGTGATTTTAAGTTTTATTGAATTTTTATTTTTATCAAAAAAATGTTTTCTCAAATTCAAACTAAAACTTGTGGTTTTGCGACACGAAACTACATATCCTGGAATACAGTAGAAGCATTATTTTTTTATTCTGAGTTTTGGTCGCAAATTGAAAACACCATTATCCGATCAACGTGTATGAGTGAATATAAGAAAGACTGGGCTAATTGTATATTAACAATCCCACTTTGTATACGATTGCAACAAGTCCTATTCATCGTTAGCATAACTGGTTGAGAACATAGTTTCGACAGCGTTTTGAATGTCTGTGCTGTCGGACCGAAAGACTATGTTGATTGCGTATTGACAATAATGTATTGTAGTTTTCCCAAAGTTTTGCTGGTACCCATATTCCACGAAAGCTCGTTAATATGCAATTAGGTTCAAATATTCTAGGTTTCAATATGACATTCGGTTCGAATATTCTAGGATTTATTTAATATGACATTCGGTTCAAATATTCTAGGTTTTCATACGACATTCGGTTCATATCTTTAGGGTTTTCATATGACATTCGGTTCGAATATTCTAGGATTTAATGTGACATTCGGTTCAAATATTTTGATTTTCATATGACATTCGGTTCGAATATTCTAGGATTTCATATGACATCCGTTTCAAATCCCCTAAGATTTTATATGACATTCGGTTTATATATTTCATGATTTCATATGACATTCGATTCAAATATTCTAGGATTTCATATGACATTCGGTTCCAACTATAATTGTATTTATATGTTTGAACTTTGCTGTTTTGTATTGAAATGCGTTAATGAGATTGGGAAATGATCCCAAAGCGCCTGTAGTCGTTCGCTTATTAATTAAAAACTGGGCATAGGCTCACCACATATATATTTTCTCTATCTTTCACGCTATAATTCAAAAGCAGATAAAATCACTACAAACCCATCTGAACTTGTAAGAATGCGGGTTAGGTGTCTTGTATTCGCCTCGAGCAAGCAAAAGCATGTTCCTTACAATGTCATGATACTGACCGACCTTACATGGAAATCCCCCTGACCTGACAATAATGGCGTTCTCGAGATCACAATATACAAAAAATAAAAATAAATCCTCCTATTGAAGGTGGATTTTGTCTCGGTGGAGCATTTCGTGAAGAAAACTTAGACCTGTGCTACAACATTCCAAGGTTTCGCGTGTCGAGGCTCTAGATCAGGGGTGTACAACAGGCGGCCCGCGCGCCGCAGCCCGGCCCGCCAAGTCATTTAGCGTGGCTCTTGTCAACACCCAGATTTTCCACCATTCGAAATAAATCCGAATCCGACATTTCATGTTTGAAAAGTCAGTTACGTGGGTACAATACATCAGGGATACTCAACTATTTCTACCGAAGATCCGCATACAAACTTCAAAATTATTGGAGTCCGGTGTTTCAAGAAAATATATTTCGACATCCGTGAACGCGCACTTCCTCGACCGGCTAATGAATATCAGCTAATCAAGATTGTTTATTATGGTGTTATATTTCTTTTCATATATATTCAAAATAATAAAAGTCATTTTATAAAATGAAACTCTGAAAGTAGGGCCAATGATCCAAAATAAAGAATTATGTGCTGCGGTCCGAATCAAATACTCGAAAGGTCCGGATTCGGACCGCCAGTTGAGTAGCCCTGCTATACATCATGTATTTTCTTTTCGCTGCGTTAAATCTTACGCTGTTTTGCCCCGTGCATAGCAGTAGCCGCATTTTCTTTTGGCTTTTCCCGCTCAATTTATTACTGGAAGGCTAAGCGATTGCCGCATTCTTTCTTGCCTTTCCGCTAAATTTTTGTGTGTGGCCTAGCTAGATGACTGAAGTTCATTATATAACCCTCCAACAAAAATGTTTCACAGCCTTGCGCTAAGAACATGGCACGACATCCTAATATATACAATGCTGAACCCCGAATTATACAACTAGCAACGACCTGTTATATATTGAGAGCCCACAGTGCCGGCGTAGAAACAGAATTCCTCACTCACAAATCCATTATAGTCGACCTAACCTGCAACTCACTGATATCCAATACACCAGCAGAACAGGAACAAGTTCTTTGTAATATTTTTATTATTGAAATAAGAACATGGAACATTATTTAATAAAATATTTGACAGAAAAACCTCTGCGTAACAGTACAGTGATCATTTAGAAATAAATAGCAAATAATATAGAAACTGGAATGCGAACGAATAAAGATAAAATAACAAATATTTGGGAGGGGGTTTTCCCAATGTCGTCAAAACAGAATATACCTTCTTAAAAGTTTTCTACAAACTGGAGGGTGTGAATATTACTGTGTTAAAATTTTGTTGGAGGGGTAGGGGTTGGTAAAAAATATTTATGAGGGATTCCCCGTGGTGTTGTGAAATTGAAAAAATGTTATAATTAGAAGCCAGCTTTTGATATTCTACAATTCTTTCTCGTTTTCGAAGTGATTTGATTCGAAAACCGTTTCATAAATTATGATTTTATTGTAAAATTTTGTTTTCTAAAAATACTTTATGAAAGTGAGAGCACATTTTTTAATTAATTGTCTTGATCGCAAATTTGTCCGAAAGTAATCTTTTTTTTATACTCCGATCTTTTACTTTACGTAAATAATGTCAGCAATTGTATATGCCTTGCAATGTGAAATACCACGTAATTTTGCGTTCAAAAGTTATAAAACGTAAAAATTAAACACAAACAAAAATATCAAAAAATTATTTGATGATATAAATTATTAGCATGATGTAACCATGGCCTCCGGTGTTTATCCATCGAAACAAGATATAAATAAAAGGGTGCTCCCACGGTATGCGTACGTAGTATGTGTATCAGGTTAGGGTTAGGCTATAATTTTTTTCTAATTTTCAATATTTAATTCTATTACGAGTTCGGGGACTAGCCAAGTGACTCCCGTAGTAACCTTCCACAAATACTACGTTCCGGTGTCCGCTATCTTGGTACGCATATTTCAGGAGCGCCAATAGAAGAATATCAAAATAAATGTTTGGGAACACTCCTTTGTGTTATTATAACCTGGTTGGGAACGCAATTTTCAAAATGGAATAATGAGGCCGAGGTTGAATCTTGGTCCCGAACTCGGCTGTGGACGAGCAGTCCCTTGTATGTAAAGGACTTAATATAATGACAAAAAACATTCAGGGTTAAAGTAGAAAATACAAATACAACTGATAAAACATTGTTTGCATGAATAAAAAGTAAATAATAAATAAAAATTTCACATTTAAAACTCTCTTAACATTCTAATGTTGCAGCAATTTCAAAAATGATCATCGACTGAAGTTCTTAAAAATCAATTCTCACGAGAAATTTTACATCATGGCCTAATAATCATAAGACTGGAAACAAAACGTTAGCAATAAATCAATTTAGTACTCTATCGTCCCATTACCCCACCCTGGGTAAATATGAATGTGTTAAGCAATGGCAACTACGAAATATGGTAGTTTGCATAATTGTTGTACATGGCGTAAAAACGATCTTAAATCAGCTTATCTCAGTTTTGTGAGACCTATGCTAAGAATATTCCTATATCTGTTTATAGTTTTCGATGTAAAATGTCCGAACTGTTTATATGTCGATTTGTTTGTGTTTAGCATTTAAGGATGTTTGAATTAAGCCGTTGTTTAGGTTAGAAGCCAGTTCATGGAACGATAACGAAAACATGGGCGGTTTAGTAAATGGTTTCCTCTGTTTGAGGATTCAATATTATTTGACAAGACACAGTTTGAATAATGAAATTCGCAGTTTATCAGAGAGATGAGTGACCCATTTACGGTTCGTTTTATTCAATTTGAGTTCTGAAAATTTCTCTCGTAAAAGTTTTAACAATATAACATCATATACTAAGATTCGAATAAAAACTCCTATTGGAGGTTTGGGTTGTATTTAGTTTGAGTGGAATATTCCACGGGAGCACATTTCCTGTGAATGAGACTTACAGTTTCTCATATTTTGAATGTCCAAATATTTAGAAAACATGGAACAATTAAAGCAATTTTGTTGAAAATGAAGTAATTTAGTTTGACTATCTGTATCTAGTAACTAATATTCAGGTACTTCGGTTGACTTGCAGACTTTTAGGAAAGAAAAAGCGTGGAATGTGCAGAGCCGGAATGTCATTTGAATAAAACTTTTGCAAAGCGATTTTGTTAATCATATTAGAATGGTACCAGAATTTGGTTACGAAACAGCTTATGTCTTCAATTGTCAAATTTGACAGAGTTTGTCACAAATCATACGCGTAAATATCATGTTCTTTCATTTTTAATCCGTGTCTAATCGAGGGCCCGCCCATTGAAATCAGATCGTTCCCAGAAAGATTTAGCTTGAATGACGTCGAATTGTATTTTTAAACTTGTGATAAAGGTTGTTTTTGTTTAAGTATGTCATGACATTTATGGTTGAAACTATCAAAATCAGCATTACGTGAAAAACCCGATTTATGTTTTACCTGCGGTTGCAGATCCCGCTTTTGGTTTGACTTTAAGTTTGGGCTTCAAATCAAATTCTTCCTTGTGCCTCAAGTTCTAGAACACTTCACATTAGGCGATTGTATGATTTTTTGGGAAAATATTTTTCTTAAGGCTTTGTTTCTAAAGTAATCGTTCTTTTCGGTTTATGTTTGGTTTTGAGATGGAGCTTTGAACTGTTTAAATCGATTATTTATACTTGAAAACTGAATCAAAATTTGTATGGCTACTTCTCGGAAAAATAATATGAATGATATTCTAACTTCATGCTCTGTTCAGTCTCAAAATAAATATTCCCCCTTGCCACATTTGTTTTAAAAAATCACCATGACACTCAGAATGGTGTACATTACTACCTTCGATTTCAGTTTATAAAAATAAATTCTGATTTAAATATGAATATATAGCATATAGCAAGCATATAAATATCATTTGCGTGATGCGCGGAATTTTTCACGTGAGTTACGTAATGAACGTAACACACTCAAATGCACACAATGTATGTAACACACTTAAAAGCATATAATGTACGTAACGCGCGTATTGCAAGTAACACACGTAAAAATGTACGTAAGTCACATTTGTTTTATTTTAACGCAAGTCCACGCTCGTCTTTCAGTCCTTGAAACTCATTGCGCCGGTATTTCACGTTATATACTTTCGGTAGGAATCGCTTTTCCGCTGTATATGGGCAATAATCACAAGAATAGCGAACAGGCACCGGGCAGGCTTATCCAGTCTCTACACGCCAGTCTGCCATCATCGTATTCCATGCAGTTATCAAACATATGTTCTTTCTCCTCTGGAATAATCATCACCGCGTTTCTTTGAACCGAAACTGTTGCGCATTCAGCGTTATCAAGGAGTCCGATTGTTGGTTTTCTAGAAAGAATAAAATGCTGTTAAATTTTTGAACATCACTCGTGAGGAGTGTATTTTGGTCTAGTAGCATAATGTTCCAGTGTCAAAGGTTAAAGATTCTGGGTGCAAACCCAATATACCCAGCATCTCACCCAGTGTGGGTTGTCAATGCCGAACCGGAAAGATTCCGGTTATTTCGAAACAAATGCTTTAATGCTTGTACAAAACCTTGTTCAAAGTCGTGTGAAGCCGGTCATTGCAAAATATAGTTTGCGCATTTGTGCGCCATCTTGGTTCACATACTACTGAGAGTACTACCGAAAGAAAGTCTTGTAAAACCAACTCACTTTGAGGAGCATTCCGCGACTATAAACGGCTGCACGTACTCGTCATCTCTCAGAAGTTCAACGTAGAAATCACCAGACCTGTGCGCCACTTTCATCGGTGAATGGACCTAGAAAACAAACATACGTAGATTTAGAAACGCAATCCAGAGGAAGCACCGTTAATAATACATGGCGGCCTAGTAGTGGGAAATTGGAAATTTTAGGTTGAAATCCCACCTTCTCAAAGTGCAATAAACAATTTAGGGCAAACGCCACTGATAAAGATTTGATACAATTGCAATCACAAGCGCAATCATCTGCCACAAACGTTTTGATCATTTTCCTGCAGTAAATATTGATACCAGACGTGGCTGAAGCCAACACTACCATACCGAACAAAACTCGGGTTGTATGTGTACACCGAATAATAATCTGGTTGTATGTGTACATCGGTTTTGAATTTAAATCGTGAAAACATCGTCAAAGTGAAATTGTTGCATCAACAGCCCGGCCTTTAATCATCGTATAAATATCCTAAAAGCCTTTCTACCCACGCCTAGATACTAAATAAATATAGCTGAAATGAATTAAGGCCACCAGCGATCAATAAACGCTCATGTATTGAATCGGTTCTGCGAATGTAGTGCCAGAAGCTCAAGGTTAGATTTTTTGCAATGGTATAAATATCGGTGAGTCCTTTTCAACCGCTCCCACTTAGTAAATATCACGTTGTTTATACATTATTTCGTCATGTATTATGCATACATTATACTGATGCTAGATATAGGATGAAATAATCCCACAGAAGCCCAAAGTCGAATACCCGCATTTGAAATAACGTACACGCCCTTTTTAAAACATCTTACCCGTGGGGTAATAAATTGGGTTGCCAATATTGGACTCAAAAATTTCGGTCCGTCCAAAAACAGTAGCTACTTTTTTATCAGTAGATGCTTGTAAGGTGCCTTGTTCGGGACGAAAGACGTATCCATACATTTATGAAAAGCCCTGCGCTTGGATATCCGCCATCGACTATTAACTATGCCGTTTTGATGATAGTACACGCTTGTATCGAATTACAACAAACATTTTTACTCGATTGCGTTATCACTAAAAATATCTTCTTTATAACGTCATTTCCGTCTTGATTTATTACTTTTCTATATTTTATGACAGCCCAGGAAGTGACTTCTGTTAATTAATTAATTAAATTTTAATTAAAAGTCGGGTTCAAAATTTGGTCGTTTAGTCTTGTGTTGATTACGGTTGACGTAATATCGACGGCTAATTAATTAACTTCTGCGGGCGTTAATGCCAGCATTTAGAAGTTAATCAAGCGTTGCTAACCGTTAATAACAAGGCTTGAAAACTAATCAACCGTTACATCATTCTGCCACCTGTGCGGTAGAATAAGGGAGAAACTTAGAATTTATTCATTTTAATCTTTAGACTGAAGCTATACAAACTCAACAAAAGCCTCATGATACCAACTCCATACCCGCGTAGTGAATTCGTTCAATAAAAGAAATCGACTTTATTTTATTTTCGATTTCTCACCAAAAGTTGTAACTCCCCAGTTGATCGCGTATCTTATCTATAATGTTTGGAAGTTAGCGATATGTATGGACAACGCGTGTTTCCTCATTCTCATTAAAGCTTGGTGCTGGTCGTTTAAGCCCGATTATTTTTGATTATCCCTTCACCGGTTGAAATTAGCATAATGTGTGAATTATGTGTGAATTTGCTCCTAGAAAGATCACGTGCACACATGCATTAGTAAAGGAGGCTCATCGAAGTCGAGGGCAATCACTGGAATGCTGGGGAATACAGGAAATATATAGAATTATAGCAGTGAATTGAATGCAATCACTCAGAAATATGGGACACTCATCTCTTGAATCAAAGTTAGTGCAAGCACTGAATTACTGAGAGCTACAGAAATTATACAAACTAATATCGGTGCATTGCGTGCAGGTTGATGAAGAATAACAAGAATGAACAGGTGTTTGCCTGGTTGATCTACTCGACCTGGTGACCTCACATAACTTAAAAAGTTAATTAAACCGATTGAGAAAAGCGATTGTGTTTTGTCATGGTCGGTGTAAATAATTTTGATCAGGCGATGTTTAAAATTAAAGTTTCTAGTCTTTACAAAGTTATAATGTAACGCTGCTGACTGGGATATCGTGCGCATACTGGTAATTTCTCCCTCTTGTGTTAGTGGTTGCGCTGACTGCAAGGACACTGTAGCAAGAAATAAAACGACATTTAAAGCGGATTAAATGTGAATGTTGAAACCTGCTTGTCGGGGGAAGTATGATTACGGTCATGCAAAACGGTACACCTTATTAAATATCATTGATTCTTCGTCTACTAGAGCTTTCTTCTGGAGAGAAGTGTAAAAAACACCATTGTAATCTTTACAATAAATATTGAAATAATGTCGGAAATAAAATTATTCTGAACCTTGTGACTATATTGCACTTCCGCCATCACGACCAATGATCACGTTTCTAATACCAAATATATCCACCGGTATACACCGGTGAAGTTATTCTGATTAGCTGACATTTAAGGGAGGGAATTCCCGCAAAATTGCCGTCGTTGCCCCGACCTACTAACTGCGGGAAAAATCACACCGGTGGTATTTTTATTGTTCGTGCATAAATTACGTGCAGTCAATTTTTAACGACATTTCGCCTTAATTTTTGTGCCGATCTTTATTAGGTTATGCACGCGCATTGCACAGAATAAGCATTAATACCGCTAATAATTTCAGAATAGCTATATGCAACTTTATATTATCACGACATTATAGAATCTTTGGGTGAGTTTGTGGACTCGGGATGATTAATGAGGGGGGTTGGCCAGGGTTTAAACCCTAAGTTTGAGAGAGATCACTTTCTAAGAGCATGTCTCTAGGTAGACGGGATTGTATCTAATAGTGAATGTAAGTTGCACAGTTTGCTTTTATAGATATTTCACAAAAAAGCCAATTCCTAAAAACACATTTTTTGTTTTTATCACAGAGCAATTTGTAATGTTGTTCAGATCCTTGTCAACAGAGCATTAGTGAAATCAAGTTATATAAATTTTGAAATTAATTTTGCAATCCAACATTTTGCCATAGACAATTCGCGGTAGCGCTATTTTTGATACAACGGAAAAATCGTTTTCTGTTTTGTCAGATGTTTCCATTTTAAACTGGAATCTATCACAGTATTTTCAATCTCGTCAGCTGGCTGTATATGTGCCGTGCATATATGTACCATGTGTATACGTGCTTTGTGACGTGTTACCAAATTAAATAGTTATTGATTGTGCGTCGTTTTAACTAATGGCGGACTGCATCGAAACGACGTCTTCCCAACTTTATTAATCGCTCGCGGGTTTTTAAAATGTGGATCGAAAGGATGCAAGTCATTTATTAAATCATTAATCCTGACTTTTGAGACATCGACATCAATCAAAAAAGCTTGAGTCCCGCGTCATCCCGCATGTCGTGGCATTGACGGGATGTAAGTTCGCATGTCACTCTTTCTAGGTCATTTGGGGCGCCTACAACTGCCTAATCAATGGCGAATAAAGTCTTTCCATAATTTGCGATATTTATTTTAGAGTCAATAGAAAAACTTTCTAAATTGCTAAATAACTACGACACCGCCTATGTTTCCGTTTGTTTATTCGCTGTGAGTGTTTGTGAGTTGACCTAGAGCAAATTCGCATAAAACAAGCGATAATAAAATGTTTTTCATTAATTTTACAGCTGTCCTGTAATTTATCTAAGAACCTGCCATAGAATCGTATTGATCTATACACGATCTTAAGAAGTAATATTATCCGAGTAGGAAGAAAACGCAATGTTTTGTCAAAACACGTAATCGCAATTCTGACAGAATCATTTCCGGATGGAAACTATTGTTCTGTTGCTGTCAATATAATTTATTTGACAGTTGTGAAATATTAAAGGTTCCGACCATTAAGAATATTAATTTATCGGTTTCTCGGGTTGTTTAATAAAAACATACTCATTATTCATAAATTTAGCATTATTTATAATTTTATGATTTTAATTAAGATGAAAAATGGGCTTACTCAATTTTAAAATGCGCTCAGACAATACTCCCGAAACTATGCGAAGTAATTCCGATCGTTTCGTGAAATATCAAGCAATTTGCTTTAATTATGTTTGTCGAGAACTTTTCTCATAATAGTGTATCATTATTCAAAGGTTCATGCATTTTATAAAAAAAAAACGACTTTCTCCATTTTAAAGGGAACTACAGCGGATAAAAATGTATTGTTTTATTTCAAACCTTACAAGGGCTATAGACAAGCATGTGCCGATTCGCAAAGGGCAATATTCACAATGTTTATCTCGGGCTTTCTTATTGCCTACAGCATAGTGTCAACTGCTAATATAAGCCATAGCCATAAGCTATTAATACAATATTTGCTCTATATTAAGACCAGATACAAGAGCCGATAACACAAGAAGCCCAATGGCCACAATAATTCTTCTTCATACAGAGGTCTAGAATGCAACGCTTTTGGTAATTTTATATATATTTTAAGAATCATTTCCTAAATATAGATCACAATAAAAATAGGAAATTAAAACTAACTTAATGATTTCAATAATCCGAAATTAACTCTCGTCACGACCAGAAGTCACGAATCTATTGTTCAGCAATTATTGACCGGAATTGTTCGTATTATTATACTTTCAAAAAATTGGCAAGTTCTATTCTCATAATGTGACCTTTGAATGAGGAAATACCCGTATCCGCATGACCTACTTATCTCGAGCCTTGCTCCAATCGAAGGCGTAACGGTCGTCAATTCGCGTGATTTAATACGGTTTGAGAACCACTATTCTAATAATATTCATGCGCATACATTTGGTCACCATATTTATACATATGTACCGCTTACTTATAAGAGCATTTGTCAGTGCAACGATGTCTAAATACTTTTTATTCCCAATCTGTAAGGACTGACTGACATCGTAAAACTACACATTCATGGTAAGGCTGTCCAAAGATTTGCATTTCATTGATAAAGTAAATTAATTTTTTAAAGCCATTTTCAGAGTGAATTCGTCATCAACATTATTTGTTAATGCTGGGATTCGTTTCATGTCTAAATATAGAAGCCACGGTCATTGTTGTTTACAAATTCTTCATTGTTATGTCTATAGTGATGTCACCATAGATTTGACCTTGATAGGGTTTCGAGGTCACCCGGTGCGTAACACGGAACGGAAGCGACGCAACAATTTGCGAAGAATTTACCAATTTGATACAATTTGGAATGACTAAGACGGTTTTATTCGACATGTGCTAGTCTCTGTTCACGCAAATTGCCGCAACAATAGGAATTCTATGTTTAGACATTGACTAATCGTGAAACAGACAAAACAACGGTGAATCATTTGTAAGAATATTATTCTCCCGCCGCATTCTTTTGTTTTATTTATTTCTGGTTAGGTTTGAACATGTTACCTTATGGGTTAAACCAATGCTTCGCCACTACTTTTCTGATTAAAGTCCAATTCGGAAAAGTTGGACAATAACCTAACATACGTGCAATAACCTGTTATCGCCAATTTACTGATTTCTTTTATTCTGTTTCTCTTGAGTTTGGTTCGAATATGGTAGGTTATGGATTACACATCTTGTTATCGCTAAACCGCTGCTTTCCTGATTAAGCTTATATTGGGTTAGAAAAGTGGGGCAATATCCATCCTGACTGTATGGGTTTCATCCTGGTATCACCGCGTCGATAATTTCCTGATCTGTTAATCTTGGTCACAAAAAGTTGGATGGTAGGTAGGGCAATAACTTAAAGTTACCATAATTTATCGTTCCCTGTGATGGACAGGATCAAAATAGGTAAACAAACAATAACCCACACGCGTATTACTCTGTCAAACCAAGATACACAGAATCTGAGAAACAGGTCAAAATTCGTGCTGGGACAATCACAAGATAACGTCCATATGGTGAGTTTAAATCATTAGCCACCAATCCTAACCCAACATACGAAAACATAATATTTAAAATATAAATAAGTAATAGTGATGCAATAACATAACTTGTCTCACCTGAGATAAACACAATCAAATCGAATTATTGATAGCGCAACAACTTCTGATCGAAATACGTGAAGTATTAACAATGCGTGATTATCTGAGGAACTTCCGATCCGTCGCCATTGAAAGTGTTTATATTCAATTGGTTTGCGATTAAATTTGAACCCGATAACATTACCGCATTGCCACAAATTTATATTTTTAGAAGATTCAACAAGTTTTATGAAATTTTGACAAAAAAATGAAAGTAAAATAATGTAACAATTTTTTTTTTTATCAGATTTTGAACACTGTTTACTGTAAGAAATATTAATAAATTTGAACAAATTTTTCCAGTCATTCAAGTTTTCTGAAAATTTTGCTCTTTCATCCAAGCAAATTACTGTTGGCATACTATCAATTGAAATTTAAACTTGCTGGACCCACACTCCGCCTTCCCAAAAAACACGGACTGCCAATACCATTGTGAGATTTTAACATTTTGATATTTTGGTATAAAACGTCAAAAAATATCTTTCAAAACCATTTCGTTGAAATAGTTTCGAGGTTTGTTCATAACCACAAATTATTCCTTCTCTCACTTTATTCCCAATAAAATTTAGTTAGCGGATGGCGGTGCAAGGTCTTATTTGGGGCGAAAGGCAGGAAAACGTCGTATTTCGATTTAAACCACTCTAATACTTGAATTACCTTAGAACTAATAAATTTAACGATTTTTTCGCAAGTAAAGTTATCAGTTTCGTAAACATGGTAAAATCTTTAATAAATTTGTCAACCAGTGCCAAGCACACGGGCTTGTTTATTTTGGCTGGTTTGGTTGTGAATATTTTGTTTAGCGATGACATCAGATTAAATGCAAATAAGATGTGCAATTTCTTAAATTTTCATGTCCTCGTTATATTTTAATGGTCATATTTTCATTCCCATGCGCCGTGGTTTGTAATACAGAAATTGAGCTAACTTAGCTATTCCATCTATTACATAACGTTTGTCTATTCCAGGGTTTGTATAAATAATATTACGAGACTGAAGTTGGTCCAGACCTAAATTATCTATCGAATCTGATTTTGCATCCCCGGTTCAGAGTTTTCTAAACTCTAAATTTCAGTTTATGATTACCAGGGGTGCTTGCAACTTTACTTTGAGTCTGTTCACTATTCTTAATAAAATGTCCGGGACCTTATATCAAACAAAAACATGCGAGGATTACGATTATGAGTGGTATCTTAAATTTGTACAATTTCTAATTTTTTTAATTTTCAGTTGAAGCAAGTTTATCTAAAAATTTTTTTTATTGAAAATACTAGAATCACACGTATTTAAACAATGTTCCCTTTCATTTATTCTTTTAAATATTTCACAACATTACTTTGTTTACAATGTAAATACTGACTTTATATTTTGTACACAGAACCCACACGACAAAAACAGAATTTACTTTGTCAGTTTTGAAACGATTGAATTATTCATATTATCTGAGTAGGATTCCATTTATTTTTGTTAAGATGGATCGAATTCGAGGGAAAAATCGACTTTTAAGGATTAAAAGATTATTTTGCTTTTTTTTATTCTTGGAAAAGTATCTTCTTATATAAAATCCAGTTTTATATTTTACATAATGACCAATTTATTTAGCTCGAATATTGATTACCTAGTGCCTTGGGTTCAAGAGGAGTCATATTTCAGAGTTCAAGTTCACAGCAAAGCGGCAAGATTCCAGTTCTCCGGTGATAGTTTTTATCTCTATCCAATACATTTTACGGTGCCTTGTTCAAAGTGAATAACGCCAAACTCCATAACAAATTAGCCATGATATTTGGATGTTTCGATTACTAAGCGATTTGTATGTTTAATTTCATAGAAATGACTTGTTGAAGCTTCCGTTCACATCAATAACTTAAGTTATTAGTGAGTCACGTTCAAACCATTCCTGGACGCATAAAAATCAGAAAATTTAATGGGAAATTCGGGTACTTGCGACTGGTGTTTACGCTCGAATGTATTGTAATCATTGAAGATTGACTTGGCAAAATCTGTATATCTATATTAGGATAAGAATATTCTGACCAACTATGCACAGACCCAGTCAGAAGTTAGATTCACATTGTAATCAATGAAGATTGACTTGGCAGAATTGTTATTCTCATATCCAGATTACTTTATTCTGACCAACCATACTATATAGGAAACGTTCAGAGTTCACTTTTTCATTCAAGTACGCATAACGTGTAAACACGACCTTATAGCTATAATATTTACCGAATTCTCGGTACACAGAAATTTTGAATACATGTTACACTTGGCCACATATAAAATGCTTTGCTTTATATAAAGCCCATGCATAACAGAGCAAAGTATTTTTGGTTCGTCTCCAACGATGTCTAGCCAAAATGTCTTCCTATTTCCATATTTTTACGCAGAAAAGCGGAATCGACTTTCGTTGTTTAATGATTATTTGACGTTGAGCGTCGTTTCGTTTTCCATCGTTGAGTAATTGAGCTTTAATTATCCTGTTTGCCAGCGTATATCGTGTTACGTTAAATTGTATTGGTATGTTAATGTAAATTAGCAGAGTGCTATGCGACTATTTCGGTCATTTTGAAACTTTTTATTCCTCTCTTGCTATGTATAGAACTACTTTATTTATTCCATGTTTCATTGATACTAAACTAGGGTTGCAAATAAAACACAACCTCGCTTTTGTACAGTTTCATTTATAATGTGTTTATAAGGTTATAGCAACACTCAACGAGAAATGAATATCAGTACTGCTGTAACAAATTTCGCCACTAAAACCATAAAGAGTTCATGGGAAGGAATCCGTCCGCACGATAATAACGCGGAAGGTTTTACTTCTCTATCGATAGAAGTTTAAACAGAGATCATTTTATGTCACGCTATAGACGCGAGCATATAAAAATGTTTTCAGGAGCAAATGGATGAACTCAAACTTATCATGATTAGGCACATTTAATCGATCGACCCATGGACTCCAAACTCTCGCTAAATCCGTTGTTGGAATCTCTAAGTATCGAAGAATCCACTTTGTTTTCTATGAATAGGCTACACGAAGCACTAACCTTAATTGCTAGTTTGGCTCAGAGAACAAAGGATTTAGAATATTTGCTTATTTAGCGACTTCTGTGAACATTTTTTGCGACGTTTTAACGCTTTCACTGCAAAAACAATTTGTGGTATATTCGTAGCGACGCTCTAAACAAGCCGCGAAAGTTATTCATCTGATCGGGTATTACCTATCGCAGCGCGTGAGCCCAATGAAACCACAGAACAGTTGGAAAGGGGACATAGTGGGATTTGGAACCTACCAATCAAAATAACACTTCAAATACCACTGGAATGATAAACAACGGGGCCATGAGTGCTAAAAACCTCCGGAAGAGGGCCACGAGCCATACAAAGTTGGGAGTCACTGACCTATAGCCGGATAGACTAGATTTAGAACCCGATATCCGAACGGTTTCCGTGTAAATACCACAATCATCCACAAATTTGTTTTGCTCAAAGCAAGGTCAAGCAAACTCACGTAGAGAATCATTCTCATGCAAAGTCACAAGCGACCACTGGAATGTCAAGAGATACCGGAATCAATATAGCATCATGGCGGTACATCAGACAGACTCACTCAAAAGTAAAGTAGTCTCATCTCAGAATTACGGTCAACCATTGAAACGCCGAGAGCTACTGTAACCATATAGGATGTGGTTGGGTTTTCTATGGTTTTCTATTGACGCGGGACTTAGTTCATAAAATCTTGATCAGAAAAACAGCTATGAGATAGCGGAATCAATTTAAGATTTTTCAAAAAACCTGGCACGAAAATTTCTCTGTTTAGAACGTTCATTGACAGTAAATGAATAAGGCTTTGATGACGTGTTTTGACTGATTCACCATTGCGACATTTAATTGCTTTCAAGTGCTGAGCTCTAATTAACAGAGAGACGTCGCGTGTGAAGGATAACCGCAAACATCTTGCTCTGTGAATGCTATCATGGTTTTTCTCGGAAATCGGGCCGATATCTCTATGGCGTTTATAGTTTTGCAACCTCGACTTTGCTAAATTGCAGATTACATTTTGATTGTATCGTGATAAGTGCATAAAACCAACAAACAGAGTACATATAAGACCGGAATAAACGTAGTGCAAATAACGCAAGCTTTACATACGCGTAAAATTTGAAAGCACACTTGATTATACACCATTATTATCCTACACAAGGGGTCATTTAAAGCAAGACAGTTGCTAAGGTCTCTAAGCAACTATGGGTCAACATTAGACACCGTATTCACAAACTTCGTACCCAATCTCAACCGGTATAACCAAACGAAAAGCGGTGATACTTCATTTCTCATCGACTTTTCTCTACTCGGGATGAATATGAATATTCTATCTCAAATCAGTATAAATTGGGCGTATGTGTTGTTACAATCAAAATTTTAATTTTTAACTCCAACGTACCTTAAATCTTGTCGGGCAGACTGCGACCTTCTGTTCCTCTTCATACTCGCTGTTATGTCCAATCGATTTGATATTCACGAGTTGCTTTGGTTTCTTCGACCAAGACTCCTTCGAAAGTTTCTCATATTCGTCCGTCGTTACGAACATGGATTTAAAATGCTTAATAATCCGCAAATTGGCGCGTTTGATCTTTGGGTTCACCGTTTGAAACGATGTTTTTTCGTTGTTGTTCCCAGTTTGAGGGCCTTGTCTCTTCAAATCAGGGTTTTTTGTATTTCCAGATAATGTCGCTGGATCGAGATTCGGATGACTCGTTACCGGCATAGCTGATCTTTCTTTATCGGGTGATTCTTCAGGATAATCGACGTCGTAATTTGGGTAATCGATTTGGTCGGTGCCTTGATAAGTGTTCTCTTGTTGTGCCGGCCAGTTCGAGTTGCAATTCCCCAAATCAGTGAGGCACTGAGCGTATTTTGAATGTAAAGCATCAAACTGCTCTTGTCTTACCGCACAGTCATCGGTGTTCTTATTAAAAAAACGCTTAGTCATGTACTGGTCTAAATAGTCATAGTCATTGTTTGACCCTTTCCGCAAATTCAGTCCTTTATTTTGCGCAACTTGAGAGTGCTCGGAATCCGCAGGACCCGGGGAAGCGACCTGTTGTTGGGGTGTCGTCTCGTCTTCTGCAAGCAAAACCCCGCCTAGAACTTCATCCGGCGTAATGCCACGCCCAGAAACCGGCTGAGGCGTGACCTCACATCGATGAGACGAGAAAAACTGCATGAAAGCATCAGTGCGATTGGCGCAACTTGCGAGACAATTCCGACAGAGATAGTAGCTCAACGGATTATGCACATTTACACATTCAGTAATGCAAGATGCACAACGGAGATATTCGGACACATCGTTTGAATTCAAGTTCATGTTCGTTTCCCACGGCGTCGTAAAAATTGTGTTATTTTGCGTTCCAGAACTTTCAACATTTTCTCGTGATTCAGAATTTTCTTCAATGGCTGGCCTCCCCGTAACCATAGCAACGAATGTAAACAATGCCAACGCAAATACAAAATTCATTTTAAAGTTTCGTTTCAATGTTTTACTCAAATAGAATCTGAATAATAAATTATATTATTGATATATTGGGATGCTACTACCGGTTATTGATAGGACGGCATACAGAACTAGTTAGAAGCGGACCTTCGAGATTTTGTTAACGTTTCGAATAATATTGCTAATTGGGTTCTCCCGAAGTTTGTGAACCAATATGGCGGACACCGTAATGTAGTATGTGTGCCAGGCTAGGGTCAGGCCCTAATTTTATTTCAATTTTCCCTATTTTGGTTCTATTACGAGTTCGGGGACTAGCTAAGTGACTCCCGTAGTATTTGTACCTGAAATTATGTCCTAACCCTGACCTGGTACACATACTACGTTCCGGTGTCCGCCATCTTGGTTCACATACTTCGGAAGTACCGCTAAATGCACATTTGTTTTGTTTTTTCCCTAATTGCAAGCGTATATATAAACTGTACCCGAACCTAATATGCGACTTCTAACAGAGGATTTGTCTGGAATATCTTTTATAGTTACTCATTTTAAGCTGTTGTGTAACGTTTGGCTCCAAGCCTTTCGGTGGTTATTGCGGTATTTATCCGCTTAGAGGGCTATCAGCGACATGTTGAATACATCGAACCCCGGTCGATATTATTGTAAACAAAAAACGACAAAAATATACAATCGTACTAAGCCAGATTTCTCTCGATTTGATTATTTTATTTGCATGATATATTTAAATTAAATAGTATTTTGTTAGCCATTCAGGCAAACGCGAGCAATTCAATAAAAACAGAAACGTTCAGGCGAAAAAAAAAATGACCATCGGCTGCGGTATGTAGATAGTGATTCCCATACATTCTGTTTTTTCATTTATTCTTTGACTAGTCTGATCTAACTATTCTTTTCTAAGAGACACTTGGTGTAGTGTTTGAACACCGACAAATAGTTACCACTTAACACTGCTTATAGTCTATACGGATACTGCACTAATCTAGACCTCAATTAATATCTACCATTCCAACTTCCGTTAGATTTTATTTATCTATCTATTAAAACAGTCTAAGAAGCATTGTTTATGTGTGTGAAGAACCAAGTTGCCTTCCGGTCCACCGTATTTACAAATACTATCGCATTGTCTCGCCGCCCTTGTCACAGGGACACTTGAGGAGCTAAATGTAGGGTTTTTTATACTTCGAACTGAATTGTAAGTTTTATATAGGGCTTTGTGTTTTCACGCCAAACTTTATGTTTCTACTTTACGTATTATCTGCTACATTTTTAACTCTTTCCAGCAGTGCATTGAGGCCGCTGTGTCTCAACTGATCTACCTCAGCATGGATCGGTGTTTATATATAACTGCCGGAATATTTGTCATGTAATTTCCCTCTGGCGATTCTGCAACTTCAGTGCGAAGTGATAGGCATCACACTTGGGCCGTAGATACTTAACTACTCAGAGATGCGGCCCACGCTTTTACTATAATAACATGAATTCTCCTAATCGCATTTTAAGTCACACGCTCGCATTTAACGACGATCTTTTTGCTAATAATGTAAAAATGATGTCTAACCACCAAGAAAATAGTCAGGTTATGAGCTAGTTGTTTGATGTATAATCGAACTCGCGCGTATTATCGAGCTGTGTGTTTCATTGATGCCGACAGTGAAATTTTTGGATCACATCGGAAAATAGGTGAAAAATACAGTCAATCAGTCCCCAAATCTGCGAATTTCAAGTTTTTCTTGCGCAATGTACATATCGAAGTCACTACACCGAACGCTTGCATGCTACACATTAATTATATTTTTTAAAAGCTACAGTACAAGGGCCGAATTATATCAAAAATGCAAAAGAGTAATACAAAAAATGGCGTCAGTTTAATTAAGAACTTCAATTAGTTCACAGCTCTAATCTTTGTAAAAAAGAAATTATTGTAAAAAAAGCAGTAATATTTTTTCACCACTAAAACAGAAAATAATATTCAAATTCCTTTGTCAGTGTTACATGAACATTTAAACTAGCAAGAGATTACACTTGGCATCTCGACCTCAATTTTCCATGAAAAATGTCCGCACTGGTTTCGACTCAGAGTGATAATTACTTTTTTACATTAGCTTCTCTAATAGGCTTTTAATTATAGACCGTCTCTGGCTTATTTTGTCTTAATTGATCTCAGATTATCCTATTCCCACAGAGGATATGCAAATCAAGACGAGTTTAATTAACAACATTTTAGCCGAGTATAAAAAGAATTATTGCGGCTGTCATATGAGCGTGTTCCCGTGGAGCACAAAAATGAAGTTTTGCTTTGTTTAAAAACCGGCAAAAGTTGGGGGAAAAGGTACATATAAATACATAAAAAATTAAAAACGATAGATTACTAGCAAACTAATCTATCATTAATCATGAGAATTTTAGCCGATTGTAAAAAGAATTATTACGGATGTCATATGAACGTGTTCCCGTGGAGCATAAAAATGAAATTTTGTCTGTGAATTATGAAAAATACGGCAAAATGCTGGTAAAATATCGGGCCTCATCGGATCCAAAAATATTTGAAAAAATAAAATAAATAAAAGCATTCTCGCCCCCTGATCTATCTTTGGTGTTTGAACATTCGACATTGATTGGTTCATTTGTGAAGTGAAGAAAAGCTGTCCAAACAACAACAATAAGGAGGTCTATTCAACAGACTTCCCTAGGTTCGACTTGCGATTTATTTCAATATTGTAGCGTTTTCTACCGCCTAGCTTAACTTTTCTGAGCGATAATACTTTCTCACTCTGAGCGTTATATTATACGGACTAAAAATAAGTCAATAAAATTGTACTAAGGTTGCGAAATATTTTTGATGGTTTTTAAGATTAACTTGGGTCAACAGCTCCCAAAAAGATAAATTCCTGACTCGTTTACTTTCAACAGTCAGATAATTATGTCAATTTATTAACGCGGGCAAATAGGAAGTATTTTTCAGCGAACGGATTGGTATTTCACTACGTACTCAAAATTACTCCGTGACACACTGTTTGGGGTAGAACGGATTTTGTCTTTTAATTAACATTTTTAAAACTTTGCGATCACGTTTTGTTCGCTAAATGTGTTGATTTTGCGACATTTTTAGCCTTCTGCAAACTTTTAAATTATGCAATTAAGATCCGACACATGCGAGCTAAATGTCAAACTATTTTAAAACAATTGAGCGCTAAATTAGGTTTTATCAAAAATCTACTTTGGTATGTCTATGACGTATTATTAGTGGCATATTTATCTATGTGACGTCATTATGATTAATTGTTCGTTTGAAAATCATTATTATTCGACATTCTTTTTAAATAAAATTGCGAAAAATTTGCTCTTTGGACCTGGCATCGCTGGTTGAGGATCCGAGTTCATATCTCATGCCCACCACCTGAAGTGTATGGAAGACTAGACCATAGGTTCCCAAAGTGCTTCATACGAAGCCCTAGCAACCCAGGTGCTCGGCGAGCTTTTCTATTTACTTATTGAAAATTTTTAAATACAAAGCAGCAAATACAACGAATTATTAAAAAGATTATTAGTATTAATCGGTAAAGGACAAGGTGTTTTTGTTTGTTTGTTTTGTTTTTATAAATAAATTGTGGGGCTCATTAAATATTAGTCAACCTTTTAAACGGCTCAATAACACCAGTAGCTTTGAACTTGGCGATGTAGAACTCAAAAAATTGCGTTGATTTCAAAATATAGTAAGTTCTTGCATACCGGTGGCCTTTTCCTTGAAGCCTATATCGGATAGAATGTGTTACAGAACGCATAATAACGAATAAAAATTTGGAAGGTTTTCCCGTGCACTATTTTAGTGTAATGTGAACATTAGGTACAATGTCTTGGTAGGGTTATGGGCCACAACAACCCTAACTCCGATAGTGTGGTTGAATTCATAATGCACCTAATTAATTTGATTCATCTGTATTCAACAACGCTGTGATATTTTTTGTTTTCCGCCGAAGTTACGTGAGAAGACCACTCGCTCTCGCTGAAATTTTACGATTAATTTATTCAAAGCATCAGTTTGTCTAATTTATCCCATTTTGACATCATTATCCAAAATACTAGTATTTTAATCAACATGGACTTTCTCCATGATCAATATCAAAAAATTTACATCTGAAAATTATATCCGACCACTTTTTAAAAAAAAAAAATCTAACTACAATATCAATGTCATAACTAAGTTGTTGTTAGACCTAACTATGTTGGTGTCGAATGTTAAATAGTCATAGTTATAGTCAAGTTTATCTTTTCCACCAGTAAAAATAACATAGGAAATGGAGAAATTAAAAAATAAAATTTACCGCGCATTTTTTCCGTCAGTTCAAACCCCGCGCCCACCAGCTTACCGAGAACGAAAGGAACTGACTATAGTTTAAAATAACACAGGGTCCAAACTGTCTTTCGATAGCTTACTTCGTCTATATACTGAAACAGTAAGAGACAAGTCCTTACAAGGAATAGCAGCGCTTGCTTAGTTGCCTCGTGTATCATTGGCTATTTGTGCAAACCCTTGTTCGTAACGAAATCGCGAGGAAACCCCATATAAACGCAATTGTTATGTTTAAGGAAATTATTCTTACAACATAATGGTATCTATATACCTCACAATGCTATTACATTATTCACGTTATTTTCAGCAGTACCAATGACTTGAAACTTGTATCTAATTAAGGAGTCTCACTCGCTTCCTTGTTTAATTAACTTGTTTTATAAATAAACCGTGAACTATTGGTCTCGTAGGAATATTTTGTATTCAAATTATTGCTGTTATTTTTTAATGGCGTGATGGATTTGTATGCTGAATACTCCGGGTTCGAACCCATGTTACAACCCGTTGCGATCTACAATGCATGGTTTATTAGTTACTGTCTTGACCTAAATAATTAGGCATTGCATACTAGCGATTTCAGGGTCGAGTTCCGATGCTCTCAGCGAATTCTACACGTTAAACAGGATGTGAAAGCTACCTAAAACGTGGTAGTAGCTTCATATGTGCCGCCAGCTTGTATTGAGTCTTGTTAGCAGCGGAGATGTGAACGTCTTGGCAATGTATAAAGGAGTTCTTTGCAAAGCTAAGACTTCATACGGCATAACTTCTTGCGTCAGCTGATGCATGTGCAAAGCCCGCGAAAAGGTTGGGTAAAAAAAAATCAAGTCAGTTTTTGGATTAGCCCGACAAAGTGGTATGTGCCATCTTTGAACGCCCATTCCGTGCATGAGTAACCAATACATTCAACAGCTGAAATACTTTCCTTGCTATTTGCGTGTCGAAACGTCCATCAACTTATACTTCTTGGAGCTTTTTATGCAAAATTCCAAAATCGCGTGCGAAAAATAAACTTTGATAAAATACAAATAACAAATGCATAGCACCATAATAGACGCTTCAAGACTGTCAATGACCTATACTGACCTATACTGCTCTATTTTCTTATAAAATCCTACAATCGCGTGCGAAAACGAAGATCTCCATAGAACAAGGGTCTACCCAAGCTTAATTTATACAAAATATTACAATCGCGTGCGAATAACGAGCCTTAATTTATTACCGTTCGTGATTTGACCATTTCTTTTACTATAGCATTCAAATTTAAAAAAAAACATCGTCCTCAGAAATGTCTGCAAGTCCACACTTTCCTAATCAACCTGCCAATATTGATAAAATATGCTTCACATGCACGCGATGTGTCAATCAAAAATATTGATTTGCTTTTTTTTGCATTATTTTATTATTTTTCGCATTTCGTAAAACATCTAATATTTTATCCTAATAAGTCAACCGAACGCGGTGTGTCAATAAAGAAAGTTTCCGTTTTTTTTTTCTTTTCGATTTCTGTAGTTCAAATCGCATTTTTTCCTTTATGCAATGATCTATGTTTTCCTGCTTACTGCCCTTCACATTGTTAGCAGTTTGTAGTCGGCCATCACCGTAATGAATAGGAGCGAAATTAACAGGCGTATGGCCGACAGATAAACTTGCAATACATCAACTACTTTCGCATCTCTGATATTCGTAACAAATTCTGCTCGAACAGACTGACAAGACTTGGTTTCTGACTCTTATAGAGACTGTTTTCTGAATGCGTTACACCCAGCTAGCTGGTATTTTATGAGGCGAGTTGATATGAACAGACAAACAGACAGACTTGCACAACTAGCGCTTCAAATACTGCACCATCGCTATTATTTGTTGCAATTTCGTTCAAATCCTGATCAAACATATTTAATTTTTCGTTGAAAACAGGAAACAACAAATCACGGCAGCGACCGTAGTTCTCATTGCAAGTTTGACAACCAATATAGAATGATTAATTGCTTAAAAGTACCGAAACCTAATTATTGTTCTGATGAATTATATATTCTAATTATTTTGGTATTTTCCACGTGATCTATTAGTTGGACACGGTCCAATAGATAATCGTTGAACTTTAGCCAGAATTGTTTATAACTATGATGTAATAATTGTAATATTCATGCATGAATGATTTACTTTGACAGAGGTTAATTTCAGCAAGCCTACTTTATGTACTGATCATACATGTACTAAGCATTAATATATCGTTTCATCCATTTCTCATACTTGGTCGAACATGGGGAAAACACCTGGGCAGGTATTTCCATCAACTTTTGACCCGGAACTGTCATGTGATGACCAGACGGAAGCTAAAAAGGTAGAACAGCTCATTTAAATGATTGTGCCGTAATTAGATCGCAATATAAATGAAAACAAATATAGGAGCCGTCAAGGTATAAACCCAAATTGAGTTTAACTTTCTTTCACCAGAGTACTAAGACATATATATCTGTCCTTACCATAGTTTCAAATTTACGATTCAAAACTGTAGTATTGTTGCGTCATTATAAGCGCCGTACGGGCAAATTAATTGGCAAACTTATATAAATATACCAAATATCTCAGAATTACATTGAAACACTTCAAAATACTAGTTATTTTCCCTGTATTTTGAGCAGTGAGTCAATTCCCTTCAGTTACTTGAGGAAGACAAATTACCATTTTCCTGCGCCTGGAATCAGGTATTTTATCTCAAATCAGTTCATGTCAGCTTTTCTGGTGACAAATCGATATAAAATTTTTCTTGGCTTGTAAACCCGAAATTTCCAACGGCAATGATTTGCAGAAATATGAGTCGCCATTTTGTTTTTTCTGAATTTTATGAAAATTAAAGCGTTTCGTTTTTAAGTATTGGCCTCTGCGATGAAAGTTTTCGTGTTTCTTCCTATCTCAGGCGCCTCACACCTTTCACATAGTTTAATGAGCCGTTTTTCATCTCAATTGAGAATAATGCTCTCTAGAGGGGCCACTATGCACCTTCCCACTGTGCCATTGTCTATCCCTTGTTTTCCTTGTTTTAAATGAAACCCCGAGTGAGTGGGCACGGGGTTTGAAACCGGGATGTGTTTTTATTTTCGATTCCCGTCTAATCGCGAACCCGATGGCTGATGCCGTTAAAATAAGCAGTGAGAAATCTAAGAGCCCCCCCCCCCCCCCTTCCTCTTTTTTGGACTACGCCCCTGAAACGCTTAGAAGCTCAAGTGACGCATTCACGTCTGCTCTCAGAAAGGTATTTTTTAGCTCAGGAAGTTGAAGTTTGTTTTGCGATATCACCACTATTTAGTTCGACGCTGTAATGCAGTCTTAGACACCCAACACCCCAGATGAAGTGGTGAACACGAGGTTTGAACCCGAGATATTGAACTTGTCCATCATAACTAGCACTCTGTTCACGCAGAATTTTAACAGCACTCTTGCAACCTCATTACCGAAAAATCTTAATATCGATGTTTTGACATGAACGCAAAATATTTGGTTGAAACCTTAAATATCCGCCTGGAGGGCTGGATGTCATTTTTATAGTAATTCGATCGCTCAATATCTCGTAAACAGTCTCAAATGTGATACTTTGGCTTTAAAGAAGGCAATAATGACTTGATACACCTGCGGTTGAGGACTATACTGTATAATCTGTTATAGTTTAAAATAATATTTTCAAACATGAAATATTAAATAAAATATAAATTGATCGTGCATAACAAGGAAATTTCCAAAACTCATCATATATATAAATATAAATTGGATATTACAGCGCAGTGCTCAGTGGCGTTTCCCTTGTGTTACTTCTTTAATGCCCGCGTATTTACTCTTAATGATCTAGTTCTAATGTAAATCAATCTAACGAACATTGAGTGGAACGAAAGATCAACCTTCAGATCCTTACATATCTTGTTTAAATCCTTGTTCAGAGAGAATATGTGACCAGTACCGTCATAAAAACAAAATCCCATTTTAAAAATTCCGGTACATCCGCCAAATATTACTATTTTTCTTTACTGCTATCCTAGACTCCATTACTCAAGTTTTGTTGCACAACACAAACTTCACAAAAGCGTGCAAGTTGAGCGGAACACTGGTGCGGTTCCATTTAAGATTGAATAACAAATAGAAACAGAGTTTTTATGCGGTAGCGAAATTTCGAAATAGATAAAGGTCGAAATGTAATGAAAAAACTCCGGACATTCAATAAATTCAATTATTAGAATCGAGTAAGAACAGAACGGATTACTATGAAATCGCAATTCATTTCACACACTTTTAAACACATCGAAAATGCCTATCAATTAAGACGCAAAAATTTTGGGTTAGAACGGTTCAAAATTTATTGGAAATAAAAACAAGTTCTTTGGAATATTCATTTGACGTCAATATGTCGTCCATCACTTGTCGAAAACTTACTTCTCAATAATTATTTCATCATAAAACGTTTGTTTGATCACAATAGAGAATATAAAAAGTGAAAACTATTATTTATTTTGATTACGACAAAAAATTGACACATCCCGATGTTACTGCAAAATTATGCACAGGAAGTCTGAAATGGCGCAAAATCAAAATAAATCAATTAGTTTTATAGATAACTCGATAGTTTTGGCCCGGGATGTGGTAAACTGGCAAAAGCAAAAAGGTTTTGGTTTTACTCTTCTTTTGCTGCTCTTAAGCAGTGATTTTCAAGCTGCGATCTGCGGGCTATTATGACCCGCCGAACTTTATAGTTTAATTTAATAGTTTTTAATACTTATGTTACTCTATTTTCATGTTTTACTTTTCTAGATTGTTATGTGGTTATCACGGTTTAAGCACGTGTATTCGTAACAGTTCAATTATATCGGTATCTTAATGATACGTGCCGATATCATGATTACATACGAGTCGCGCTTTTGCGGGCACTTTTCCGCTCCTGGCCCGCGAAAGTCCGTCCGCTTCTAATTTGCCCTTGCTCTAAGCCTTTGTAACCGTGTGATATAGATCAAAAAATAGAAGCTATTCACGTATCAGCGTCTTCCCGTATAGAGCTGCCTTATAAATATCGCTTCTCTGAAAATCACGCGGCTTCTAGTCCACATCCATGTTTTGAGCGTATTCCGTATCAATTTTGTTACGTCAATCTAAAGTAACTTGCCTAAAGCCACGTTAGTAGCATACTTCCTCTATACGTGGAAACCAGCGCAGATGCACGCATATCCGATCAATCAAACATATTTGTGAAGTTAGATATGAAACTTGATTTGATTCATGGTTCGCTATTGTTTGTTTTGCTAAATGCTTTCTGTCACGGAATATCATGAAAAATTAGGTGACGCTTCTGATATTTAATTCCTGACACGCTGACTTGATTAAAATGCAATTTTGCAGGTTAGATCACTTTCAAAATCACGCATCTATTAAATGGTCAACTATTCCCGCAGTCGGAACGAGAGAACATGGTTCGTCATATGATTAAGTAGTACCGTCGGCTTTCCTTTTCCCGGAATAAATATGAAAATAATATCCTACTTTTATTCCTAATCCCCAAAATTGTTTGTAAATCCTTGGCTCGTAACAAATTGAGTTGGCAATGCTGAAACAGAAAGTTTTATGTTCCGCGAAAATTATTATTCGGCTCCATAAGTATCAATGGAAGCTTGTATACAGCGTTATTTGGAGTAAATTGGTGAAAAGAATAAAAGTAAGATAAATAGTGCACAAGGCTGATGCTTAGCTAATAGCAGAATTTCATACCTGACAAAACTAGATTTAATTAACTTTAATAACATTTAGCTTCCCATGCTTATTGCTTCAAAATTTCTGAGTTAGGCTATTCTCTTATACAAAAGGAAATCTTATATCTGGATAAAGTTAAACTGTGTCTCAACGATACATTCGTATAATACTCTACTGTGTCGCCAAAGTGTTTTATTCTTATTGATTCACTCCGCGACGTCAATGTCCAATTACTCCGCGATTACCGGATCAAGATTTAATCTGATTCGATTTTGCCTAGTAATAACGCTAACACTTGGTAAAACTTCAATAAAAACTTAGCGATGACGACTAAGTGGTCTCGGTAATTTGTGGGCGCGTTCAGTTTAACTGTATTGGCGTCGTACGTTGAATATCTTAGGCTAAAATACTATGCTCGCAACTTCAACCAATGTGCAATAAATTAAGTGGAAAATATATAGCATGCATGTCTTTACGAATATACCCCGCTCCAAATACTTCATTTAAAATTGCATGGCGCGCGTCTTTACTGCACAAATTATTGCTAGAATGATAAAAACACATTTCTGGGCTTTGAAAATTACCAAAATCGCCCTGTGTGTCACTTCATTTTCGCTTCAGAAAATCCAAATTAAATTGAAAGTTAGCAGTTATTCGACTTTCATTTCGACTGTTTCTCAGTTGAAACGATAAAATTAGCCCCCTCCGGACCGAACAAGATACACTGCCCTTTGAAAATCACTTGAATTGCATCACGTTTTTAGCTCCAGAAGATCGGGATTAGAACAAAATTAGGCAAGATTTTGAATATTTGCTGAAATTCAATCATAGCAATATCGTTCATTCTAAATAATATAATTTTCCTACTTTCCTACTTCTGGGCAGTAAAAATCACCACCAAAGTCGCAGTATTAGTCGCTTTAGCTTTGACACGAATCTAAATTTTGTATAATTCCTCCCGATAGACCCAAGCTCCAACTGCAAAAGTGCTAACGTCTACACGACACGTATTTTTTTAAAATGCCCGATCACCCAGATAGATAAATCGTTTTCTATTGTTCAGCTATTTGTAAAATAATAAACGATTTATCCTCCAGGTTATACAATGTGGCTTTGTTTGCAAACAATAATGCAGTTATCGCATATTTCAACTTTAGGCAGCCAGCTTAGAGTGGAAAATTTAAAGATTCACTGGATTTATTAACTAATATTTAAAGCGTTGAAATTTACCGTTTCAGCGACTCATGTTTTCGAACAGAATTTGTCCATAAATAATTGCGGGCACTCACCTAAAGGTAAATGTAATTCACCCATATTTGGGAGAAAAGTTATTTACTTATCTATTACATTTCGCCTATAATCTGGTAATGTTACTGGTCAATTCGTGCGCACTCATTCAGAAGTATTGGAGAGTTTTCTTTGAGCAACCTATACAACCGCTCATAAAATCCCGCTTCATGTATTACCCCATCCATGTTCCATACCCACTATTTTCCTAGAGCGTTGTTCAAAGCGAAAGTGCGAAACAAGCTCTACAGCAAAACACAATGTTTGAAATTCTTAAATGTTTAATATATCCAATCACGTTGGTCTATAATAATTTATATAAAGCTTAGTCATGACACTTTCGTTCTGGAATAAATTCGAACCTTAAAAACGTAATGTCAAATGAACTGAGTGGACTTCCTTCCGGGTTCACCCGAATTGATACATTTCCGTCTTCAATAATTCTGAATTTAATTATAATATGTCACATTTCTTGAGATCTATATCTAAAAATAAATTTCTAAATGTATAGCTGTACAAAGGCCAATATCCAACTCCGACTTTCTGCCAGCAATTGTTATTGCATAGTAAAATTTTAGATGCGATTCTGATAGTATTTAATATATGAATCGGGGTCAAGCTAAATCTAGTCCGCCTTGTGTCAGTGGTCCGTGTGAGTGTAATTAATGCAAGAATACCATAACAAAAGTGAAGACTACGCATGCCGGTACTTCCGAAGTATGCAAAACAAGATGGCGGACACTGGAATGTAGTATGTGTACCAGGTTAGGGTTAGGCCATAATTTCACGTACTAATACTGAGTTCCGGTGTTCGCCATCTTGTTTCACATACTTCGGGAGTACCCGCCTGCCTGCTATCAGTGCGCACATTCTGACAGAATTTGTTCTTGGAAATATCTACACACACACTTCATTTGGGAATCACTACCATTACCCACTCTCTTCCACAAAGATATGATGGATCTTAGAATCTGCTTGAATTCTTACACAAGTATCGACACTGCAAGACAAGCCATCCCATCATGCTACCTAGATATTTTCTGTTTTGCTTTAAACAATCCTTTCTATCTCCGCTAGACTACTGTTCCATTTCACAAACTCAGGTCAAAACATGGTGACATTCTCTTTTATTATTGTCTTATATAATTTTTTTTCGCAAGTTTGAGGCGTTGCATATATATGCTTATGTCAGATTGGGAACAAACAAATATATTTATCATTGTTTCTTATTTCCTGTTTATGACGACATAGGTAGCTTGCAGATCAAAAAATATCATTCTAATCGATGACGTAATAATGTTGAATAAGTTTAACGCGGGAAAAATTGTCTCGGTTGCAAATTGGTTCCGCCAGAGATAACATCGCAGTAGAGAGGTCACGGCCTGATCAAAGATGCAGAAGTTTGAGTTTTTATTTCAAAACATGACCGGCTCTCTTTTTCTAAATTTATGTTTTAATAATGAGAAAATACTTGACGGTTGACTATATTTAAATTGTATTCTAATAAATTCATTGACAATACATGTGTATTAAATGACGTAACAACATTATTAAACACTGATTAAAATAAAACAAACCTGGTTAAGATATATTGAGAACAGACTTCATAAAGAAATTATTCTTCCTCTTCCTAATTAGAAACGCCTTAAAAGTTAGTTGTAAACGCCTTACTCCCTTCTTGATGATCAAATCAAGTTTCTTACAATGGCACCTGTCATTGGGACGTCATAACTTCATAGTTTTTACTGATTAAATGCAATTGAAGAGATTCCTATTTTGCGGCAATCGTTATTTACTAATGTGCACTTTGTGCTATAATTCTGTATAGTCTCAGTACCCCTTGACATTTCAGGGATAACTAACTTTGCTCAGAGATGAGTTTTCGTTACTTCTGAGTGAGTGCCCGTAACTTTGCTCAGAAATGAGTCTCCTTTACTTCTGAGTGAGTGCCTGTAACTTTGCTCAGAAATGAGTCTCCTTTACTTCTGAGTGAGTGCCTGTAACTTTGCTCAGAGATGAGTCTCTTTTACTTCTGAGTGAGTGCCCGAAGTTTTGCTCAGAGATGAGTCTTCTTTACTTTTGAGTGAGTGCGCGTAAACTTGCCCAGAGATGAGTCTCTTTTACTTCTAAGCGAGTGCCCGGAATTTTTCTCAAAGATGACTCTCCTTTACTTTTGAGTGAGTGTGCGTAATTTGCTCAGAGATAAGTCTCCTTTACTTCTGGGTGAGTGCGCATATCGCACCAACATAATTCTATTTAGTTTCAGTGACTTTTGTTACTACAGTGGTCTTTCTTGACTTAGTTCAAATATGACATTCACTTTTGGACGGGTGTGACCGTGATTCAATCAAACTCTGTTGAATAAATCTATTCATGATTTATTTCAGCTACGCCCCTTTTAACATTTATTATTAAACTTGTCTAATTTTACTTTACTTGGCAAAATCATTTTTAAATTGAATATTTTATTGCATGACTTGGCAAAATAATAAGTTTTGACAGATTTTGAAACTTTTTTTGTTAAAAATAACTTTCGCTAATTTGTCTACGTCATGTTGAATTTCGCGGTGATCAATCTAAGAAACGCTCTGTCATACAGAGGTCACAATGATTGTGTAATACCCGTTTCCGGTCATGCGGGAATGCATTTTATTCGTTAAATAATGCTGTATAAGACTAAATGTTTCTCACCATGCATGACTGTATTTTATTCGTTAAATAATGCTGCCCAACAAACACCTCCAATTTTATTGTTCCGCATACTAATAAATCAGAAAACGGTGGATCAATGTACTTTCCTTGATTCTAGTTTTGGTTTCGATCTCCTAATTCAAAGTTTAGCTGCTTTTAGAATTAATCAATCTCCTACTTATTTTATATATAGCCCAATACATATTTAAAACTTTAGGTGTGAGTCAGCAACCTCACTCGATGACTTACTCAAACTTAAATCCGTAAACAAACACCGGCGCCGAAAAATATTTTAAAGCTATTTAGTGAGAATTCGTCAGTGCTGTGTGTTTTTACGCCCAGCAATCATCAGCCACACATTGTTTCAAAAAAATAAAATATAAAGAAAACTTTTGATGAACCCCGAGCATCTATTTCCTTGTTTATTTCCGTAACAATTACAAATCAACAATGGGTTGACAATGACGCAACAATTGAAATTTACGCCGTCACTCAGGCACTTCTTTTGCTCAGACAGATATTTAATCGTGGTTGTAAACATTGCCTCGTCTTCATAGTTTCGCGTGGTATTTCTCAGTTTTTAGTTGTGTTTCCCAAAATCAGGTGTAAACAAATGACTCAATTATCATCACGCTTTCCGAGGACCTCACAATTCTCAAAAATTGATACACTGCGATAAACGATCAAAAAACTAGACTGCGTGCAGCTTTAACAGGCTTCCCGCGTAAAAAAAAATTTGCATTTTATTGCTAGATGAGAACTTCTGCACATTTGAGGTGAATTTCAAGTTTGTAGGACCAATTTGAAAAAATAATAATAATAAATAAATAATAATAATAATAAAACACAGGAATACAATAGGTTCCCTGCTGTATGGTGGCCCATCGTTGTCATGTGTAAAATTTAAAAAAAAATGAAAAAATAAAATGAAAAAGCAAAAATAAAAAAATAGTTGTGATAAAACATAAAAATAATTGAAAAAAAAGAAATGAAAAAAAAATTGAAAAATAAAACAAACAAAAAAAAATTAAAATTAAAAAAAAAAATTAAAAAAAAAAGAAAAAATAGAAAAAAAAATTGGATAAAAAGAAAATAAAAAGGTTGACAACGATGGTCCGCCTCGTGGCCCATCGTTGTCACGCGTTTTTATTTTTGGAAAATTTGATGCTGCTTGGACCAACGTTGTCAGGCTTAATCCTACACGCACAAATGTGTTTCCTGGGTTTCTAACTCACTACTGATTTTCATGAGCAATATATTTATAATAATGATAAGAGAATATAGAATTGGATACGAAAATTTGTTTTTACGTGTAGAAGGTAATTTAATTGGAAAATGCTGCTTAACTGCTCAGACACTCGTGCGATGCCGGTACGGTACCGTCTGACCGTACCGGTACCCATGCAATCACTCGGGAAAGAATGGGAGATACGGATAGTCTCGTAGAATATAGTCTACTGAAACACTCTCTGCGCCTGCCCCATACCGTACAGCCGTAACTTACCGATCCAGACAAATGATAAATCGCCCGTGCTCAACCATTTATTTCAATCCATACCTCGACTCACTATATTCTACTAGGATCGAGGTATGGATTGAAATAAATGGTTGAGCACGGGCGATTTATCATTTGTCTGGATCGGTACGTCACGACTGTACGGTATGGGGCAGGCGCAGAGAGTGTTTCAGTAGTCTATATTCTACGAGACTATCCGTATCTCCCATTCTTTCATGAGTGATTGTATGGTTAACGGTACGGTCAGACGCAAAGCGACTATAACCGACTACCGGTATTTGGTAAGACGGTACGGTACCGGCATCGCGAGTGTCCAGACAACTGAGTAGTTAAGCAGCATTCTCCAATTAAATTACCTTATACACGTAAAAACAAATTTTCCGAATTTGCGTATTCAATTCTTTATTCTCTTATCATTATTATAAATATATTACTTCTTGTTGAACTTGTAGCATGGAGAATTTATAGAACATTTTCATATTGAATATTGCTCAAGAAAATCAGTAGTGAGTTTGAAACCCAGGGAACACATTTGTGCGCGTAGGATTATGCCTGACAACGTTGGTCCCAAGCAGAAGCAAATTTTCTAAAAATAAAAACGCGTGACAACGATGGGCCACGAGGCGGACCATCGTTGTCAACCTTTTTATTTTCTTTTTATTCAATTTTTTTTTTTTTAATTTTTTTATTTTTTGATTTTTTTTTTTTTTTTTTTTTTCGTTTTTATTTTCAATTTTACGCGTGACAACGATGGGCCACCATACTGCTGACAAGCAGCGGGAAGCCTAATTAGCTATCAGTACTTGTAAGCGGTATACGCAGTTAATTGTTTTGAATAAAAATGATAGTTTTGAACAAATGATTCAGTTTGTAAGCGCCAATTCTCTAAAACCCTCTCAAAGTCAGCGTTGAAATTTTTGCAATGATAAAGCATAGGGAAAAATCTTTCAGGGGTCAAGGGTCGAGGAAACGTCCATTGGAGTCGTACGACATTGTGAAAATTTTGATGGCATAGGTCGAAAAGTCATGTCAAAACTAAACAAGCATAACAAGGGAAATTACGGAGCAGAACAAAAATATTGGGAAAATGTTCACTTGCTGGAGATCCAAATTTTAATTTCGATGACGTCATCAATATATGACGTCATAAAATACGAAAAGCACCAAATTATATTATCGAACTGTCAAACTTTTGTGAGTATTCATGAATTCGACAGTACAGTTTCTCGCTAAGTGATAAGAAATATCAATGACATCATCATCATATGACGTCATAAAAGGACCGTTGATGAACAAATTCACCGAGAATAGGAATTAGCTAACGTGTTTTCGAAGTCCGAGCGTGCTGGAATGCCAGTTTGGATAATCATCATTTGTGTGTTGTGCTTGGAATTTATCAGATTTGAGCAGAAGAAAACAAAATGAGTGAATGACCATAATCCTGTATAGTTTCAGACGATGACATTTTGTGGTCGCCCGTGTCTTTGCTCAGATATCAATCTCCTAAATTTCTGAGTAAATGTACGTGGCATTGCTCTGAGCATACTTTCTTAAAAAAAAATACCGCGCAAGTATTTTCGCGGGAAAATAGCTGACGTGCTTCGACTGTTGTTTTATTATTGTACTGAACTACATAATATTGTTTTCATCAAATATTACGAAATATCAATGACGTCATAGAAAGAGTTCACAAGTCGCAAATCCAAATATAAAAATTCGTCATATCATTCATCTGATGATCAGTTTTGGATGTTTCTTTTTATCTTAGGGACATGTTAGTTCAACGTTTGCCGATCGGGGAGTGATTTTAATGTCGTTAGAAAAAAAATTTTACTTTTCATTTATATGTAGAAAAACTAATAATTTCATTTATTAGGTATTATAGTAATGCATATACGGGATGTCCAAAAATGTCGCCCGATGTAATAGTAATAAAAATTTTAAAATTTCTTTGTCTTTGTTTATTAATATTTCTTATTGTACTTGTAGTTCTCACTTATCATACAATAAAATTTATTTAAACTTGCAATTGTTATTACTATAAAATCGGACACCCTGTATGCATTCAATATCAACTATTCAAAATGTTCAAAATACAGTTTAAAAGACAAAGTTGCACAAATCACAAACAAATGTTGCGCTGAAGAATGAATAAAAAATTCAAACACAGTCTCTTAACGTACTGGGTGACGAATTAAGAGTTTAAAAATAGGCTGGATCGGAAATCGCTGTGTAAGGTTGTCACCCCACCTCTATGACCTTAATTTCATGGTGGGGCGATAACAGGATATCATCGATGTCCGCATAGACAAAATGCTGTATTCATCATAAACCAAGCCCTGTAGCGTTGGGAATATGGAGATTTAATTTCTGAAGGAGATCATAAGCACAAAACAGCAAACATGTCCTGCATGGTTATTAGACGTCAGGTTTGCCAGGTTTTTGTGGGTTTGCATGAGAATAAATATAGCTTTGGCGCGAGGTGATTGCGTCAAATCAGCATTTACTATCAGCATGCTTCTTTTAATTAATCGAGAGTTTGTGATTCTGTTTCGAGTAAACTCAATTCAAAAACTATACATCATTGAACACTTTCAAATAATCCTTCGGCACTTCTGCTTCTTTAGGTCGAGATCTCGCAGACTTACACGAGTAAGCCTGTGCTATACAGCTCTCATTAGGACTGTGATTCGCGGTTCCATTACATTTGAACCCATGTTCATTTGAACCCGTAATTTGAACCCACGACAATTGCACCTATGAAATTTTTTTTGTTTTACGGATATTTGAACCCATACTAACCCTAACCCATGGGTTTTAGCACCCGCATATAGATTAAACCCGCGGATATACACATGGGTTCAAATGTACGGTCACCGTGATTCGCAACTCGTCTCTCAATTCTTTTTCGCACCTTTAGTAAAAACTCTATAATGAGCAAATTTGCATGAAATATTAACGTTTGAAAATACTTTTTATTTCGAGCGAGCTGAACCACACTGACAATTATTATTGTAATATAGAACGTGGGTGGTAGCAATTCCTCCCGAGAGTTGGAAATGTTTTGAATTTAAAAAATATTCTTTAATTAAGTCAAATTTATCTATCGTTTTAAAATGCCTATTATTTAATTGAGTTACTTATTTAAAAAAAAAATGTACCACGTTTTCGGTGTTTTACAAGATACCTTTCCTAAATTTAAAATGAAAAGACGAATACGTGAAAAACCAAAATTGATATTAAATAGCTACTAATTGTTGTTGTAAGGTGGTAGAGGCAGGCAGTAGAATATTTCTACGGGAGCTAGAAATGCGTGGGAGATAAGTTAAATCCTGTTTTAAATTTGAATATTAAATCGTTAATTAACTCTAAGATCGTAATCAGCAATAACTACTTTCATTCTTGAGCAAGCATAGCCAAACCGCAATTATTATTATTACCATTCCTGAGAGTTGAAGATGTTTTGAATTTAAAAACATATTTGCGGAATAAGGCTTTATCTTAATCAACATTAACTAAGAAAAACTAAATTTACTTTTCTATATATATTGAATATTTTTGTTATAAGGTGAAGGCCGATAGTAGAAGCTTCTCATGGGAGCCAGAGATTTGTTTGAGTTAGGTTATATTGTGTTTTGAAATAAAAAAAAAAAATTACCTCAATCAGTGAATTTTATTACAAATGAAAATTGTTCATTAGAAGCTAAGGACCGGAAAATAACAGTATTTATTCTAATTCAATGATAAAATCTAATCATCTAAAACTGTTGTCAATTAGCAATAATCCATTTTTCTGTCAAAAAATCAAATGTATGTCGCCAGTAAACTTCAAGGAAATATTAATTCACTCAAAAATCCACTACATATCTTAATTCAAATATCACACATCTATCTGGCTATTATATAGCGAAGTCTATAACAAGGGGTAGGTAAGGTTTTTGGATCAAGGGCCAAAAATTTTGCCCACCTAGACTGGTGGGCCATGTGAGTGTGACGTAAAAAGTTACATTTTATGAACAACATTTACAGTGTTACAAAAGCAAAAATTGGAAAACAGTAAGTCTCTCGCCAAAACTAAATTTAATCGCAATCTCAACAAATTCCGTAAGTTATTTTTTAGCCAAAAGATCATAATTTGGGTTTAATTTGGTTATGTTAGCATCAGGCGTGCTAGATTGAATTGCCCGCTGGTCGTAATTTTCCCATGTCAGGTCTAAAGTAATGTCTATCTACGTTTACGTATAAAATATTACAACAATGATGAAGCTTTCGACCGCTTCTAAAATTTATGGAAACTGTCTGAAATTACTGCCAGAGAACAGCAGTTTTCTGCGCACGGGTCTGTGAAATTTAAACATTCTAACACTATATAAGCGATATACTTTAAGAATGTGTGGGAGTTGGAACCCGATCTGAATAATCCCAAAATTACTTGCGTTAATGAAAAGAGAGCCTACCGCGTATCATATTCGTATGCAAATTATGTATCGAATTTTACGGCATCAGAAAAATTCCACGCCGGCGTGTCAGACTCATGAATAATTCTTGCCAAAAGTTAACACGATTGGTGACCCAGACGGATAGATGAGATGCGGTGCAAAAATTAACAGTTCATCATTTGAGTAGTGACATTACGTCACGACTCTACAACCCCCATGTACTCATCGCCAATAACAAAGCTCTCAGGACACTGCGCGGAAAAGTACGGCGCCATTAAGAAAGTACGTTGACCTGATTTGTGTATATTTTTAAATTAATATTCATGTGGGTGTGAATCTTAATACGAGTCCCAGTACGTGCGTTAAAAAGGGATTCTCCAATAATCCGCGGTGTAGGGTATCAGACGATCATTTTGTTTGTAAAAATCGTGACAAGAGTTGAGCTCGAAGTTTCAGACACTGGGCCACACCGGTATCCATTTCATCCGGCATCGCGTACTTGATTAACTAAATGTTCAACGCCATCACAGTCAGTGACACAGTAATGACAAGAGTTTTGAGCTTGACGCTTCAAACGCTGAACCACACATTATTGAGATGCAGGGGAATGTAACGGCAAAACAAGGATTTTTACGGTTCGGCAGTTATTCTTCATAATTAATTAATCTTTGGACTACACAGCCAACACAGATTTTTGAGACACTGTAGAGAAAGGCCAGTTTAAGGTTATCTCACTAGAATCCAACTAAAATATACACTAGATTAGAATATCCAACTGTTCACATACAACTCAAAATATACAATATCGTGCTGAAATTTCAAGCGCGATTAAAAAAAAGGGGACCTGATTTGAGCGCATTTTTAAACTACGTGACATGGCTAAGCTCGGGGTGTAATACGTGAATTCACCACTTACACAGTGAAAACATTCTCAATCCCCTTGCGGCTAGATATTAAGTGAAACTCATATTTCTAAAACCGAAAGAAACATTTCTCCCTAAAAATCGTTTTTTCGACCCGATTCGAAGAATAGAGTTTTATATTTAGACTTTAGAAAACAATTCACTTATTTCTCATAACTACGTCATTTGGTCGTCACCTTTAGATCGTGATTTTAAAAATGATTTCTTTGTGCAAGGCCTATTATTATGAAACAAATGTTATTGTTTTTCTGTATATCTTAGTACTAGTCTTTATGTGGATGCAATGCGTAGATCACGATCACTTGTGGTGTGGATTATCGAACAGTATTTTATTTCGAAAAGGACATTTCTCATTATAAATCGTGCCAGAAGTTAATGCCTAAGCTGCAACCACTGGGTCACAGCATGTTTCCCACTGGCATTAAGTTCCAAAATCGAACTATAACAGCCACTTTTTTGGTTCGGCACAAAGCCAACCCAATCAACTTAATCAACCTCTAGTCAACGACGCCCACACAGTCGGACCTGACGAACTAACACGGCAATCGCGCTTTCATATACTTATCACATGTAGACAAGTTCTTGGGACACTGTACACAGTACACACCAGTGGTTCCTACCCCTCTATGACTCGTGGCCCGCTTCCGGGGGCTTTTAGCACTCATGCCTCACTATTTATCATTCCAATGGCATTTATGGTGGTATTTTGATTGATAGATTTATTTATGTTTTAAACAACTTGTGCTCGAAAAAGTCAAAACACATCTGGAAATGACCTTATCTAGTAAGGATACTAGGAAGAACGGGATGTTCACGGGCTTGTTACACGTGAATAGCTTACTTTCAAAATGTAAAACCCTTTGAAAAAGTATTCTCGCTTGATTAGAAAAAGTGACTTGATTTGCAAGTATTTTCGTGACTCGGCGGTGTAATACGTGAATTCCTGCGTAGTGTTAGGCACCAAACGAAAGTTTATTTTTAAACTCGAAAGGGACATTTCTCTCTAAATATCGTTTTCCCCTTGTCAAACAACCCGATCTCAAAATACTTTGGTATATATTTCGATTTTTTAGTAAAATAATTTCAATGCCGTTTCGAAAGATCACTTTTTTCTCGTAATTACGTCATCAAGACGTCAGAATCAGATCGTGTTTTTGAAAATTAATGCATTGTTCGTGGTGTATTATTATTAAACAAATAGATGCGTGGTATTGTTTTTAACCGCTGGTTTCAGTTTGTTCAACTATTTTCTACGATTCAGCAAAAAAGAATGTATGACATCATACTAGTCATCAAATTTTTCAGAATTTTTTTTGTTGTTTTGTCGGCCACACCCGTTTGCAAAAGGAAGCGTGATATAGGCTCCGATATATTGTTCGACTATTTCAAAACTATTTATACCATGTTTTCACAACTTCAGTCCGAGCACGGTCCTGTACGATCATTCACGGCGCGGTATAAAACAATTATATTGTATGAATTTTTACAAATAACATAATCTCTTTCCAAGAAATAGCAAGTATATTTGTGAGAGAAGGAGGAGCAAGGAGAATAGACTTGCAGTTTAGTGCACAATACCCAAGTACACCCCATATGAATATTTATTCGAGGTTTTTCACTCTTATCAAAGCTGAATGCAAACTTTCACTAATAGGTGAAGAGTCAATATTTTGGGAGTAGCTGAGTCTTTCTGGTTCGGCATTGTAGACCATTTCACGAAGGACGTGAGAAATTGGACACGCAATGGCGGAACGAACTTTCCAAGAACAGTAGATCTTCACTTGTCTATTGAATCTCTTATACCGAGTGGTATTTGGAGGGAAAGGCGCGGAAATCTTTTACCAAACCAAACATGCAATATTACCCTGTGTATGTGTGTCTAATTACCAATAAGAGACTTGTTCGGAGCGCATACCCTTATAAAGCCTTTTGATCCTCGTTCCAAGAAATAATGAATGAAAGAACTGTTGCGGATAATAACCGTTGGTATTTCTAAGCATTGAAGCGGTTAACCAATCAACCAATCTCCTAATATGTAATTAAAAATAAATTAATTGCGACAGGCGTCGCGGCGTTCCACATCAGTCGTGAATCACGGTTCTAATTAGTGATTAGATTTGGGAATCGATTTCGTGGAATACTTTGTGTGTATCCTAGGTTGAACGGATAAGCGCGCGTGATGCAATGGCCAAGCATTAGGCTTTTTGAATTTTCAATGTAATGGAACGCACATTAGCTAAGAATGCTCACAAGATTGGCGGAGAAAGTTGCCTGAACAGTTTGTGATAGGCGTCGCTGTAGTCCTGCATCAGTCTTAATTCTCGTTTCTAATTAGTGATTAAATTAGGAATAGTTTTCTCGGAATACTCTGTGTTAAATGAAAGTTCGAGACTTAACTATGTGGTTATCTATTTGCAACCGATCTATGTTGGTGTTGCGAGTTCGTAAAGTAGGTTCTGCCAAAGGGTGAGGTATGTAAAGCACATAACGCCGTATATAATTGATCATAGTCCAGGGTGTGTAAAGATACTTTGGGTAAATAAACTGTAACTTCAATTATATTCGCAACGCAGACTTGAAAAATGGTGCCCTGGTACACTGTGCCCACTCCACCTAACAAAAGCTCAGAAATTTGAGCAGCATATTTGGTGCACAAAATACTCCAATATTCAAAATTCAGAAGCTGTCCAACACTATATCAAAGTATTTGCCAGTACAGAACATGCAAGATGTTCCAAGAAAATCAAACTCTTTCAAGTCAACTACAAGCGAACTATTGTTTCTCCGCGCCACCACACCAACCAAAGATTCCGTAATTCCATTTTTATTAATTGGAACCTGCAGCCTATGAGACAGTCAATGCTCTTCATTCACTGGAAACACAATTAAACATTTCATTTGATTGGGCAAACCACGCACGACTGTACGCACGCCACTTTGTTTGATGTGCCGTGATGGTTTACTAGTTTGTTATCCGCCGTTACTGGTTTCCTGCAACACTGTCTTAGTCAAAGATTTCAAGTATAAATTCGTCATTAATTGAAACCCACAGCGTTTAGGACGGTGAATCAATTTTTTCCACTCATTTCACCACAATAAACGCTGCATTCAAACATTTTATTTGATCGCGTGCGAATGATGAATTGTATTAGTCTTTGTCGATCATGATAACTGGCCATTCCCGCTACTCGTTTCTCGCAACACTGAGCGCGGTGTTGCCATAACGTGAGATCCGTCCGCTACACATGTGTGGTCTGGGGTCAGCGCACTCAAATAAGTCTTTTTCGCTAAATTAAAGGAAATGAACTGAGTGATATCCATTGGAGATTGGAATGCTACGCAATACCACACGCTGTAGTGTCACCATGAATCTACCGTTCATGATATAGATTTTTGTCAAGTTTTCTCTTACCAAAGTCAGATTTTTGCAGACAAACTTATCAATTGAAATTGGTGCCACTAGAGAGCCTCTTAATTTTGGTCAGCCAAATGGGCGCAAACATATGTCAGTCTCAAATGTAGATAAAACTTTTTTGCCAACAAAGGAGCCTGCAAATTGTGACAGAGGAGCATATTATTGGACGCTTATTTACGCTGTTCTCTCCATGGAATTGTACTTGCCGCCACTGATATCTAACGATATGTAAGAAGCAACCATTTTTTGAATGACGTAGATCTTTATGACTCGGCATTGTCTACAAAATTTATCACAGTCTGGGTGATGCCCTGGGTATTTATGCCAGGATCCCAAAATTATTCTTTTGTAAAACAAACTATTCGTCTCCAAATAAGGCTAGTGAGGCATTACGGAGCTAACGCACCGAATATTGGGTTGAAAAATGGTTATCATGTATTTGTTATTATTCATTAGATCACAATATAATTCACAATTAAACACTCTATTCGATTGTGCAAACCACGTGTGGCACAAATAAAGAAACATGCCTATCTTTGGTTTTTGTGTCAACTTACCATTTTAATTTCTTTTTGGACACAAAATGGATAAAGCAATGTTTTGTTAAATTGTTCGTGTGGAAAAAATCGCTTTTCTTCGTAACTTATAAAAGCCAAAATATTTTAAATTTCTGAAACCTAAAGATGAGAAATCTGCTGGAATGTTCAACTTTTATTCATTTTTTCAAATTTCTTCTCAGCGCTCGATATAACACCCCAAGTACCGTTGTCGCGTACACACTTTCATATGACATGGCCTTCACGTCCAGTCTATTTTTGGGCTATATTACAGTTTTCAACAAGCAATCTACATCTCCGATATACAATGCCTATAAAGCCGTGTTACAAATTTAAAAAAAATACTGCAAAGTCAAATGCTATTTCTTAATTGTTAAGAGACAAGATATTTAAATGTAAGATTTTATTCAATAAAAAAGAACAATATCGAAATGTGATGGAATCATAGTTGGCAAATACCAGAATATTTACTTGCATTTCTATATTTAGTTTGAGAAAAGTCGTTTTGAACGCCCTCGTGTGTAATTTTCATCCGAAATTGATTTAAACAGTTGTCATATGACAAAGATGTAGAAAGATATGGCCAAGTTATCTAATTCCGTCTTGTAACGATTCGTTCTGCACATCTCGGGATATAAACAATAACAATCATAGGAAATGCTTTCACTTTGAAAAAGTGTTTTAGATGAATCAAACTCACGGTTCCATTACATTTGAACCCACGATAATTGCACCTGCATACAATTGCACCTATGGAAATTTGCACCTACGGATATTTGAACCCATACTAACCCTAACCCATAGATTTTAGCACCCGCATATAGATTGAACCCGCGGATATACAGGTGCAAATGTACGGTCACCCAAACACACAGCTTCTCAGACTTTTCAATCTCTCGACGTGATTACAGTTAAAGCTTAAACTGTATTGGTATCGTAGGTTACTGTGGCGTAGACAATAATTTTGAAGGGGGCGGGGGGGGGGGGTTCTGAAATTTCTGATTGTCAAGTCAGACCGGAACAGCTAACGGGTCCAGCCGGAAGCCGAGTTAAAATTCTCTTCTTACATTTCCTATTTTCAACTCCCTGGATCCGCCCCAGGTAGGTTACACCTCCTCGATTCAACCGCATGCCTTCAATGAACCCAGGGTGCAATAAATTTAGTAGGCAATGCTGGAGAAGTAAAAAAAATTCAAAATATCAGTTTATTACATATCAGTGTCTGCTTTTACAGGCCTTTTTCCTAGAAATGGCGTGAATAAGCGTCATAGAAGACAAATTACCTATAATTCTGTCTCGGAAGGATGTGAGTCATCCAATGTATTTATTGAAGATAAAAGTCGAATCAAGACAACTTAGTAGATCGGTAGGAAATCGTTAGAATCAGATCTTCACATGGTGATATCTCGGGTATCTGATTAGATTTTGATAAGTTTGTTTATCTTATCTATCAAGTTTGATGTTATCGAGATGTTACCGATTCCACGAACAAGTCCTGTAACTTCAAACGTTAGATTGTATGTTTGATAATTACGGACGTTTCCGTTAGAAAATGCGTTGGTGACAGGTCATACCCTCCACAACTATTAGACCAATCTATTCAAATATTTCATTACTTGAAGATGATACTTTACCCTGGATCTTGCTATTTCCTTGAACATTTTGCTGATACGGATCCAGGAAGTAGGAATTAAACAAAGAGAAAGTACTTACAGTTCAGTGCACTATGTCGCGGCACCCGCATATCTGAGAATTTAGCTTACACCTGTCCTGTGCAATAACAGCATCGTTGTGAGATGTGGTTATATATATAATTTCACAATAGCCCCTTGAATGGCTCCTATCAGTGAAGAGCTATTGGGCTGCTTTATAGAGAATAGGGGCGCATATATATGGTCTTAATCGTCATTTAAATTTTCTCCTCCATACAGGGTCATTGGAATAGGGAGTTATGTTTAGTCCCAATTGCAATTTGAACGGCATCCACTCTGCAGAGGGGCTATTGGTCTGCTATACAGATAGGCTTACCATACGTCCCGCTTTAGGCGGGACAGTCCCGCTTTTCAGCGTTTTGTCCCGCCGTCCCGATAAGTCAGCCAAAAGTCCCGCTTTTCCAGCATAATACACAAACATGTTCTCGTTACTGTTGTTTCTGTGTAGCGCAGCGCTAGTCTACTTACTGAAGGTGAAGGTGTTCGTTTCCCGCTGATTCCCATTGATGGCAGACGTATCGCATGTAAAACCAATACTAATTAGTCTAAATTCGAATTATTTGTACCGGTATCGTTAACGTCAATTCCTTCCTATTTTTCGAACTGAACCCGATATTTGGACAGAGAATATGCGCATGAAATTTCGATAACAATATGGTCAATAAAGACAGCCGAGACAGCTTTAAATGTAGGAATGTAGGGCTATGTAGTAAAATCGGAAAATGTGAAGTTATAAAATCACAGCTAAGGGGTCGTTGTCTATCAAGGCGTCCCGATTTGAAGTCACAAAAATATGGTAACCCTATATATAGACAACAAGCTAAGAATTGGGCTAGATAGATGACCCTAATTGTCATTTGAATGGTCTCTCTGTGTACGGCTATTTTACTAAAATTATAAAGCGACATCCAAAATTCAAATGGCGTCTTCCACAGAGGTGGCAGCTGCAATAAATCAATCGCTTATACAAACGTCGTTAGCGTCACGTTGTTTATCACGCTCGGTTATCAGTGAGAAAACAAACAAACGAATCCGAAACTTTGGAACCGGTACCGACGGTCTCTGTTTATTATTTTAACAAATGTAATTTATTTCCTGAAAGTTCAAACGACTGGGCTATGACGTCATTGGGATGTTGTTATTTACTTTTACGTATGACGTAGCGAGTGACTGCTATCATGCTTATTCATAGTAAATGGATGATTGACTGTTAAGTTAACGATATAGTTCAGCCAATGTGGATGTCTATGCCTGAAATTTCTAATTGTCGAGTTAGGCCGTATTTGAGGGTCTAAAAAGCGTTGAAAGCTACGAAAAATTGCTATGTAAATATATTCCGGGCGACCATTGAAATTCCATGAGCTGCTGAAAATTTATTATACAGCGTAGCAATAAGCGACAGCAAGAGCTGATTGACGTGACATTTGAAAAACATTTTCGCATTTCATGTTGTAGCCTATGTTATTTTTACCTCAGCGTTCTTAATTTATAAGACAAGGAATTTCTATAAATTGCATTTATACCATTGCGTGTTTACTCGAATTTATCCGCGTGGAAACAAATTCTCATCCTTAAGTTGGAGGCATTATCTGCCGTACTATGAATTGCTGAAACCTCAAGTTTATACAAAACTAAATGCCAAACCCAGCATTACATTTCTGTGGTCGCTGCAACATCCGCATCAAAGTAATAGATGTGTGTAATGTATTGAATGCTGAACATGTATATATTGAGGTTACCGATGAAGTGCATATTAGATGAGACAAGTGCCTGGCGGAAGTACACACTCAACTATATGTGCTCATAAGAAGCACTGTTATTGAGAATGTGAACATGTATAAATGCACACTCATGTATTCATTCATCGATATACACAGTTGTTGGTAACGTGCGCATTTAACGTAACGTTCACACATTTACACAGATTAAGAAAGGCACTTTTTGACGTAGGTATAAACATATTTAAGTACACTAATCTCGAATGCACACACAAAACGCACTGTTGTTGAAAGCACTTACACAGTACTTACTTTGATGTTCTGAATAATATGTATTAGATTTATGTAAAGCGTGTTACCTCATAGTGGCATAGCATACACATTTTCTGAAACCTGGAAACCTGGTAAGAAACAGACGCAAGAGTATATAATAAATTACTATTTCCAATATTTCGCAAAAAACCAAAAGTATATGTACCGGTTGTGACGTTCAAGTTGATATTTACTGATATTTGACAAGGCATAAAAATGGGCAAATAGTTGTTGTTCTACTATTAAATTCCCGCACTGTTTGCCACGAAAAATGCAGTTACGCATTTCTCACCAAAACGACACCTAGTGGCAAGATCGCACATTTTCATGATCCAGGATAGGGTTTTACATGGCTATCAGACCATGTCGGATATGAGATCAGTTGGCCAGTTATTGGTGCATAGACTTGATGGTGGCGGAAGCCGTTACCAACCACGGTTACGTTAACAACCCTACGTAGGCGAGTATTCAAGCAATCCTCTGGCACATAATGATCTCTCCAAGGGATTCAAACCTGCGAAGAGCCGTAAGGTAATCATATATCACATTAGTTTTCATTCTGAGAACGTTCAGATGAGATCATTCACGTTGATCTGGACGCGAATCATTCAAGACAATGCAGTTTGAGTTTACTAAACAAACAATTATGAATGGAATCCAAATTTTAATCACATTTAAGATTTTTCAGCGTCATCAAATTCTATTGTTTTATGGTTGAGTTGATAAACAGATTATGATCAGGTCAAATATATTAAATATTCGGCTAATCTCTTCTCCCTCCTTCGTTTAGTAGTAACGTCGCAGAAAGATTGAAATTCTCAATCTCTTACGGGCGGAAGAAATGACGATAATATGGCTTTATCATGAGGCAAACTCTCGTGCCATCACCAATCTATGTCGGATTTGGGATTCCACCCTATATATTGACTCCATTTCGCCACCTAGTGGCGCTCTATAAGACATTGATGTATCATGATGTCGATATTTTATATAATAGTAAAAGCCGGGTTAAGTTTGTTTGTTTTTTATTTTGTTTTCTAGTATGACTTCGTTTGCATACATGACTAAATATTTTTTTTGGTTTTCGAGACTTTGTTACAAATTCCAAAATCTACTCTCACTACTACCCCGCAGCTTTTTCACAAGAGACACTTACTTTCGATGCGCGGAGTATTTTGTTTGAATCTTTTGCCAATTAGCAGTTTTGTCACTGTCGCGCTACACGGGGTTAAAATAATTATTCAGAGCTGGTTTTAGGAAGAGCGATATTTTTCTTGTTCGGTAAATCGTACAGACTGCAACGCGTATATTTTTAAACATCATCTGTCTCTTAGGAATCAGTGGCTACTTGCTCGAAGCCTTGGTTAAATTGAGAGCGTAGGAAAACCCTATACGAAACACCGAATACAGGAATTTACTCATCATTGTACACAATTCCATCTGAGGTACCCGGGGTGCAGTAGCATGTTGCAAGCCCAATCTTTATCACAGACGCTCACTGGTGAACTAATCCAACCCACCCTACCTCATTACCCCACCAACACGTGGCATTTAAAAAAGGGATTGAAATGGGTTCAATTAATTCACTCGCAGCTCTATTTGGGATGCCTGGGGATGTGATAACACGATTTAATCACAATCTATATCAATACTAATGATATGCTTGCTAGTTTTCATTCCTGCAGTCATACCCAGTCAATCTCATAACTATATCCAGGCAAAGTTTTAAAAAACAATATTTTATTTTACATTTAAAAATAACACCAGCAATAACGCCTTAAAGCAAACATGGAACAGTCTCGCAGATTTATATTTTTACAAGTAGATAGGTTTCAATGCCATGGTGTTACATTTCTGCACGAATAGGAAGAATTTAGAATGAGAGAGGGGGTGTTGGAATATGAAGCAATAGAGCAATGTCTAAATATGTGAACACGAATGTCATATTAAAATGTTTCCACATGGCGTTATATAAAAGTGTTACCGCAAATTCAAATGGTGAAGCAAAGTTTTGATGGAAATATGGGGTCCCTAACAATGCGAGAAATTTTAAAAATAAACTATCAGATGAACACACAACATTATTCTAAATATTCAGAACTAGAAGTAAACTATACTCTATTTTTATGATTACGCGTTCGCATACCATTCTTTTGAACCTTTGAATACCGTATAGCTTTTTAATACTGCTAAATTAAAGTAGGACTTAGACCAAGGGTTGGCAACTTCTGAGCCGGATGTGGGAAAATCAAGTCCTCGGTGGGCCGGATTATAACATGAATAGTATTCAATATCTTAATCACATATATATTCGCTAATGCAAGACAGAAAGTTATAAATCGCGTTTAAAGTAAAGTTTGAACTTTACAAAAAATAGAGACCAAAAAACACATAATGAATTTATCATAATGTACACAGTTTTACCAATCACATTTTTGTTTCAAAGACGCAACGCCCTCCAACGATTATCCAATCCGAGCATTTCTTTAGCGATGAAACTCCCGGAATATCGAGACAGTTTTCAAAATCTTTTGCGTTCTCTTCGGGGACAAGTATCCATGCTATATGGGCCTGTGCTGCGAGAACGCACCTCCCCTTTAAAGACCCGGACCCGTTCGGGGGATTCTTGAACCTACAACTTCCAATTGTAGCGGGCTGGAAAAAAAGGAATGAATTAGGTTCGAATAAGAATGATTTACAGTTGTTAGACGTAATATTCTGATGAAATGCTGTTCACTTACAGTCCGGGTTGCGCGATTCAAACTATTTTTTTCCACTGTCCTATTTTAGCAGTTATTGTGGTCATTGTTTTAAATAATAGCGCCACCCCGTGATAAAAAAGTTCTGTGTGTATTATCACTAGATGGCGTTGCAACATGTGACATATTTACAGAAATAAACCCGGAGTTAGCAGGAAGCCGGTTACAAACGTAGGAATTATACATATCAACATCACAAGAAATATGCCGGAATAAAAGTTTAAATGTAACGTTGTTTCAGACATAGAAGACAACTGTTGGGCTTTATACTTCCAACGGTATTGAAAATACTTCTGTATTTACGATACAGCAGGTATTCCATACTGTTCTATACGAGGTCTGAAATTGAGATAAATCCCCCTATAGCAAGAAACACGCACAAAATAATAAATAAACATAATGCCGTTTTAGACATAAAATATGGATTCCCGGGGTCAGAAACTATTGGAAAAAAGGTCCTCTTGTATAAAATATGACTCATCATATTATAAAATAATGCTGTTTAGTGCAATAAAGTCATTTAAATGTTCACTTTCAACTTACAATTGGATGAGCCAATGTTGCCTTCGGTGCTTCGGGTGTTCGCATCAGTAGGGCTGAGTGAACTTGTTCGACCTGCGAAGTAAGAGTTGGATTATAAAAATTAGTTGTTAATCTGTGTGTCTACTTTATGGAAGGGTAGCTGGATTTTATCAAGTTAACTCTAGTAATGCTAAATTTTGTGTGAAGGGCGTCGCACCGATAGCAATTTGATTCATTGTTTAACACTGGTTGGTCCTTACACAGAAATTGCGATGTTTGGCGAAATTCGAGTCAATGGCGAGTGTCGTGACTTTGTTGTTACAGCGTAGGACTTATCTATGTTGGCTTAGCATGCTAGAGCTAGGTGCCCTTCGTCCATCAATCCGGGACAAAATTTCTCTCTAAGCGCATGAACATAAATCTGTACCGGTATTGCTTATGATTAAATTCACTACACTATATAAAATATTCTTACCGTATATTGTGTTTTGCACATCCCGACATCCCCAACAACAATCTCAGAAGCCTTCACTGATCGAGGTCCGTTCACAAATATCGGTAGAATAGTTCTCTGTTTTGACATTCCGCCGAGGATTCGCTGCTGCGACCCGGACCTCACTAGATTTGTAATACCAATTCATATATATGTTAGTATCTTGACTGAGCAGATGATTCAAATATTTAGAATCGATAAAAATTGAAGGGGGGGGGGGGGGGGGGGGTAATTTCCGAATAACCAGACTGGTATTATGATAAAACGCACATGAGTTTTTATTGGTCTTTGCGCATTATGGTATGAATAATCGAATTCTAGGAAGGAAAGCGTCTTATAAGGCGAACGATGTTTGAGGATAAAAAAGATTTAGAGTCCACCTATGGTCCGTAAAATAGGGCAAGCCTTTATACAAGTGGAAAACACGCGCTCCCCACCGACGCTTGATTATCTGCATTCTTTTTTACGGTTCTGGGTCCGTCCAGTTTATCGAACCAAATCGATTCTGGTTTGCATTCGATTTAATATTCCTGAACTCAGAGGTGAATAAAATAGTAAATTTTTGGCTTATTTTAAGATTCTGGATTTGCGTTCTATTCGATTTGATATTTCTAAGTCAATAGTTGATAAGAATAGTAAATTCATTAGCTTATTTTTTGACTGAACCAATCCATAGGATCATCACCCACCTTTGTCAGGCTGTACAGCCATGGGCATCACGTCCTCGATCATTGTCAGAGTCATTCCTTTCTTATTGTCGCCATCCCAGTTCTCTGTCTCCTCTGGTGGCGTGTCTCCGTATTCCACGACTCGTCTTGTTTCAATCTTGAATCTTAAAATATAGATATAATGTATTAACCGGGTAGAAGTCCATAAAGTCAGTAAGGTGGGATGTCCTGGCTGGTAAAGCGTTAGTCTTAGCGGTTATGACATTGTAGATTACACATCAGGGCGTCATGGTATGATACATTTTATAGGCAATGCCTTGTAGATTGCTCCAAAAACAGTAACTCTTACATATCGTTAAATATCAGTAGAAGTTTTTGTACAGGGCTTTGTTGGACAAGCGATCATATGACTGAATAAACCCGGTATCGAATCCTAGACCTCTAACTTACCTCGATGTTCCATTTGACATCATCAGCTTCAGTGTGTTCATCCAATCATCGTTGTCTTGCATCATCGCCATTGCTTTGTCCAGAGAAGCCTAAGAGAGAGCGAGAGAGAGAAAAGTTTAGCTTTTCATAAACAGTTAACACTGGCCTATTCAGAATTTAAATAAAAGCGGGGACATTTTTAAAAAAAAGTGACGTAATGTAACCCGACAACTTTGTGCAAAAAGGGGGTCATGCTAATATTGACGTCACAATATGTTTGGGAAGCATGGAGTAGAGAACATTTCTCAATACGTTTCCTAAAGAGGCTAATGCTGGCCTCGTGCCTTACACTTGGGGTAAAACTCAATAATAAATTAGGCAGAAAATATCTAATAATAAAAAAACGTCTGTTTACAATTTAGTGGATGCTTTTTTAGAGACTTGTTCATGGGAAAAAGTGCGGACAATGTTAAATATTTACCTGATTTACAAGAACTTTTTCTTGGTCCGCATTTTTCGGAGATGACGTAGTCGGAATATTCGTGGTGTGAGGTCCCGCAGGAAATTTATAAACTGAGACGGGCGTTGCTACAGTTACAGTGACGTAGGCAGTGACGAAAACGAGAAATTTTATTCCTTCCATTGTTGTAAGTTTGATCTTCGTGAAATATAGTAAATTATTTAAACTTAAAGATTCTAAGGCAAATCATATTATATGTTATATGCATCGATTAGCAAATATTCTAAGTGATTTAAATTTTGTTACACACTGACACTAATGTATTCCCGTAACATTTTTATGTTCTCTACTGTTGGTGGGAGTTCCTGCGTCCTCTTACAATTCTACATACCAACTGACTAGTTATTCCCTTTCAATGAGTCCTATTCAATGCGGATTCGTATGCTCATAATGCAAGGATGCTGTAGCAAGATTAAAGATAACTATCCCAAGCGATCTATCTATCTTGCTGCGCATTACGACAAATATATTTCTGTAACGTTTCGTCTGGCCAATGTCAGACTTCTCCAGACAAGCATACCTGTCTACTGTGAACTGTTTCCCTGAGAAAGTCTGTCTTCTTCCTGACGAAAAGTTATAGAAATACATTTGTATTATACGCAAAGCTGTAAAATCTGTCTGAGGCATCAAAACTTTCGTTTGGCACTAATGATAATTTATCTCTGATTTGCCAATAACAAGGAAGTCGATGCACGTTTAGCTTCACGAACCGATACTGAAATAATACTTGTCTGCAAAATACGAATAATTAGTTACAATAAAATATTTAAAAAAAATTTCTTCAGCTAACTGAGAATGTTTTGCACAAAACCTTGTTACATATGAGCCATAAGGTGACACGACGGCGCCGGACAATTTCCCAAATTGCAATTTTCTGGTGAATTACGTGAATTACAAGTAATATTATGTTGAACATGCCTTAATTGCCATCTATTTCGTGGCTTATGGTTTATAATACTCTGTAATGCGACACCAACTTTAAAGTCGGCGATCATTTCTATAATTCACTGAGCTATTATGGTTATGAATGCGCATTCTGTCACAATTAAATTTTTAATATATGTTTTCCATACTTGTTTAATTCATATCGCATCTATAAGCCTTCCACTCTGAGCAAGGCATTGTATAAGCAACATTTGTTTGTTAACAGCTACTATCTCTTGAAAATATAGATGTCTTTTGGGTTCGGCATCACACTCCCAATTTATTCCACCCTGGGTGTGGTGATGGGTATTGGGTTCGCCTGCAATGCAAACAGTTGAATACAACGCGAAACAACTAAGCCATGTATAAGAGAAAGAAGCATTAATTAAGACTGAGCGGCCACTACGTTTTACCTGTCATGCGCGCGTGTTTTGTTGGTGCTAGATATATGTCGATATAAAATCTAACTCATAGAAACCTGGCAAATAAATCATGTTGAATTTCTGTTGTTTCAAAGTGGTGTTAACTGGAAGAGTCGTACCGTATATAACAATAGACGAAAGCTAGCCCATATAAAATTAGAAAAAGTTTATTATTAATTACTTTCTTCAAGATTTCATTAATATTAAACCAAACATGACTATTTATACATTCCATTATTTTTCGGCTATTAGGCTAACAATACAGATTCGAATCTGAATCAATATCTTGTCACCTTATCACCGACAGTCACTAAGATCTGAATCACGGCGTAAATACGGCAATGTGACTTATATTCACACATTTATACCTTCCAGCTATTCTTGAGAAATTAAAAATTCCCGAGTCCTCAAGTGACATCTGACTGTTGTTTATAGAGCAACACCTCAAAATTCAGAGCCAAATTTAGTTTTCCACTAATACTAAACGCTTTTTCAATAATTCGTGTTTTGCTCTTGAGATTCCACTCGAACTACTTGACTTTATTGAGAAAATTACGATTAAAGTCTATTTATTTCAGGGAACGTCAAAAACTGAAATTTATTTTAGGTATTATCGTATACTTCAAATTTTCGTAAGTTGTAATCCACTGCAATAATTCAATAGTTCCCATTTTTGAAATCCGTTTTTGATCAAAAAAATAAAAAGCCGAAAACAGTTGACATTAAATATGACTGGTCCAAAAATAGGTTCACGTATTGTTCTCTGCATATCAGTAGGTGCTGGTCTGGGTCTTTGTACTACTAAGGCATGGCAACCGCTTGGCAGAGAAAGAGTACCAACATAGCGTTGAAATGCCGACGTTCAGAGCTTATACATGTCTGCAAACCGCATTTAGCTGTTTGCTTGGAATTGCAAGCGTGCTGATTTTTAATAGACTGAACACTGAGTTCGACGCAAAAATCCAAATTTCGTATCGACTTGAAAATCAAATTTGAAGTTCGACTCAAACTTAGGTTCCTGAGTCTTAGCAGTAATTCCACAAAATAAGTTCGGAATTCGGCTTCAACGCATAAATTGGTCCAAAACGAAACGCTCGTTATTTGAAGATTCCAGTCTGAAGTTGAAAGATCAATTAAAAGCGAATATTTCAGATGCTTGATCAGAACCAAAACAAAATTTCCGTGCAATTCTACACTCAACGAGAAGTTGACACTCTTACTTTTTATTATCCGTCCCTTCTCATCTACCTTGTCTTAGCTTTGAATCTCTGACAACGACACAGACACACCAATGTGGCTTTTATATCCATATCTGCTCGTCAGATTTTTTTGCCAAAATACGTCGACCTGTCATTCACATTCATCAAATATTTCGCCCGCAGCGATATTTTCTGTCGTCTGTTTATGTGTAACATGCTTCTGAAATAATGTGTGACGACACAAACCTATTTTCTGAATTTAACTGTTACCTCTTATTTTATAATTATGACACAACAAAATAAAATCATTATCTTTGTGTGTATTGTTGATAAAGCATGAAATTGACAAAATTTGATTGTTTAATTGCGTCATTCATAAAAAAAAAATAATTAATTCAAATCAATTGTCAATTAAACTAAACATTGAAATAGACAATTCACGCACTTTGTAACGTTGGATGACGTCATAGAGTACACCAATATTAATTACGTTACTAAATTATTATGCTTCTTATTCGTGACAATGCAAAACTAGTCATGCATACCAAATCACGTGATTTATGATGCATCCATATTTGATTGGTGCAACAACAGGATATCCGGCTTTCACTTCTCGCTAATGCAAAGGTTGGCGAATACTCTACATTACTAAATATCAGATATCTATAGAAATATCCGCTTTCTTTCCTTGCTAAGTTTTTCATGAATTTTCTCTCAAGGAGCATTACTTTTGTGAAATTTATTGTATTTGTAAGAGAAATAAAATGCAAATGTCGCATTGATTGTTTTCCCTTAAATTTAAAAACTTACCAAAGAATATTCGCTTGCCAACCTCGCTAGCTTTCTCCAAGATTTTCAATAAAATTTGTTTCGTAAAATTTTGTTCAGAGCCAGTGTTTGTGTTTAAATACTATTGTCAGATGATAGATTGTGGTTCTCTCTTGTTCTTTCCAAAATTTGATCGGGTAGGCGATATTGTACGGAAAATTACTACACCAGATACGATACCAGTGGCTTCAGTGCCTTGTTCGGAACGAAAGTCATTAAAAGCGCCGTACAAAAAATCGAAGTTAGTAATCCTAGCACAGTGGCCGATTTCATTAACTCACTCATGTATTTTCACATTGCTCTTTTTTTCCCTTTAACTTTCTATTTTCCCCTTTTAATGGTGTCTCTGGAATTACGAAATTATAACTTCAATTCTCCTTAGTTATTTACAGAGACATTACCTAATTTCTGATCTCATTGTTTGTTTGTTTTACTATATTTAGTCTCTACTTTAAGAGAAAATCAAGTGTTTTGTTTATAAAATCCCCCGATTTAGGTAATATACATAATTATAAACCTATATTAATCAAGTTTTATAGTTTGCACATGACCATTTCTTCGTTAATAGCCGGACCTTGTGACTTGACAATTCTTTGGATCAACGTAGGAAGTCCCCTATAGCTTTGCGCAATAAATGAGCCTGATATAAAATTTATTCAATTAGGCTGAATGGCCCAGTTGTCAAAGCTTTGGACTTGGACCATCGCGGGGGCAGGTTAAAATATACCCGCCACTTTAACCAGAGTGTAATAAATTCGGTGGCATTCCGCTTCTTGCGCAAAGTAGTAGCTTTCTTTATACATATCAGTGTCCGTCCAGTTCGGAGTGGAGGAATAAAAACCCCATATTAAAGAATTATTTCAAATCGACTTTTTGCGTCTAGTTCTGACATGGTCAAACTACAACCCGCGGGCCAAATCAGGCCCATTGGTTGATTCAATCTGGCCCGCCTGATGCTGCCACAATCAAACTAAAACCAAATTTTATTGAGGCTTATTGTTTTCCACTTTTGGATTTGTAACACTGTAAATATTGTTCATAAAATGCAACTTTCTACGTCACACTCACATGACCTACCTCTGGTCTCGATCGTTCAAAAAAGTTTCACATTCACGATTTCCCCGTTCGTCATAATAATATTTTTGTTTATTTAAATCTCTCAAAATATCCACAAGTGGGCGTCGAGAGATCTTGAAAAAGTAAGACCTGGAACGAAGCCGAAGTCATCGTAACAGACACGAGGTTTTAAAAATAACTTTCCGATCTAAAATTATATGAGATTCGAATTAATCACATCACGATGTTTCGAGACAACGAGTATTTGTCACGCGATGACACGCAGAGCTCAAAATGAACAATAAATTTTTTATTTTTGCTACTTATTAGTGATTTCACGCTTTGAAAATAAACGTTGAATTATTGTATTGTATCTTATAAGATTTCCAAGCATAACTATGTTTTTTATTTTTACTTTGTTCAATTTGTGATAAGATAGCCTAGTACGTCACGGTTAATTACTATCCTGTTATCTTCGCTGCGTACAGATCTTGAAACCGCTGGCTTTTTCGATTTCGAATTTTTTTTTTTCATCCTATATCGAGTTCGACATTTGTGTATTTCTTGTCACCAAGATTTTTTAGGCCCAAATCAATACATCACAGTAGAGATATACAGCAAATGAGTTTCGGTATTTTCAGTTTCCAAAGTAAATTTGTCGTTTTCACCTAATTCATAATTTTTGACGTCAGTGTGCCACTTTTCTTGGAGAAAAATAGCAAGTAATTTTATCCGAATAGTAAAAAGCCGAAACTGCAAAAAATAATTTTTCTTCTGTTCAAACAAGATGATGCGCAAAAATCGAATAGCTAAGTGCTTGGAATTGATCCAATCTTAAACGTTTGCTTTTTCGGTTTCTGAAACGAAATTGTGTGTTAAATCTAAATCCCGACTTTCCTTTCTCTCTGAGCTATGTGCAAGAAGCCATTGATAACTGAGAAATTACTAAACTTGCGGTATTTGTTGCTCCTACACTGTCATAGCACTGACATGGGCAAACTATGGCCCTCGGGCCGAATTCGGCCCGTTGGGTAATTCAATCTGGCCCGCCTGATGCTGCCACAACCAAACTGAAACCAAATTTTGATGTTTCAGTTAAAAATGAATCAAGAAATTTGTTAAGATTGCGATTAAATTTAGTCTTTTTTTTTTGTTTTCCACTTTGGCTTTTGTAACACTGTAAATATTGTGCATAAAATGTACCTTTTTACGTCACATTTGCATGGCCCGCCAATCTAAGCGGACAAAATCTTTGGCCCGTTGTTCGGAAACTTTGCCCATCTTTGGTATAGCAAGTACGAATGCGTAGAGCGCACTTTGAGTGAAGTTGTGGACCCGACCATAACTAACAGTTAATCAGACATAGATATTCTGAAATGTATTTAATTTATTAAAAAATGCAACGTTGAGTTCACAAAGATGAAAAATATTCCGATTATAAATAATAAATATAGCCCATAATATTCAATATATTTAACAATTTGATACAAATAAAATATAAATTCTGTTATAGTGGTAAACTGTTTAATAATCGGGAACATATTTTATTTATAAAATGCTTTCGCATTTTTGCTCTCCTAACACATTCGTAATTTCTATTGTTTAATAGGCTAATTTTTTGTTCCAAAAAAACTTCAAGTTATTTTCATTTCAAAATTTGTTGGTTTGTTCAAAAAGTCACGACGATTAAAATATATTCACCAAATTGATGAAACAATTTGAAGACGAGAAATTGTTTTTTGTATGATTTCAAATAGGATGTCATGCAGTATACAATTTTGATAAATTCAGGCACACTTGATATTCGGTATTCGAATTAATATTATAATACTCACGGGGATTTGTTACAACGAGTATTCATTGCAAAACATTTTTTGGAAACTCATAGATAAGATCTCATAAGACCGTAAAAATTAAGCGTTCGCACTAATTAACACATGAATATAGTACAGTGGTAATTAACTCTGGGTAAATAAGAAATAAATAAAGATAATAACTGTGCAGATAGTACGTATAATAAGTTATGTTTGAAAATAAAAGATGCATTAATGCTATATATGTGCCAGTGTGGCGTGGTTGTGGCGAAAGCTGCTGAGGAGGGGAGTTTCCCGCAATAGGTATAAATAGTCAATGTCAAATGGGATATTTTTATTTAAACTTTGTTCAACTTATTACCGCGTCAAATAAACACGTAATATTGGATAAATACAAGTTTTTAAAAATACCAATTTTGAGATATTTTCCTAAATATTCTCTCCAAATAAGGCGGTTGTAATAAGTTTGGACTTGACGAGGAGGACCAAGTATCGGAGGCCGATACCCGATTCATATATCACAATGAAGCTAATAGGATTGGTTTTATGAGCCAATAGGTCAAATGAAAATAACTTTTTCAAAAAAATATATAAATTGGAGCGAATTTTTTTTATAAGCGACCATGTAAGCATCTGCTTGTGTCTGATATCACTCTGATTTAGAAAAATAATTGACAATATTTTATACAAATTCACGATGTCGGTTCGTTATATTGCTCATGGAAATTACTTCTACCTTAACCCATAAACCCGTATTCGCGTTATAAGTCATTACCGATGATAATTTAGGCGATCGCAGTTACGAATTTTTTATCTATTTTTCTTCAGTACGCAATATCCAGGTACAATAATATAGTCCCAACACTGCATGTCCGATGAGTTAGCAATCGCAAAACAATTTTCTCTGTTATGATGGGCCATGTCAGCCTGTGTTGCTCTCACCCATGCACCATGCGGATAGCCAACCACCACACATTCCTCGTTGCCAGACCCTTGAGGAGGGTTCGAGAATCTGCACTCTATGTCCCTCGTGGCCTGAAAGATTAGATTGAAGTTTGATTAATGTGAAATATGAGTAATTTTACGGTTATTTTATATTAGTTGCATGAATGTTAAAAAGAATATGAGTTTGTCAATGTTTCTAATCTTCATGAAGAATATTCAACATTTTATACGAGTAATGAATGAAAATAATATAGAGTTTATAGAACAGGATATCTCAATTTTTATTTGTAAGACAGCTTTCTTGAAGCAAGGCACTTATACGTTCACAGCGCACTCACTCAAGAGTAAAGGGGTCTCAGCATGCAATACCCCACGAAAAGCTGGTTCGTGTTATTATGTTTGGTCTACTAGTTGCAATTCACAGATAGAGAATACGCCCTTTTCAGTAACTTTGCAGTAATTTGGATGTCTTGCCCACAACAATCGCTTAAATCGCAGCTCTCAAATTTTTCTTACTGTGATTTCTACTCGCTGAAGTCAGTATACATTCTGTCACACTACATAAAACAAGCAAATGTGCATTCAAAAAATGTTGTTGATGTCGCTAAGGCTTTAAATACTTACAAGTGCTTGATACAGAGTTACTTTGCGATTCGCACTTCCTCTTGGAAAATATAAATATCCTTCGTTGATTCGTTCGGCCTTTTAAGAAAAAAATATTGTATCAGTGTTGTAATGTGTCGGCTGGCCTGTACACAGAATTGCCCGAAGAGAATATCTAGAAAAGCGTTTCCCAGCCAGTCGGCCGCGTTTACATTAAGACTACGTTGCATGGGGATGCATTGTTATTTTTCTCATATATTAACATTCCGTGGGTCGCACAAAAAGAAATGGCAATAAAAGTAGTTCGCGAGCTAGTCGTTCGTAATTCTGTTATGCGCAAATCTTTTTACACACCATTAGTAACTCTTTTATCGCTCTAGCTTTTTTAAGTTGCTCAGAGCATACCGGTATTAAAATCTATCTAGCTGATAACGCGACAGTGGTATCTTGCAAATGTCCTATCAGAAATTGACAATTTTAACTTTTCTGTCAGTACTAATTCCACTTCAAAGTGAGATAATGTGACCTTGATTTTAGAAAGAAAACTCAAATAAAAACGGGACACTTATCTTCGCAGTAAGTAATGCTTTTGAGAGGAATGAAACACTTACTGATTTTACAATTGTGCTGCAAGCTCCTATGTCACCAGTGATAGGAATCTTCTGCGATGAGATCAGTGCTCGAGCTGTTGGGGTCGAACTAGGACGTTTAGAAATGGCTGAATCAAGGCCGGGTGGGGGTATAGCTTGTCTGAAGCCTAGAAATCTGGCCCCACTTCCGACTCTGGCTGTTGTTGTTGTTGTTGCTCGTGTAGTGCTGGGGGGTGGAGGGGGAGTGTCGTCAAATTTAATCGAAATAACGTTTCTTATTTTTACTCCACGTCTCAACTGTAGAAGTCTCGATATGATTGAATTCCATACATGGGAATCGGCACTCGTTATCAAACCATTTCTCGCCTGTTAAATAATGAAACAAAGTTTATTACTTATTTTTTATATTAACCTTTTGTGACTATTGATCCCTTTCCGGGGACTTTTAACACTCATTCCCTCCTGTTTATCATTACAGTGGTTTTATTGCGTTATTTTGATTAGTAAATTCCAAATTATCTTATGATCAAACAATTTATGCATTCTAGCATTGTGGTCCCACTCTAACTGACCTGTGACCCCATTGCTGTGCGGGTGTATCCAGTTCGAATCCGAGTCTATGCAAACATTCAAAGTTCTTAATCATGGTGTGATATGTTAGATATTTTTTGGGAAGCAGATATTACAAGTGAAAAAAAGCCCAAAATAGCCCCAGTACGGTTGGTTCAAATTTCTTTCGTATAAACCAGTATCTGACTGGAGTTGCAATCCCGTAAAAACACACATTTTCGTGGGCATAACCTATTGGCCAATCCCCAGTTCACTCCTACCGTCAATATGTATTATTCAACTAATCATGTCAAATCTAAACTCTATTCAATATTAGGAGTTTGTGGAACCTTGACTTGTCGGATAATTCTGTAATTCATTTTTCTCCGAACGAATTTGCAACAAATAGTACATGACTTTCTCTAGCTCTCATCTCCCAACAAATATGAAAAACAAACAGCTACTCACCACCATGTTTATCGACTTAGGCGGATCGATAGGAAATTTCGGCTGCGGGGTTGGCGGCCTTGGAATATTTTTGATCCCGACAACCTGAGGTGAAGGCGATGCTCGAACAAGTGACACAACCAGAAGTATATTTAGAAGGTGATTCATTCTCCCGCGCTTTTTATATCGTTTCGTTTGCGTAAGAGTTTCGATGTTTTCCCTCGCTTTTGTAGATAATTAACTCTTAGTTCTGTGACGTTAGTTTAGTAATATCTGAAACAAAAAATATTTATTAAATATACTATAAGAAAAAAGCTGCAATTTTACTTGTATTTTATCACGATTTCTTGTCAAGGTTAATGTGTGCACTCGCAACACTATTACTTTTTATTTGAATTTTAAAAATCTCTTCTGTGGAAAATTATCATCTCATAACGACAGCAGGTTTGATTTTTAAGACAGCCACACTAGTGCAGTACCAATCAGGTGCGACGTTAATTATAAGGTCTATAAAGAAAACAATAAACCAACATTTAATTCTACCTCTCCAGTATAGCTTGGTCAATATGCTAACAATAAGACAATTCAAATTTAGAATAAACCCAAGATGTAATATAGGCAACCTGGAAAGATAACGGTTATTTCAGATCTAGTAGATTTCTATGCACCAGTGGCTTTACAGGGTTCAAGTGAAGCTCACCAAATCATTAAAATAAATATCTATCAACACTACATACCTCTGCTCAATTCCATATAAAACTAAACTTCATTATTAACGAATCTTGTTGAAACTAAACTGCTTTCTGTAAATTCTTAGAGCAAAGAGTTCTATCTATATTAGATGGTTCAAATATCTTGCTTTCCACTTTCACGAATTTGAATTCTGTATCGTTTGCTCGGCCAAAGTAGACTTCCTCACCATTCAATAAGGCCGTTTTGATTCCTGCTACAGTATCCTTGCTGTAGGGATATACGGACTTATTAACGTGAAACCAGTGAGAAAGAAACAGTATTTGAGTTACGCGTTACCTAAAATAATATCAGCCTTGCAAAAGCAACTCTCACTTCTCGCCACTGCACTAGATTCTCCCGTAATATGTGTACCAGCTTAGGGTTAGGCCATAATTTTATTCCGATATTCCTTATTTTAGTTCTTTCATGGGTTAGGTGACTGTCTGTGTTAGCCAAGTGAATATACCCCCTGCCCATAAGTTTCAGTCCCTTTACACAACTTGATGTAAAGTAGGCGAACAAAATTAGTTACTTCCATATTGGTACACATACTTCTGAAGCGCCCTAGATTGTATTTTTATTCTTATGTTTTAGTCTCGCTAACATGCGTTATTTATGCAAGTTATTATGAGTAATAACACTTCGGATTTTCAATTCGTGATTCAGAATTTTTTCTTTTGCAAACAAATTAATTTGAATTTTAAGTTTATGCAACAATTCAGAGATGGTTTCGATAAGACATAATAACCAGCTGTCACGTTCTGTGCCGAAATAAATTATTTTTGGAAAGCACTCGATGTCTCGTATTTCGTGGATTTCCGGTTAATCGGCGTGTCATATCTTTCGATCTAAGTATCATATAGCATAGAAATGAGTTTGGTTTTTATTCTACAGTTACTATTTCAAACCAACAGTATAACCGTTATTAATATTTTTACCGTTAAACTTCTAACTACCATTGTATCGGTAATTAAAATATTGTTTAACGTTACCTTTCCAAATTACTGTTATACCTGTTGTTATTAGTATTATAAACTATTACCCAAACTATCGTTATAACCGTTTTACTTTTATTCTTTTCAGCCGTTACCATTCAAACCATTCTTTTAACCGTTTTACATTCATTTCTACCAACCGTTACTCTTGCAAACTATTTTTCTAACCGTTTTACTATTTTCCCCTGGTATCGTTCCAAACTATCGTATAACCGTTATATTGTTTTCATTTACTCTATCAAACCACCCGTAAAACGCTATTTTTCCAAGTACCGTTATAACGGTTTGTGACCACCACAACCATTACCGAAAGTGCATAGGCATTAATAATTCATCATTAGTTTCACAAGGCAGACAAAACCTAATTATCCAAAGTAAATTCCATCGATTTATCGAAATCTGAAAATCTGACGTCATTTTAATGGTTTTATCCAACCCCGAAAAAATCGTAAAAATTTTTTTTCTGGAAATGAATGATAGTAAGTTGGTTATTTTACAATAACATGCATGACACATGCTTGCCCTGTTCTAGGATCGCGGTTAACACAGACAAAAATTTTGCGTGCAAAAGAGAGTTCACAACGTTACAATCTTTAATTCGTCGTCTTATTACATCACACTGTTTTCATAGTTATTTTAAACATTGCACGAAATGACCCGGAAACACTGAATTTCTTGAGTAATTGGTGAGAAGCTAACAATATATGTATCGTTATTTTCTAATAATTGCCCTGGCCCAGTAGCATCTGCATCTCATTGACATTTTAACGAAAAACTGCTGGCCCATTTAGCATTTCGATTTTAGGCCAAACATCATTGAAATTCTACATAATTACTGTCCAACATTCATTTTGATCGATTACATTTGATTGATGTTTGTCCGTATAATATGACTTGAGATCAATAGTTCTGCAGCCTTCTAAGGTAAACGCGTTCGTTTGCATTCTTAAAAAGTGTAAAAGCAATTTTGACTTTACTTCGATGCAACTGCGCACAAAAAAAGATTATTTCCACCAGTAATTTCCTTTTACTAGACAATTACATTAAGAATTGAACCTAGACACGGCTTATCGATGTATCTTCCATCCCTGGCAAATATTACTTATTTTTATGCGTTTAATTAAGCGATTGGCACTTTCATTTGTAATTTTCCGAACTCCAGACTGCGCAAGGGAAGGCCACACATGGCTGTAAATTTTGCGCTTTTTTAGTAAACACTGACTTCTAACGAAAAAGTCCCGAAAATCTATATCGAAGTGTGCTTCTTACTTCTGAAAAAGCATGTCTTACCTTATTTCTATGTTCTGGCTCTGTAAAAACATAACTTAAGCTTACTAAGTTATCACATTCGAACTTTTCACACAGGTCTGACTCCTAACGAAAAAGCCCCGAAAGTGTCTGCTCATAGTAACAACTTTCCCGCTTCCTTTCGACCGCATTGCCAACAATATACCAGTAGATATAGTAAGGTTTAGTAATGTTAGGTGTTATGTTACAGCCTGTCACAGGATGGCTCGCTTTTCATTAGTCATGGAGTCAAAATATAATTTTCACAAAATCTAATATGCGATTGATTATGCGAGCTGCGGTCCAGATGGTTGAAGTTACGATTAATCATATTCTATACTTCAAATCTTCGTTCCGAACAAGGCACTGGACAAGCGAAACAAAATCTCATATGCAATCGATTACGTCTACCCCGATTTGATTTGAGTTTTTCAAGCACCCTTCTGACCAGAAAAAAGCCTTAAACAAGCAAAATATGTTATTCGTAGTTCTGCTGACCTATTCCTAGAATATATATTGCGATTCAAATCTGAAATTTTCTCCCCGCATTGCGTAGTTCCTTTACCGTTGGCTGTATATAAACAACCGCAAACCCTCTACATATCGCCTCGAGATCTCGCAAGCTTATTTTCATTTGAGCAAGTTCAACTGTAATGAATAGGTATAACCTGAACCAACCAGCCAAGCATAAAATGAAGGATATAGAATCCATTATAATCGGTCCATGCTTGTTACATACCTGTCTCATTTGCTATAATATGCAATAAAATTCACGAATGGTTATTGTTACACAGATTGTAAATTGTTTATTGCGTCATAATGAGCCGCAGGTAAGGTCGTACAAAGCGCGAGAAATGTCATCGTCGTTAGTAAATGTCATTTCATACTTGATGGAGATGACGCGTGGGTTCAATATGGCCTCAATAAAGGGTATATTAATGTATAATATCGCATTTGGCTTGCAAAAGATGTTTATTAATCTAGAATCGAAGGTAATTGAGTGATGCGCGGAATTTTAATCAAAAAACGTCAATCGTTGCGAGTTCATTACTTTTTTATTTTTAACTTTTCTTTTGCGAAGTTAAAGTACCGATAAGAGGTTGTGATAAGTGGTTCAAAGGTGAACTTCGATTCAATTTCTGAAAGTAGTGACAAAGATGTCTTATTTTACATTAGTTTTTGATATTCCGTTTCGACATTTCTTAATCCTGCTTCAAATTGACCATAGCACGAAATTTAAATATAGAGTTGGATGTTGACGTAGCAACACGAAAGGTCAAAGTTGCCACAAATTGCGCTAGTTTCAATATTGCGCCACTATAATTATAATCAAACGAACGGTTAATCTGGGGTTGTTTACAGTGTCGTCATCAATATAGACACGTCACTACTATTATGTAAATATGGTAAATTCCTGTGTGTGATATGTCTCTTCCTGAAGTATGATGTCATAGAGTTATAGTATGACGATACAATCAAACCAATGTGACGAATATAATGAAATATCAAATAACTTTATGTCGTGGATTTCTCATATTGTGACGCTCATTCTTACCGCGTACCATCTGGTTCAGACACTCCTCTTTCTCAAGTATAATTGACATATCTATACTTGAACAGCTCGTAATCATCGGCGCTCCGGATGTATTCGTACCAAGATGACGCACAACCTGAACAACTCAACCTGGTACACATACTATGTTCAGGTTGTGCGCCATTTTGGTACGAATATTTCGGGAGCACCTAATCATCACCAGATGTATTGATGTTGAGCATAAATAACACACAACCGTTGTTACCGAAGCGATGTAACGTCACCAGCATTCCGAATTTCTAGACTGAAAAACTCCATCTTGGAAGGATATATTGATGACACAAGTATATTGAAATTCGAAACGCGGGCAACTTACATTGTTTCCTATAGCAGCGGTTGTGCTTCCTTTTCCCCCAAAATCTCTGCTTATTCGCACCACTCATAATCTAAGTCGCCCTGACTAACATCACTGCAAGAATGTCAGTAATTTTCTGTCCTAAACTAAGCTATCATTCTAATTCAAAGGTTCAATTTTACCCAGTGTACCTGTGTGTATTACAATCTATATCTAAGATTTTAATCTTGAAGATCAGAAAAAAAGCTCAAATTTGCAGGTGGTTTCTTGTCGCTAATATGGCACGAATCGATTTGTTTGCCTAATATTAATAGACTCTGATATTTTAATAATCTGTCTTTGTTTCCTGAGATATATAAAATCGATTTGTTTAAATGGAAATTTTAAGGTATTTAATCAGCTGCCGTCTAATCTTATGAGTTATACGCCCCCAGTGTTATGATCTATTAGGTTCATTTTAAATTTATAACCGACCGGAGCTGAATAGCCGAAACAATATCTCTGATCTCTGTGGATGCAATACACTGACCCGCTCAATATCTACACCAATGAGCAAGCTTTTTTAAAATGGGCATGGGAAAATGCTCCGTTTTTTACCTGTATCGTAGTCTTTTAAATGCTATAGCTAACTATGGTATATCAGGGTGAAGGGAGAAGCAAAATAAACTTTGGTTATTGAGCAGCGATATCAGAATTGAAAGCAAGAAGCCACAGAATTTAAACGAACAGAAATCTTTTCGGCTAGTTATTCCATGCACGCAATTTTTATACAAAGGTGTTCAATAACTCTTAACTACTAGGCCATAAATGACACTCTAGTTAAATCCAACTTACGACTCTCCGCTCAACATTGTACTCAATTCAAAACTAAACCCAATAACTATAAGCCAATTTCGTAAATTCTCTGTCGGATATTGTTCAACTACTGACTGAAACACGGTGTTCACCGGACATTTATAGATTTCGAACAACGCCGGTCTATAGCACCTGTGTTTCTGCGTCCCACGTATATGACGTCATAAAAAGTTTGGATACTGCTTTCTGCCTTACTATGATGTTAAATATGGAAACATTGCTCATAGTGATGTGGCAAATCAAGAGCCGATCTGGCGTATGTAAAAGGTGTATGCTTGTAATGTTAACGCGACGGTCTACATAGCGATTGGTTGGTTTCCCAACCGACTCCAAAGTATGCTTTGAGCAATAATTAGAATGAAAATCACCACTCAGTAGCAGAAACAGCATCATCATTCATTGCTACTACAATCAAGATTTACCAATAAAAATATGAATGGAACCGAATTTACCAATAACTCTTGGAACTTTTGATGAAACCTGAAAATGTTTCTGTAGCCAGTGGTGAGCCATGGCCTACTGATTGCGAATCGGTGCACTGATACGACAATATATTTAGTGAAGATTACCAACATCATAGGTCACTACAAACAAAGTGTTTTATAAAGTCGTACCCTTGTTTTGATACAGGGCTTTGCAAAATGCTTAGCGGATCGAAGATATCTTTCAGGGGATAGAAAGATATTTATAAACAGAGTTTTTAAATCAAACTTGATATATATGGTTTAAAGGAAATACACTGTTGCAATCGATGGGTTTGCTCGCACTGTGTTGTTAGAATAAGTCACACCTCAATTTCCCAGGCTCGTGTTTTAAATATATAATTCACGGCGCCATTCAATAATAGTTCTTATAAATTGCTCGTTTGGAGAGTCTGACTTTGGTCAGATATAATATTACAGAAAACATTCGTAAAATTGAGATGAGTTAGGAACCCTCAATACGGCTACTCTTTCTATCCGTGCATCAACACAGACGCAAAAAGCAATAGTAAAGTACACGCTACTCTACCGTATTTTAAAAAATATTGCAAAACATTTAGAAATCGTCAACACGCTTGTTTCCACGAAACCGGCATATACAGCTGGATTCAACTCTCAACAAACGACGTAAGACGCGCAATTTGAGGTACTTGATGTAACGACACACGTGCACTTTCCATCGACCTTTGCACATATCTTGTGCAGATGAATTGATACACTTTTCTTTATTTTGCCTTTATTTGGATTCTTTTCAAACTAGCTGTGCGTAAGACGTGTCATAGGTGACAAACGGGGGAATTTCAAAGAGCAAGTTACAATGGCTACAAATCACCTGCTTGGGCCGCGAATTCTTTTGCATTGGACTTGTCCGTAATTGGTGGCTTGGCAATGCTAAAATGGGAAAGATCTCATCGCTGATGTAGAGATTCACAATGAGGTTATTTTCTAATTGTAATGGTTCAAAAATTTCCCACCATTATTTAGACCCTCAAGACCGCGGCCTCTCTAGCTGTTACGGTCTAAACTGGAAATTAGTAATTTAAGAACCCTCCCTCCCCCCTTTTGAAAATTCATGGCTACGCCTCTGTTTATACAAATTAAAAACAAACAACAGATCATAAATGGCGGGGCGATAATCGCATAGTATTAGAAATTGTCGCTTTATTTCTCCTGTTCATATTTTGCTTTGTCATTGTCGGACATTGACACAGGCCATGGTCATTTATAAATTCCAAAACGTTTCTTTCAAGTTATTCCATATATGTTCACTACTTTACGTTGCGTTATTCCACGTTTCTATGATTGTGATATCACCATGCGCGTGAAGTGCCGCTCTGTGCGTCTTATGACAATTCCGACGTAGGCTGACTGATGTATAGTTGCGCTGTAGTAAGTGTGCTTCCTATCAGAGTGGAATTTACCAATTCAATCGCTCTCAACAATACTCCGGAATCTGTCATGTACTATCGTTGTAGTTGAACAAATTCTTAGGATCTTAATTAAAGCTTATTTACTCCAGTATTCATCGCATTGAAGTTGCAAAATAAATAATTAAAATAAAATAAATTGGGCAACAAAATATTTACCTAATATTGCATGTTAAACTAACTGCGCGTTAAATAGTTTGATGCAATTTTTGATAGTAAAATCTCAGCGAGTCACTGAAAAAGTCGATTATTATTTTAGTTTTGGAAAGAAGTTATTACACTGTTCCATAATACTTATAGATCAGTGACTCTTTGACCCGTAACTTGCGTCAAATTTTCACGTGAGTTCGTACGTTTTGCAACCCATTACGCTGACAGAGAATGAATGCATGGACGTAAAATATGAATATCTTAGTCATGTTTCAACATTAGAATGCCAAATAAAGTCAAAGATTCGGTTGAGCCGGCTGAGTTTTGAATGCTATTGCAATAAATTTCATTCACGACCGCATCGATTTTCCTTAACCGCATTCACTTGAATTGAAGAACGCCTTCGACCGAAGTCTTGAGGTTTTGCTTTGATTAAAAAAAGGAATATAATTTCACGTGGTCGTATGCATTTCATCTATCAGTATTTTTCCTTATATTTCGGAATGTTCCCGCAAATCAGATTGAAGAACTTTATTTTAAATAAACTCATGCTGTTGTTCTTACTCTTTTAGCTGAAGGTTTGGAAACTTATTTTGATTAATTACCACTTAGTGGCGTATCTAGGGTATGGATTGTACCATGGGCGTTGTTTGAAAAAGTGCGCAACAAAGAGAAAAGTTTAATGTTTCATAAGCTAATGTTAAATTGGAAATATTTGCAACTCGTATTTTTACTCGAATATTAACGTACAAGTATCTCAATTCAGCAACAGTCTGTAAAAATTTTCAGTCAACGATCAAAGCGCCGCGTTTTTAACTTTGCAACGGACACCATTTTTCGTAGATACGATATTGCTCCCACGCAACAAATGTCTTAGGCAAGTTTGCTGGCTTGTATTGCAAGATCAATGCTTAGGAATAATGTTTTCAAACAATCATTTTTTTTTGTTTCAAACCGACCGGGAAAGCATGATACATGATATTCCAACAATGTTACATCAAATAGTACGAGTTATTTTCCCTCCAAATTTGCACAAAACTCATGGAACGTGTTTTGAGCGGATGGAATTTTCTGGTAAAGGTTAAAATATTCCATTCAATGAACCCGAAACTGCCGGGGTCAGGAACAACAAATTTGAATATAAAATGGTTCCATTTGTACATTCTAAAATCTAATTTTAATACTTTTAAAATTTCTGAGAAATGTTGAAATCTCATCATATGTAATTAAGATTATTTTCTCGTTCATTTTTGCATAAATTTTAATTTTATGTCGTCACAGATGATTTGCAATTAGCATTATTGTGATTACACAAAGCGGATGTTTGTATTATTTCGATATCCATTATGACTCAGCTCATTCCAACATGCCTCATCACATTTTTGAATTAAGAATAGCCTGTTCCTACGTCAGTGACTGTGGCCCCATCAGAATTTCGTGGCGCAAGACGACGCCCCTTCCCCTATTTATGTGTCATGGATCAGATTTTATTTGCATATCAGTGTCTGTGGCGCCATCAGAATTTCGTGGCGTAAAACGACGCCTCCTTCCACTATTTGTGTGTCATGGGTCGGATTTTAATAGGTTATTTGCATATCAGTTTTGTAGAAGTTCTTTCGACAAGCAGACATCGATATGTAATTGCTGTTATGTTTTCGAAGAATCTTTCCAGTATGGCATGAAGCCAAATTATTTTAGCTTTGTATAATAAGAACAACCGTTGCCGCCCCTTTCACACCCCTTCTGTTACATGACAGTCTTTCCTAGATTCAACTTTTTGAGTGCTAACGATAGTTTGCTTAGGAGCTGTGAACCGGCCCATTCTAATAGAACAAACTAAAACTGTTATGTACAATAGGTCCTTGCTATGACCAATGCTTCTCACCCCAGCTACGTTCAAAAATTGTCAGGAATTTAGAAAAAACCGAAAAACCGCGCACCCGAAAACTTTGCTATTTATTTTCATGTTATTAATGCAAAGCTCCCAAACCTACAAAACCGCTCTGTGAACCGTATTGGGGTCCAAGAGCCCCCAATTGGGAAAAATCATGCTTTGTTGTCGATATTTTCAACGTATAATCTGTTATACATTTTTATTAGATCTCGGTCCGCGCTTTTGAATTGTAGTCTTCGGCGAAATACAACCACAGCATCTGGCACCCATTCTTCTATTTCGTCTTCATATTATGAATACAAAGCTGACAGACTCCACTTACCCCAAAAATATCGTGGGGATGGACACATTGGGTCTATGTACCCATGTTGGGGACCACTTGATCAGGTTCTTCGTTTGCAGCGGTATATTATGATCTGTTACACTTTCAAGTACGGCCCAATCGTATTTTGTGGCAGACGGACGGCCATGCATGTTCGACCATACCTGTTAATATCCCAAGTAATTAGCATATTAAATACAATAGGGTTGCTTGTGATTTATGATGTAACACACCGGATATTGTTTCGTTATAAATAGGAATTGTTGAGTCACAATGTATACAATATACCTCACAGTAATTAGCATATTTAAGTTGATTGTGATTTATGATGTAATACACAAGTTGGCAACCGGATATTGTTTCGTTATAAATAGGTATTGTTGGGTCACAACGTTGAAACCTATGTAGTTGTTATGACTTAATGCAATATACTTCACAGCATTAATAATAATGTCGACGAAACCCGTGAGTTGGTGTAATGATAACACTTTCAATGCATTACGGTAAAGATATTTTTAAACCCATTTTACGTGCAAGTATTGAGGATTAAGATTTATCCAAGTCATAAGACGTGTAATGCATCCCTGAGTGCTCCAAAATTTGCTCAGAGATCAGTCTTTTTTTACTTCTGAGTGAGTGCTTGTATCTTTGCTATGAAGTTGAGTACAGAGGCGAGTCAATGTCTCAAGTCTCTTCAACTCTGATTTTAACCAATCTTTTCACATTCAGGTTTTGTTCTGGGGACTGCGGGATTTGAAGCGCGTACAACTGGCTACAGTGGATCAGCCGAGAGTGGATATCCAGATTGCAGGGAAGGCGGTCAGTTCTTGCATCATTCCGAATTATAAGAAGAATCCGAACTTTGCCGAACCCGTCAGATTTATTGACGTAAGTGAATTGTTATGTTGAATGTCTTTTCTTGTTTTCAATGGTTTTTCTATTGTTAAAATAGGATAGAATCCTTTTTCTGATAGGCGTGTTTGCACCTTTATTTCAAAAAAGCCACTATATAAGTATACACGTAACCGGCCCGCGTTTCTGCGATGCGCATAGTGTTGAGAAACGTATTTAACAATTGAAATTATTTTTGTGCATGATAACAACCCAACGTTACGTTATCCCTGGAATATGTTACAAATGACTTGAGTTTTTTTTTGTCGCCCTGTATTTTAAAAGTGGCAGAATCTCTCCGATCCGGCACTTTTTACCCTAATTGTTACGTCCTAAGCGACTATGTGGGCATATCTTCAACTTGAAAAAACGGCTGGGTTGAACCCAACTCGCGAACCCACAACCATACGAACTTTATTCTTTATGAGGCGTTATGTTCGTATAATAATAAAAGTTCCCAACGACATCATGTAGGCTTTAGAAGTGCTTCGGTCCAAGATTCGGATTCGTTTAGAACCCCGAGTGACTTGAGGATCATCAGAGGTTCAAAAAAGTTCAAAACTCAATATGAAAAACTGTGAATATAAAACAGTTTACTTACAAAAGCTAGCCCAACAGCTAGGATAACGTTTATATAATAATAATAAGCACAATGTAACAATGGGGGTCGTTATGACGTAGTTTTCATCGATATTTTCAACAAAAATTTATACCTAATAAAAATTATAGTCGTATTTCAGCAGAAACAAGTGAGCCGTATCTTACCCTCGGGCGGTAATTTGCCCACCCCCGCCGTATACTATGAAAAACAGCCTTTTTGTTTGTTCCAGGAGGTCGATCTGCCCGAGAATGAATACCTTTGCCCACCTATCACCATCACAGTGGTTGATTGCAGAGCATTCGGACGTGAAGTTCTCGTTGGAACCCACATCATCAGCAGTTTGTCAAAGTTCATCTTCAGGCCGCCAGAGAAATCTGAGATGTACACAGGTATAAACAAATATTGGTATTTGGAATCTGAAACGGCGGAAACTAAAACGTTTTCAATTTTGGTAAGTCGTTTTCTCAGTTTTCGCTCTTAACAAGGCTCTGCATAAAGCTATGTGTAACAAACAAAATCGATATTTTAAATCTAACCCTTTTATTTATTATTTTTATTAGGCGTTTTTCACCTTCCCTCCGGCTAGGGCTTTTTATGCGTACCAAAGCAATATTGTTTTTTCATTTAAAATCTAATCCTGAGAGTGCGTGGACAGTCTAGTATTCTTAAAAGCCAGCCTTCTATATACATTTAACAACTGACAGGCGGCGGTGAAATTTTTTTCTAGAATTTTCACACTGTTTGATTCGAATCCGCTGACTGCTAATATACTCAGTACGGGTTCCGGAAGAATCCTGAATTTGCGAAATGATTTTTATGATATTTATTTGTAAATTTGGGAATCTTTGGAGTTAGATATTTTAAACATCAAGTTTTTTTTTTCAACCTCTACTGGGTATAAGTCAATGAACCCCAAGTCGCGGTCATCCGAGTCCGATATCGAGTCAATAATTGAGATAATTTTAGTCAAAGTGTCAGACCTGACTACGATGCCATCAAAATTAAAAGTTTTGGGTCTCATGCCATTTCCAGGTGTAGTAATTGAGCGGGTGATACCGAACTGGGAAATATTCCGGATTTTTTAAAGTAAGCAGCACGTCTATACATAACAGTTGTTTGCACAAAGTCGTGATTCGAGTGAAAAGCGTATGAAAAAAGTTCCGGATAAAAATTTTAACTTTTAAAACAGTCTATGAATCACGCGCTGCAAGAATATTTCCGATGACTTTATGAAATTTCCCGCCTACGCCCATACCATGGTACTTGCCGCAATTATGAGAAATTTGCTGCAGATAATTCCCCACGCGGAAAACTATTCTGAGTGGGAAGTTCATGAATAAATATGTGAATTGTAATTTCTAAAAATATAATCTGTTACAACATTAATTTTTTTATCAGATTCTGAATCACAAATTTTTTTAAACAAAATTACATTTACTCACATAAATTAACCGGCATTTACTGACGCATCAAGTATCACCACAATAGCTCGTGGCATTCCAGTGGTCTCTCGTGACTTTAATCTTGAAAGACTGCCCGTAACTATGCTCTGAAATGAGTCTTCTTTACTTCTGAGTGAGTGCGCGTAACTTTGCTCAGAAATGAGTCTCCTCTACGTCTGAGTGACGCCCACCATAATTCTATATCGTTCCAATGGCTCTTGCCATGTTTCTGTGGCCCAGAAGTAGGCCATGGCCTACTGGTTGAAAACCGGTTTCTATACACTGGGTAATCGCGCCTCGTTTGGAAACTTATATCTTTAATTACATCTCAGGATAGGACTCGGGGTAGCGTTTGAGACATAGCGATCTTGTCGAAATAATTGGATTTCTGGCTGTATGCGCCAAATGCGTATCAAGGAAATAAAATCACATTCATAGTTCATTCCCTTACCCCCATTCCCCCTATAAAAACAAAATTAAACTAAAAACGCAAAATCTCCTAACAATATACTAACGGACGCACCGAATAATATTGTTCTGCGAGTTTGACCAAAATCTGTTTATATCTTATTTTAATCCTCTTGTGAGAATGGACTCAATAACAGTCTAGAACTATTGCATAATTTGTTATTCCTATTTCCATCAAAGCTGCAATCAGGCTTTTCACGGATACTTTGCAAGGTATATTTTGTTATTGTGAAGTAAGTGTGTTGATGACGTCATTGCATGCATATGTTTTTTATGTGAAAAAAATCACTAACACGTCTGCCTTTGCACAAAGGGCTTTTAAAAATCATTTTATTTTCAACTTCTACTACGTCATTATTTGATGACGTCCTATGATTGACAGATGAAGAAACAGACGAGGAGGATATTGATATGAAATCTAAAAAATTATTCAATCGTGAGATAATGGTCGAATTAGACATAGCATGGATTTTAGCTAAAAGAGAAACATTTTAGTCCGTACCTACAAGGCCTTTTGGTAGTACACGCATTCATAGCCGATCTTTGGTATGTTGGCTCTAAAATTGAACAAAAGAAAATTTCTTTCATCTCCGGGGAGAATGCATGGTTGTTTTATCGCTATTTGTCTCTCCACTCTGACACCCACAGGGACGGAAGAAGTCACTATCGACCGAAATCTCTCTGAATTTCTTGTGCTTCGAAACTCGTCCGTATGATGTGTTGTTCCATATCACTGCCATAAAGAAGGCTCTGTATCTCCCCTGATAAGTACGCGGCTGGAAATTGACATCCGAATATGGTTTATGTTTCTTAAAGAATCGACAGAAATTTAAACTTAATCGATATTTTTTTTTTAAAAACTGCATGACTGCAAAACCATTTCCATATACGAGGTGCGGCTAAAAAGAAACGGGACTGACATCACAGATTGCGCAACACGATTAACCATCGGTAATCAACACTTTTGCAGTGTGGCGTAATATGTGTTCTTTGTTTAACAGCTGTTTTGACACAATATCGCAATTATTTTTGCTTTTCAGGATCCATAAGTGAATGTGATAAATTTCTTGTTGAAAAAAAAAAATGCTGTGCGAGGTCTGATTGAGTTTTTTGGCGATAGGGGATTCAATTGCAGAATGACGATTGAGCAAAGAATTAACATTAAATTTTGTGTCAAACTTGGAAAAATGCATGTCAACTCGGCATGCATTCAATCGTTGAGCTTTCTGCTCCTCAGTCAACTCAAGAGTCTTTGGCATCATTTTGGCACACACCTTTCGCATTCCCAAAGTGTCAACCAAAATGGTGCGGACCGTTGCTTTGTCCATCCCAATTTTGTTGGCAATGACGCGAATTGTTAAGCGACGGTCACTGCGAACCAACTGCCAAACCTTTTGGATGTTGGTAACAGTAGTGGAAGTGCAAGGCCTCCCTGACCTCGGATCATCCTCCACATCCTCCCTGCCTTCCACAAATCTCTTGTGCCATTCAAAAACTCTTGTTCTGGACATGGAAGAATCTCCATAAACATCACGCAACATCTGCTAAGTCTCAGTCGCCGTTTTTCCAAGCTTGACACAAAATTTAATGTTTATTCTTTGCTCAGTCGTCATTCTTTAATTGAACCCCCTATCGCCAAAAAACTCCATCAGACCTCGCACAGCATTTTTTTTTTTTCAACAAGAAATTTATCACATTCACTTATGGATCCTGAAAAGCAAAAATAATTGCGATATTGTGTCAAAACAGCTGTTAAACAAAGAACACATATTACGCCACACTGCAAAAGTGTTGATTACCGATGGTTAATCGTGTTGCTCAATCTGTGACGTCAGTCCCGTTTCTTTTTAGCCTTACCTCGTATATGCTGTAATGGGAATTTAAACTTCACCACTTTACTGCGTTATTCTTAACGGCTTTCAATATTCGCAATAATTATTAGATCTTCTTCTGACGTTTACTTGGATATATCCTTTAAAATACACAATCAACCAATCATATAGGAAAACTTAGGCCTCGACCGAAGCTCTATTTACACTATTATCAATTTTTTGCTCTTTAATGCTTAATGTCCTGTATCTGTCTGTCTCTATGTTTATCCGTACTTGTCTGTCTGTATATTTGTCCGTTATGTATTCGATAGTAGTCTTAGTTTAGTTTGTAGTTCCTTTTTATTATTATTAATGTTTTTGAATAATCTGTAAGACCGTCGGTCTGAATGTTACTGCTTGTCTGTCCGTATGTCTGTTATCTTATTCGTTATAAGTTTGGATAGATATTTATTCGGTCGTATTTATACTTTTTTATTAATACTATGCTTGTCTTCATTATCTTTGAGCCGATCTGTCTGTCTCTTGCTCGTTTCTTTAATGTGTTTGCAATTTTATTTTAAGAACATTGTATTTTCGTAGTTTGCGTATTTTTTTTCCATATTTTCCTTAAAGTCCCTACGAGTATACGTGAATGCGTTGCTGCAATGCGCATACTTGACGTAATTCACACGTTTGGTACAGATAAAGCTCTGGCCCAGCACCTACCGATACTTGGGAAGGTACTACTTAACAGCAGCTTTTTTCATTTGGTATGGCCTTTTGTCTTTAAGTCATATTCTAATCAAACCCGTAACTTTGGGGCGCTCTTCACATCTTCGATATGTACAAGCAGGCCCCTGATACACAAAAACGCCATTACTATTGGCAGGAACTGGCCATCATTGTTCATTATTACTTACTCCATTTTAAACGTATGAATGCTGTTTTTTTTAGATTCTGGTTTATCTCAAGTCGGAATAAATAAGCGTATTAGTTAAGCTGGGTTGGGGCAGTGTCCTGTTAATGCCCCACCAGTATTTTCAAGTGACGGGGTCGATACATAAAGCAAAATACCTCCTCATTTTTATGTGGGATATTCTAACTCGGCTCCTGGTAGACAACCCCCTGTTAGAACCATACAGACGGTGAATATCGTAGCCATGATATATCTCAGGTATAACTTGTACCAGAACGCTGACGTGTCTTTTTATCTACTCAGGGATCAAAGGTCGCAAACAACATATGGCGGCAATTTCTAGAAGTGACGTCAACATTACGCTTGCTGGATCCCAGGGGGGACTCCAACACTTATCACCACCGCCCCCTGGTGGAATGGTGGAGATAGCAATAGACGTGAGTACAAGAATATCTTACAACTGTTACAAGCTTTTCTTCGTTTTATAACTTTGTCGATAAACGGGAATCAGTATGTACGGGTGACAGAATGAATACCATTGGAACCAAACCGTTGATCTGCTCACGAAAAATATTTTTATCGGATATTTCCGAAATTTGAATTTAGGAGTTTGGAGCCACAGTCGAAGAAATATTTTTTTTTATCCTTGACTCGGGAACCGGGTTCGGAGTCAAAATTTCGGTAACACGGAGTGGGGTATGAAATACGGGCTCGTCTACGGACCTGGATAGCACAGTATAAATTTCGAGATGGAATATCGAAAATAAATATAAACTTCAGAGACGTCACAAATACCAAATTGTAACGTCAGAATTTCGTTTCTGAACATCTTATACAAGGTACTCCCGAAGTATGTAAACTAAGATGGCGGACACCGGGACTTAGTATGTTTACCAGGTTAGGGTTGGGCCATTTACAATTTACTTTAATTTAGTCCTATTACGAGTTCCGGGATAGCCAAGTGACTCCCGTAGTATTTGAAATTTTGGCGTTAATCCAACCTGGTACACATACTACGTCCGGGTGTCCGCCATCTTGATTCACATACTTCGAAATTACCTGAATTCAAATAGATACGAAGGCTTTTCTTAGACACTCCTGCAGGAAAAGTAAAACTTGTTTATTCCCAGGAAAACGGTGCAAAGGAAGAAGGCGAAGAAGACGACCCACTGGATGAGGCGGCTTTGGATTGGTGGAGCAAATACTTTGCTTCATTGGATACATTGAATGAGGTGGGTGTGTTAGGGGTCGGAACACATAGGCAGACCCTTGTCAACTGCAACCTACGCACTTTCATACGCCTGATGATCGGTTTATATTACTAATTCAATCAATAAAAATGTATTGGTCAGCGTGTTTAATCTGTGCACGCAAGGCCTGTAAGTAAAGTTATTTCAAATTGTGATTTTGTACTTGGTGAAAGGTAATAAGATGAATGGACAAATTCAATTCCTTATTAATTCTTGCCTCCACCCAGACTAGGCCCCGCACAATGCATTTCGTACAGTTCCCCGTCATGGTTAAGCCGGTCCGACAGTCGGGCAAATGAGTTGGTCAAAAACGCAACGCATACAGCCTGCAAAGGCTTCCTTTCGATTTGCGGCCAACGCAATGTCAGTTAAATTTCAAATAATTGTTTTTAAAAACGTATCGAATGTCATATGTATCCAATGTCGTATGCGCATCTTGTATTCTAAGTTGTGCACGAATCACACACATGGCCACTTCCAGCACAAAATCCCCCAAAATATGAATAGAATAGTACCGAATGTCATATGAAGGTGTGCCCATGAATTAAGTAAAATCTCGGGCCGCGCATCGACACAAATGACTAATGACTATCATTGACCTCGGCAATATAAGAATATTTCCAGTGTTTTCAGCAAATGGTGCTGAACGGATGTCATATGGAAACCTAAGAGAATAGCACCGAATGTCATATCAAGATGTGCCAATGAATAATAAAACAACATCAAACGTTAGGCGTATTATCAACCACCGCAACAGCGTAAAATTGACATTAATATCTGATTTTTTGGCAAAATTTTTACTCAGGAAAAAGCACGCCAGGAAGCGGAAGAAGGTCCCCATGATCTGTACGATGAGGATGAACGCTCGCCTGATGATCCGAACCTACCAAACGTACCTAAGGACGATGGTGAGATATGTTTTGTAGATAACGTGACAAATATTGTACGACTTGAATCGTATTTCCGGCGAGGTGCATCGCATTTTGGCTTCGAGTATAATTTACTTACATGTAGATACCATGTTTCTGAAAGTACGGTACCGCCTGTACTTGAGGCTTCTCTCAAACAATAGCGCCCGTGCACAGGAACAAACGAATTAATTTACAAAACGTTTCTGCTTCATTGGACAGTTACAATCAGCCAAGTGATTATTTTAAAAAGTAAAATTAGCTCGCGGATCCCATAGGTTTTTCTCATCTGACTTAACACTTAGCCCTTTGAGAACATAACGTTATACGTACTAAGCTAAACACAGTTGAAGAAAACCAATTAATAGCGGGCGATGCAGTACCTGTGACCTGTTTTACGATAATTTAAGTCAGGTTACCGTTCTCACCGGAGATGTGTTTGAGGGCGATAACAAGATATCAAACACTCTTTTCAAATTAAAATTTTTTAATTATTATTTATTTTAAATTTTGTTGAACATTGTCAGATTTATTTGATAGCCGTTTTGGCGTCTTCACTCTCAAATGCCCATTTTTTGTTTAATTTTAACTTTGCAATCAGTTTTCCAAGTATGGCGAAATAATAAGTTAACGGACGTTGGAAACCTTACACGCACTGCATTTTATTGAACAAAATATATTTTATTATTATGTTTCAAAATGAAGACATTTTCGTATTTACAATTTCCAGGGCAATATTTCATAAAATTTCATGGGAGAAGATATACGAAATTTTGAGCTCTGCGTTTTTTATTCCAAAGTCTGTCAGCTATAAATAGAAGAAAATCTTTCGAAATGGAGGATAATTTACCGCGGTGTTATGGCCACAAACAAGCGGGCAATTAAATATATTTAGACATGTTTTGGCCTCATCAAATTTATAAACCGATAATCACGAGCAAAGCTAAATATTCCTTATGGTGATATATCAAGCAAGTACTATCAAGAAATATGTTGATTTTACTAGTATTTTAAAGTAAATAAAATTATTGAAAAACGCGTTGAAAGAAGAGTAAACTCGAGACAATTTCACTATTCTCGAGCTGACTAGTTTCTAGAACTCTCACAGTGAGAGTAATGTTAATGTTACTGCCATATTAAATCAGTGAATCAATTTTTAAATAGGCTATGATGAAAGAAGAGTGAGTTTAGAATATTGTTTGAAATGACGGGTAGATCTAATCAATGTCGTCCACTCGTTTTCCCGCTACACTATTCCCTCATTATGACCCCAAAATAGCATTCCAAACACATAACACAATACCAATAATTTACCTGTATTCCTTTGTATTCAAATCACGAGAGATTTTCTATACCTCTAATCACCGCACCGCACCACTCAATGACCATAAAGTTGTCCTTCATGCTCGCTTCCGGCGCGCTGTTCCCGTATTCGTGCGCTTGCGGATAGATAGAAGTTAGAAAATTATAAATTGAAGAGATATCATTAAAAATGACTGACACACTGCCCTGATAGTATGAACTTGCTCGTTCCCAATACACGATTTCTACCCTTATAATAAGTTCGCTGTATCTGAGCGAATAGTTACAAAGACCGTGAAATAACTGTTAAATCAAAGTTTATTTCCTTTTTTTTTAATCGTAAACACGTGTCTCATTGTCACATGACCTACCATCACGTGGGTTCTACTCAAAACATCGTAATTTGAAGTTGCTATTTTTTCGAAAACCAACTTTATATTTTTAGAATACTCGTGTGTATATTTGAACCTTTTTATCTTTTCCACATCATGCCTAATGACTACTTGATAAATCTATTTAAATAATACAACAATGACATTTCTCCTCACGAGTTTCACGACAAGTTAAGTTTTATTTGTTTATTAAAACTCATTATTGTTATTTGGTAACAATGACAATGATGTCATTATAGCAATAAATATAATTATGGAGAATGTTATTATAACGTCACAAACGTTTCGAAATTTCGTGAATTATTATTAGTTGGAAGTTGATTATTAGAAACGTTTTTGACTTAACAATGCATTCGCGGTCACGATTTTAACGATTATTACGCCACAGGGTTCTAATTGTCTTTAAAAACTTTGTTTTGTTACATCACACTTCTCAAAGCCGTCTTCCATAAGCCGCATTGAGGTTCAAGCGCGTGCAAATACTATCACGTTACAGGGTAATCGTGAAGCGAATCTTTCACTTTCCCATATTTTACTCTGAACAAGGCTGTGTGAAAATTGCTACTGATATGTACCTTTTCAAAGACAACGAGCAAGATTTGGAAATTTTAACAATATTTTATTTAAAAAATGGCACTTTTTAAGCTGTTTTTTTAATCAAAATTTGAAGCCATATTCACCAAAGTGTTTCAATGAAAAGTTAGAGAGGTTTAAAAGCCAAAAACAGATGTTTATCTCGAAATAGTTTTTTCGCGTTGGCCACGGCATAACCTTATCCAAGCGGCATTATTAATAAAACTTATCGTGTGTTTACTATATCTAGCATTCCCACGGAAGTTAAAAATAGAGATCACGACTAATCTCTGCAAAGCTGGTATTGTTTATATGATGTCATGTTTGAGGGTTAAAAGCCCAACTTAAAAAACCTATTTGTTTAAAATAACATTTGCAAAAACCAAAATAAAACTGATGAAAATCATTTATTAATTTGCGGTTTTATAGGCGTGGCCTAGACTTCTACGTAACAATGACTATGCTAAATTTGACAAATCAGCCTGTTTGTTTAAAAAAACACTTTGATTGGTTTCTGAGAATAATTTACTGTTGAATAGCTGCAGGAAGTTTATTTGCATTTTACGGTTTCTTATGACGTTTTATATTTTTTATTCCGAACGATTGCCTGGCGATAAACGTCCAATGTGATTAGAAGTTACATTTGTATGAACATAATCCAACTATTATAACAGGAATGTCGCAAATATCGGATTTGTATGCACCGTCTCATCCAGGATAAATTGAGTTGGCAAGGCCGAAAGGGAGCAAGCAATTCCTGTCTTTATACGCTCTTTTTCTATCAATGATTGCTTTCCGGGGAAACTATTAACAAGGTTCCCAAGCCGTGGCCCGCGGGCCAATTACGGCCAGCGTAACAATTTAATATGTCCCGAAAGCCAGTGAAATAGGTTAACACTTTATGTTTTTACTTTTTGAGTTCTAAATACCGCAAATTGTTACGTCAATGTACAGTTTTAGCACGTGTATATTCGTAACAGTTAAATTATACCGGTACACCTTAACTATTCGTGCCGGTATCGGTATCGGCCCCTTGCGGGCGCTTCACCATCCTGAGCCGCGACGATCAATCAATTTTGGGAATCACTGCAGTATAAAGAGTATAAAATGGAATATCATTCATTTTCGGAAAATGCGCGGAAGTAGGATTACAATATGTGCAATTTATTTTGCATACTTTACCTCAGTGATGCCAACTTTTTTCAAGCGAGCCACAATTTAAAAAAATGTTGTGTAAAATCTCGTGACCCAAGGGTATGCTCAAAACTAGGCGGTCTCCCGAAGTGAGTAATTTGCGTTTATTAGCCATAAGCGAGTTTATAAAATCGTGGGGTGACTTTACTAAAGCAAAAGAGCACTTGCTAAGATTTTACGCCGTGAAACTTCCGATATATGCAATTACTATTGAGCAACACTTCAATACAAATATAAAACAAACAATAAAATTTACTAGAAAATAAAAGCAGTAACTTTCGGTATTTTTTTTAAATTTGTCAAAATACCTCTATAAATACCACAGTGGGTCATGAGCGCGAAAAGCTTTCGGAAGGGGGCAAATGATCATAGAAGGTTGGGAACCACTGCTTTAGATCTTTCTCATGCGATACTGAAGTAGCACAATGGTGTAATTGTTAACGATATTGCAACATGGAATGTCATACTCTTGGAAAGTCCGTGATTAAAATTTCCGAGAATTTAGATGGAGTGCTTCAACATTTGCGGACGATTACACAATAATAAATCAAGCAGGAGAACAATGATGCAATATATGGTCGCTAAAGTGGTGTCTGTGATATGTAACTGTGTATAAGCGCCGTTCGCTCAGTGAAAACTCGTGGGTTATTATCGAAGAAATACCTGGCACGCGCATATCCATACAAAAAGAGATTACGGCAATTCAAGTCAGCGCTTCAAGGAAAATTCTTTGAATTTATTTTTTATAATATCACATGTATTCCCTTTTTTCTCAGGTATATGATATCACTATTAATGATTTTTCAAGTTTTATTTATATTTGCTGATAAGTATAAGTACTGACCATGGCTGAGCTGTGCGTGCGTTTCAGACATTTATATACGTTTTAAACACGTTTGCACAGGTACTGTACAATCATTCTTTGATATGCAAGGGATACTGCTTTTATAGGAATTAGCTTCCCGATTTAACATCGCCCACCCGATTGAGTAAAACGATTGGTAAATGTCTCATAAACGTTTGTCACAATACCAGGGACACGACATTTTGGAGACACACAATGCGGAAATAGGATAGTATTCACATGTTTATCCGAAAAAGAGAAAAGCCACTAGCTAAAACGGCTTAATCATATGGCGAACCACGGTCTCTTGTCCATATCGGGTATGGGCTTAGTTAGCCAGTTATTTGTTTCAGGTGCATAGACTTAATGGTGGCAGAAGCCCTAACCGACTAGCATTTACGTGAACCAACCTACAGCGGCGGGAGTCCAGCAATTCTCTTGCACATAATTACACCAGCCTGAGATTCGAACCTGCGAAACCACGCAGGGTAATCAGAAGTGCGGTGGCGCCACACCGCCGAGTTTTTTAGAATGTGGTTGGAACACTAGATCTTTAAACAAGCAATGTCAACATGTCTAACGTCATGACCAGCACGCCAACATGAGATAGGCATCACCCCATAATTCCACATTTTCTTCCAACGCGTAGGTTATTTGAGTCGATTGAAGAGATTGACGATATCCAGGAACGATGATGATGGTAAAGCAGTAGAACAATCAATATTTAATCAATACATTTTAATTGATCAGATTTCACTTTGCTATGCGAATGTTTACACATGCTTAAAAAATGGCTTGGCTTAAAAAAAACACAGCGGGTTTAATCTGACGTTTAGTTGAAAGTAGGGTCGCTATGTTTGAATTCCTGGAAAACAGAAGTCAATCATCAGGATACGCAAAAGTTTGAAAAAAAAACTGAAACTCCAAAAAGCACATAATAGTCATCTTCGAAAGATGTCATTCATAGTTTTATTCGGGTTTGACTGGTATTGAAGGCGGGCCTTCAATAGAGGCCTTTAAACCAAAGTCTGGGTAATATTCTAACTCTCAAAAGTTTATTCAAAACGTAAGAAACTCACTCACTAAACACTCAAACCACATAAATGATAGAAGTGTTAAAAACAGCTACAGCGGACCAATGCCTCTTCAAATTGCATGCTTTGATATATAGCTGGTTCATTCCTCATGCATTTATGAAAATTTCGACCCAATTATAGGTTTTATCATATGGGCTGAGGTCTCTGATTAATAGAATATACTGGTTTATACCCAGAGTCTTGCGTTCTTGTTAACACCAAGGAACGCAAATATAGTATTCTGCATGCAATGATTCATATTTAGTAAAAAATCATGATACGCCGTTCAGTTGAGAGTTACATATAAACTCAATTCTAAGTGATTCAAGATTCTTGCTGCACAACAACACAAATGTGTTTCTGTAACATTTTTTCCGTTCGAATTGTATTTGTAACATATAACTGTGTCAATAATTGAAATATGTTTGACTTTGGTCTGGCAAAACCTTACAGGAATACATTAATGTTTGCGTGCAAAAAGACTATTCTTTGTACCTCACATTTATTATCAGAAATCATACACGGCTATATAGAATTGAGATATATGGAGCTAGGATAGAAATCTTTGAAATGAACCAACTGAGCTCAAACCATTTCTGTTTAAAAATATCTTCCCGACTTGGCATTCTCACCAACTTTACTGAAGTGTATAAACATTATCGCAACTAGGCTTCGATCCCACCATCTATATTTGATAAACCACTGGCCAGGAGATGGCAAAGTCACTTTTCAAGTAATAGACTATTGCAAAAACGTAGTGATGAAAAATTGGTATTGAGGCCTTTGGGAAAAATTTGAAATAGTAAGCTTCTCATTGATGCAGACATTGATTATATTTATGACTCACTTTTTATTAGTAAAAAGGAATGTTTTACCCACTAATTAGGAAAGGGTCGCCGTCCTCGGACTATAAATTGCAATGCTATATTTATTTAATATTATTCATTGCAGTTCCAGACCAAGGAGAGAACGGAGGCGTGGGAGGAAAAAAGAAAGTCGGAAAACGCTTGTTCAAAGGTGCCGTGGGAGCTGTCAAGCTCGCAAGAAAAGGTCTTGCTTCACCTGCAAAGAAATGGAAAAATAAAAAACTGCCAATTGATGAACTGAGGGTATGCAAAAGATATCTGTCTTATTTAATTGTTCCGAGCGCTTTTTATTCAGTCATGAGTTAAATTCTAGGTCTCTTGTGTATCGAACTCACTAACCACAGGTTCTTTCATTTATGCCAAACTTATAGTTTTGAAAACAAGAACGGATTCGATAATTGTTGCAAAATTCTAAGAATTTTATATACCGCGAGTGGCCATCTGTTGCGCACGTTACCCATTTGCCGCGGTCGTATATGGTATAAAACGAAAACAAGAACAGGATCGCTGGATAGTATGACTTTCCAAACACCCTGAATCCACCACCGCCCTTATTTATTATGTTTATGTCAAGTATAGACTTGAGGGACGTCCCAAACATACTCTACCAAAATCAACTTCCAACGGAACGCAGGGATTAACGCTTCTTCGTGAGATGACCCACGTTTAACGCATCGCGTTGAGCGTAAGGAACACTCTTTTCTTATATATTAGAAGCCGTTTTTATCATAATTGCCGGTATATCTTTTGATAGAAACAAGAAGCGATACGAATATACTGAAATTGAAGTCAATATAACGTACGGCGCTGTTACTAAGCGCTAGGAACACGTGGGAACACGCTTGCTTTAAATATGATATTTCTTCGGTGTATCTTCTGACATATATTTGAGAATCATAACCGTACGGTTTATTATTGCCAGCTCCATCTCATAGTAATATTCTTTATATTCAAACGTCCAGCATATCGCTCACGTAAATATATAACGATGGCATGTATGCAATCAAAAGCATTCAGATTTTTGAGTGCCTCCCAATGGTGTCTTTAACTTCCAAATTTAGGATGGCCTACTTGTGACCCAACAGTACGTATTTTATGCATGCTTCACCATATGATTACGAACGCCTTATCTGTTTTTTCCCCCAGAATAAATATAAAAATCCCAATGAATAATTCTTTCAATCTTTCCACAGCTGTACGACACAGAGCTTGAAAACGTCACAGAATTCTCCGGCTTCCACGACCTCTTGCACTCGTTTGATCTTTTCCGGGGCAAGAGGGAGGATGATGCCGATGACCTCCTGGATCAGAAGAGAATCGTTGGAACTTTCAAAGGAGCTTTTAAGATCTACAGGCTCCCCCTAGCGGAATGGATTGAACAGCCTGATCCCCTAGTTGGAATGTTCAAGGTTCGTGATTGGGCGCTTTCTTGGCCGCTGTTGTTGTTGGACCAAAAATCTCTTTTCTTTTTATTGCATTTGTTGCGTGAATTATTTTTGATTTCTCAATAGCTAAGTGTAAAAAATCTCCCGCATGGCTTTTTAAGATTAAAAATTTTGCAAAATTTTGTTCCAAATTATTTTCCAGTTGTTCCAAATCAAATCTTTGGGTTTTTGTAAATTTATTTCTTTTTGTCCCTCATGATCAGAGTGGATACCAAAAGATGCAGTTACCGGTACCAGCGTCCCTATCCACCATCTTATTGTCTCATTAATAACATGAAATCAGGATCTAATTAGCTAATCTGGATCATTGAGCCATGATTAAAATTTTATGTAGCCATTTTTATTGTCAATTTCTAAAGAATAGTTTAACTATCATGGGCTTATATCCAACAAATGCCGATTGGCGCGACATTTGAGGCGATTCAAGCCAATACAATCAGGTAAACGGCTATGGGCGAATTCAACATTACTGTAAAAAATTCTTTGTATATGCTGTTACTTAAGACTCATTCGGAGCAAAAACGCAACTCTCTCATTAACCCCCATTCTCTACAGAGTCTCCCAAGCAATGAACCACTTCATGTGATGGTTCGTGTCTACGTTGTTCGAGCGAACGATCTTCATCCAACCGATCCTAACGGCAAAGCTGATCCATATCTCATGGTTTTACTCGGAAACCAGAAAGTCAACGATAAAGAGAATTATGTTTCGAAGCAGCTGAATCCAATGTTTGGAAAGTAAGTTAGAACTTTTCTATGTTTACATCGCAGGTTTAAAGGCCTAAGGTCCGATACACAGGTCCGAGTAGGCAGTGCCCAACTGGAAAATCCCGTAGTTTCCAAAAATCGTATCATTTTACGTAGTACCTATCTGCGCATGGTTCTACATACAAACCCTCATTACCGACAACCAGGGTATCCTCTCAAATATTCTTACTCTCTCACTTTAAGTCGTTCCTTTTTACAATATGCCGTCTTTATTATATGACGTTGCTTTTTGTTATATGACGTAACAACTTACTTGAAAGATGTCATTTTTATACAGTGACTCAACATCATGTAATATGTCGGCACGTGTTGACTTATGACGTCACTCACCATTTAATTTTTGTAATATGAAATATTAATTTACCTGAATGCTTCATATTACGTCATAACACAATGTTACTGTCGGAAAATGAAGACTTTCTTGTAAATAAATACGTCATATTATAAACAAGCAACGTTATATTACAAAATTGACGTCATAACACAAAACTTTAATGCAACATAATGCAAAACTTTCATGATGTAATGAAGTTACTTGATAAGGTAAAGTTTATTTAATGTACAAATCATACCTTTTAGAACTTTCGAATTCGAAGCGACGTTTCCCATGGAAAGCGTTCTCACTGTTCAAGTCTACGACTGGGATCTTCTGAGCGCCGATGATCTGATCGGTGAAACCAAACTAGATCTTGAGAATCGATTCTACAGCAAACATCGGGCGACGTGTGGAATAGCGGAAAAGTACAGCATGTGAGTGATTACGTTTGTATATATAGCACGCAACCACTATATACAAAGTTCTGTAGAAGCGGTCACTGATATGCAATGTTCCCTCTACTTTTTTGTAGTATGTGTGCGCAGAAATTTTGGTGTGTGCGCACTTTTTTGGAAATGACTAATATTTGTGCAAAAACCAATGAAGAAATTTTGGCGTTCTAACCGGGTAATAAGTGGGCCAACAACAAACTTTCTCAACCTGCCAACCGAGCACATTGCTACATTACATCGAAATACGTCTGTGCGCAGTAAATCTATGCGTGTGCGCAGCCTTTAAAAGCTGTGTGCGCGCGCACACGCGCACACCTTAGAGCAGGGGTCGGGAACCTTTTTGGTCAAGAGAGCCATAAAATATACATATTTTCAATTGCATTTCCGTGCGAGCCATATAACATTTCTTCACTTAATCAGGCCTGAAATGTTCACTCAAAAGTCAACACATACAATGTCTATATACATTTAATGTGATTTCTGATGCTGCATGTAGTCGCTGCGGGCCTTGAACGGTTGCTCACATGCAGCCCAAGTTGAAATCTACGATACTCATCATCCTTTTTCGTTTAGGCATCTCCGCAGTGTTTTTAAAACTCTATCGCTCTGTGATGTCACAATATATGTTCCAGAATCCCCTTGTTTGTCACAATGCCTGTCTGGTAATTATCTTACATAACATAGACATGTGCTGGACGCGCGTTCTCAAACGTATTGGGAATTTCCTGCCAAATTTGGCTATAAAAGAGTTTGAAATCTCGTAACAATAGTAAGCTTAGTCTTGGGATATTAGATTTTTCCGAGAGCCATATGCCGTCACCAAAAGAGCCATATATGGCTCGCGAGCCATGGGTTCCCGACCCCTGCCTTAGAGGGAACACTGCTGATATGTAATAATTAGGTGATTGACAATTGTGCGCATCGGATGCAAGTCTGTGTCTCCAACGCCGATGACGGAATTTGAAACATTTTATAGAAAGAACCTAACTTTTGTACAACGCGTCCTTGATTTCTATAAAGTTTAGGGTATAATCAGACACAAACAAAAGTTCAAATGTTGACAAAATTAAATAATTCACTCTATTTTTGAAGTGATTAGAAAATTTATGGGTTATGTTTTTGGGGGTCATCCTATACAAATCTAAATTGTTGTTGAGAATATCGATAAATAAGTCAATATAAAATTCCCAGTTTAAAAGTCCGTCTCCGTCACCTCTTTATGCACCCGGCCTCTTGAGTACTATAATCGCAATAACAGAAATTTCAAGCCGCCTCCCATAGAGTTGCATGGGCTCCAATATATAGGTCGTTGTGTTAGTGGATTTGTATACACTGACTGCACTGATACTGAAGTGAAAAATTTCAAATTTTAGAATTCACTCGTCATACAGAAAGCTAATTTGCAATAGTCGCAATTTCACACCATTCTATTACATTCCAACTCTCCGAAATTAGGTGACCCGGTCTCATGAGCTCCAACGTCGCGATGGCATATTTTTACAGTTAGCTGCACGGGTCTTGATATATAGATCTATCGAAAAAGGGCGTAGCTTGATCAAAAACAGATAGCTGGATGGCACTTGGGTTACTTGCTGAATCAGACTTAAAATTGATACGAGTGACAAAGCATTTGCTCTGGTATTTGATACTTTCCACTTAATCTAATATCATACACCAGGGGGGTGCTACATTTTTTGTCGATGGGCCATATCTAAACGAGCCACACCGCGCGGGGCAAACGATTCAACGCAGCGACAGATGCTAAAAACATTATGAATTCTTATTCATGTGAGCCTGTCGGATCAGGATTTTATGCTTGATAGGAGAAATCTGAGTGTTGTCAAGGGCCGCCCTAAATGGTTTGTCGGGCCGAGTTGTGTCCCGCGGGCCGTCTTTTTCACACTGTTGCTATATATAAACTATTGGATAATTCCCCATTGAATGTATGTTGATAGATAACGAATTTTACCTTTCAGCTTTGGTTACAACCAATGGCGAGACCCGATGAAGCCAAGTCAGATTTTGACGAAACTTTGCAAAGACTACAAGATCGAAGGACCGCACTTCTCTCCTGGCAAAGTTAAAGTCGGGAAAAAGATCTACACGGGCTCTATTGAACTTGAAGACGAAAACGGTAGGTTACACTGTCGTATATAGTGTTTTAGAACGTACGTATTAGAATACCATGGTCATTTCCTTCTGTGTGACGTCTCCAAGGGGTCGTATGATGTCATATTTGCGAATTTTGACGTTATTTTTGCGTAATTGTGATGGCGGCACCATTCCGTATCACAATTATACACATCAAGTGTAGTATGAACATAAGGTTATATTTCCTTGGAATGGCGCCAGATTGTGACAATGATTTTTGTATTATAATGTTCTTGGCATGAGGCGTTTTCGCGTCTTTACTCCAACCCGGGGTCTGTGTAAGCAGTCTTTTAGGTTAGATTTTAGAACGGAATTTTTTAATTTCGACATTGCCTATTCACTTTATCACACCGTGGGCGTGGGATTCCAATCTAAGGACCACTGGAATAATTACGTTCAAGGCTTTAAAACTTGAAGTTTGTCGCACTCGCCTGGTCTTATTGTAATGATGCCATACTCTTGTATTGCAATTTTTTCTAAGACATTACAAAGTCAGAGCTATGCATGTTGAGACGGCTATTTTTAAAGTCCTCAAAATCGGTGGTTGGAGTAAAATTTGATACTACCCGAAGTCGAGAACCGAAACTCAAACTCCAATTTTTTTGCATTTATATAACCACTATGTGTATGTGTCATATAATATGAAATTATCTTCTAACACAGGCCACAAGAAACCAACAGATGAGCACGTTGCTCTGGTTGCCCTGAGAAACTGGCATGAGATCCAGAAAGTTGGATGCCATCTTGCCCCTGAGCATGTGGAGACGAGATCGTTGTTCAGTCCAGAGAAACCGGGGATCGAACAGGTGAGAAAATAGAAGAGTTGAGCTTTCTATTCGATCAGTAATTTTGATGGAAGAGTTGTGAGCACGCTATCTCTCCAAGCTGTCATGGTCTCCTTCCCTGGATTAAATTAGGACATTATACGTGAAGAGTTATATAAGTTGCACGTTTGCTCAGGGTTTCTTATTCTTCAAGTAAAAATACTTCGAATAATGATGGCAGAATCGAAAGCCACATTCCAAATTCTCTCTTGAAGTGGTGCTGAGTTTACTATACTGATTTATATGCTTCTTGCTAATCAGCATTTTTTCACCTCATTTCTTGAGTTAATCTGCTTGTCATTCTGTGGTTTGATGAAAAATACAAACAATTCCTAAATTTTACTACTTAACCATGCTATATTTTCTAAAGAAGTGAACGCTCTATAATGAGTACCTGAAAAGCAAATCAAAATTAAAAGTGTTACTTACTTTTGAGACACCCTGTTTATTCGCCCTTGTGACAAGCTTCCGTGGTAAGCGATGGAATTTCTTTCAAAATAAAATAAACTCTTTTTACACAATTTTCAAAATCCTTTTCACAGGGTCGACTTGAACTGTGGGTTGACATGTTTCCGATGGATATGCCCATGCCTGGCCCAGCTGTGGATATTTCACCAAGGAAACCGAAAGGGTAAGTCTGCAGTCGTGTTGCAATTTCACCGATACTTTGAGTAGTTGCCCATAAAACGTTTACCAGATAAAAATTCAGCGATTACACGTGTAAAATCGAGATGAATAGCTCAAACTTGATATCTTATATTATTGGTTCAGTACTGTAATACCGTAGTAGGCCGTTAATATAAAATGCATTGTATAAAGGTCTGAGAGAAAGTAAGATATTTTGATTGTTTTGGAGTTGGAGTCGAATTTTGAATCCTTCAAACCACCGTGAGTCGGGTAAAAAATCTATTTATCTTGTTTGCGTCCGGAGTCTCCCATCAACTCGGTAACTGCAATGACGAGCATTATTCTAACTAATGGCTACGTGTTCCCAACGCACTAAATTCAAAATATTTTCTAGTGGAACAATTTCATTTAAGTTTTATTATCGAATAATATCGGAAGTTTAGTTTGATAGATTTTTATTCTATTTATTATACTGTATTTGTTTTTCTTTGATTGCCCAAATTAAGCTAATCCGTCTGTTCGTTTAAAACGTTGGCAAAACTTATCATATTTTGCTCCCCTACTATAGTCATTATGAGTAAGCCACGTAGAAACAACCATCTACTGGTGCCGGTAGATGTCGCTCTAACCACCCTCTCAATATCTAATCAGCTTTCAGCTTCGAGTTATCATTTGGAACACAGAAGACGTTGTTCTACAAGACGACGATTTTTTTACTGGAGAAAAAGCATCCGATATTTATGTCAAAGGGTACGATATGACGTCATCGTTACGTCATCACATTTATAGTAGTAATTTTCAGACCCTCTGATTCAAGCAAGTTGAGAAGTATGTCAAGATTCATAGGCGCGAGAATTTTTATAAATCTTCGTTCAGTTAACAGTTAATTTTAGTAGGGTTAAGAGCACTAGGTAAGTATGGATGGAAATGCGGTCTCAGTCGTAATGAAATATTCTCCTTCGGTATAAAAAAGATCGACCAAAACTGTTATTATTTTGCTCAAAAGTTATATACACCCCCTCCCAAACTTTCCGTCTATGTACTTGCCAACCTCTCAACTTGCTTGGAAAATGAACCATTACATGTTTCGTGATGATTAGAAAGTATTTTAATATCATCACATAGGTATGAGATGAGAGTGATTATCTGGAACACAGACGAGGTTGTTTGCGAAGATGATGATTTTTTTACCGGGGAGAAAATGTCTGACATATATGTGAAAGGGTATCTAATATGTGTTGTGCGATGTGATGGTTATGTGAAAGCGTTTAAAAACTATTGTAGGAAACGTAAAACGTTGTGGAATGTGCCAATTACCATATGTGAAATGATACCATATGTGTGTTAGCGATGTGCTGTTTATGTGAAAATGTATGTGTTTTTTGAAATTCAACTGAATATTTGTATTGAGATTGTAACTTCTGATGTCTTTGCTTTCTAATTACGCGAATTAGATAAGTATCTGACTCCAAAAACAGAATATATAGTAGGTTACGTGTTCAAATTGAGATATCTGTTAATTTTATATAACAGTAAGGATCTGACCAATTTGCCTGTAAAGATTTTTATTTCCACGGATAATATATCACAATAAATTTACTTACAATAAAACACACTCACAATCGTGAAAACCAAGTCGGTGATGAATTAGCATTGTTGTATAGAACGAATTGAAATAGAAAAGCCGGTTGCTGTATCGAACGAATAGAAAAGCCGGTTGCTGTATCGAACGAATTGAAATAGAAAAGCCGGTTGCTGTATCGAACGAATTGAAATAGAAAAGCCGGTTGCTGTATCGAACGAATTGAAATAGAAAATCCGGTTGCTGTATCGAACGAATTGAAATAGAAAAGCCGGGCAAACCACGATCAAAATGTCTATTTAAACGGTAACATCTTTTTCATCTCGCTCGCCAAAAACGGTACCTTTCTTTATTATCCAAAAATCTCGTTTCCCACGGAGCAATTTTTGCTCATATCTAGAATGTTCGGTACCCTTCTTACAATAATTACACTTGTTTATAGGTTACCTGACATGGGAAATATCCATTTTCTCATACACGAGAAAGATCTAGAAAGATCTCTTCAATATTTCGATTACGTCAATTATTATATAGAATTTGACTTCCATTATCCAAATTATTGGTTAATTTGTTACACATTCCTGGCACCACAAGTGAAATATTTTAAAAGCACATATTAAAAATTAACCGATAATTGTAGAAATATAAGAATGAAATCGAAATTATCATGACAGTAATCAAATCTCGTAACTTTTGAAGATGGCAATTTGAAATGTCAAAGTAATTTGTTTGAAAACTGTCGGATGAAGAGCAAAACATCCACTACGAAGAGCAAAAAAAAATGGTCGAGTGTAATTAATCAATAAGACATAAGACTCAGAAACGACAAGACAAATTCCCTAATTTTGGTTATTTAAAATGGCAATTGAAAGATTTATATACAAGAAGAAAAACATGAAATTTGAGCACTAATTATACATGCAAGAATTAAAAACATACAACTTAAGAACTCATTGTAGCCCCATTTATTATGATTCTGAATTGGGGTCTTTTTAAATTATACGGATGAGACATTTGTATTGTGAAAGGCATTTGAATTGTGCAATTCAGTGAAACAGTAATGGTATTATTATACCTTCTTCTCACCTACACGACTTTCAAAATTGTGAGCACTTGTTTAATGTACGATTTACTATTAGATAAATTTGGCGATAATGACTTTAAAGAATGAAGAAAAGATGGTTTATTGATTCCCAAAAACAAAAAAAATCTTACAATATGACTGTATTGTAGGTCTTCACGTTATCAGTGTTAAACCTTATTAAACATAAGGCTTTTTGGTAGGTCGTTACGTTTCAGTGATTGCAACTAGGTAGGTCTTTACGTTTCAGTGATTGCAACTAGTATTGTTACTACTCAATCTACATTTAATTGTCTGTACCATTTGCAATAAAAATGGGGGGGGGAAGATTTAGATGTAAAACACAATAATTTGTCATGAAATTTGAAAAATACAACAAATAGACGAGCGTTGTAAAACCAATAAAAGAATGCAACAATAAAATTAATTTTGAGAAATCGGTACCGTGATATTTCCTATTAATCTCATAAATTCAATAAACTGCAGAAAGAATTAAGATAACTTCTGTGAAAACTTTGTGCACTTTATTTGGAGATAAAACTTGGTGGAGAAAACAAACAAAAAAAAAATGATTGGAGTACTCCATTTGGGGAATCATTGGTTGAAAAAAAAATGATTGAGGGAAAAAAAATAAGGCTTAAAAACTTGTGAGCCTTTGGATCCAAAAAAAAAAAAAATGTTAAAAAAAGGTATTTATTTTCTTGATTATAATTTCTTGATTATGTAACCTGTCATTGTCTTTTATCAGGTCATAAGTTTTGTTTATCGCCGCGAGCGCTATAAATTTTTATTTATTCGCTTCCGCTATCCGACACGAGATTTAAGACCTCGACATTTCCACCATTGCTTTTGAGGTGTTGCATAGCATTGGCCCTCTCGTTTGCTGGGGGAGCTCTTTGCACCGGTGCCATAGGACGAGCTGTGGATGATTGGCCGATGGGGGTTCGGCTTCTGGCTCCGCCACGGAGTTGTTAGGTAAGGGTGAATTTTCTTTGGGTTTGTGGTTTTGTTTTGTAGAATTCCCTTTTGATAGCTATAATAAGTGTTATTCATTTTAAAGGTAACGAACTCCTGTGGTTCGGTACTATAAAAGTTTATACCTGGAAGAATTCTTCCCGAAGACAAGTATTGGGCGATAACTGTAGTGTTAGTGTTATCAGTATAGTTAACTAAGGGACGAGTAGAATATAACTCGTTAGGTAATATTAGACTATTTAAGAGACTCGCTTTTATGGGTTGACACAAAAGGGTGCCCAGCACGTCGCCTCTGTTAACCGCAAAGAGATTATTTGTTCCCAAAATTTCGTTCAACACATCCGACGGGTACGTTTTCGCTAAAACTCTATAAATTTTAGATAATATTCGTTCGGTCTCACATTCCAATTTAAAGATTTGGCTCTGTAATTTCGCGGACAGAGCGGTTTGTGAGTCTGCGACATTTTGTATCATCAACGTTAATGCCGTCGAAATGTCTGCGTGATCAGCAAACTCACGTAACACGTTGACTTTCTTTAATAAACTACAATTCTTGACTTGAACCAAAAGTTCGTTTTCAAGGCAGAAAATACTGCCAAAGCAATCAGTCGTTAATTCGTTACACACTGAAAAGGAATGAAAGGTCATATGTAAATCGTTTAGTTCTACAGCATATATGTCATTAGTGTTGTTTACATGCGCAGTTAGCGAAGAGTTTATTTCCTCCGCTTTGTTTGGACATTTTTCGAATTTTGCATCGTCAAATAAAAGTGTATAACTACCAATTTGGCAGGAAGATTGATTTACAGAGCAATTTGTGCTGTCAGCTAGAGGAAAAATAATTTTTGAGTTTAGATGGTCATACATTACATAGGATGTTAATAGGGCAATATTTTCAGTTGTTCCGGAATCAGTTGTGGGCCATTTATAGTTGATAACCGGTTTATTCTCGGTTACCCATAGATCATTGGTTTTCTGAACAAACTTACCGAATTGATTCGATTCGTGAGTCTTAAACCAGTTTCTGCAATTTTGTTCGGACGAAGGTACTCCTGATTTTATTTTGGTAAAGTGAGTCTTAGCTCCAAAGAAATAAAAGTGACTTTTCCATTCAGTTATACTAGTTTGGCAAGCTCTAATTGGAATTTTAGTATGCAATTTAGGTGCGTGATAGACTTTAGCTTGACATTTCACTATGTGTTCGGATTTGTGTTGTTTGCAAGACTTATCATCCGATATGTCGTACTCTTGATTGATTTTGTCATTTTGGCAGATATAGCCATGAACCTCTGGATTTCCAAAACATAGCCATGGTAATTGCATAAAAACTAGCAGTAATAGTATAATGGATAAATACCTGAATTCTTGATAAAATTCTTGTCCCACCATCCTGCCACGTTTCAAATAAATGATTTCTCTATCGGATTTGTCGGTCCGGGTTATTTCGTCATTGTCCGAATTTTCCTCTTCCTTTTCCTCTAGACTTCCGTCTCTGCCTGTCCATACCGGTCTGGCGGACGTACTGTCCGGCCGTATCTGGTCTTGGGCTGGTTCTCCTTCTTCCATAGGATGTCCTCTGTCGTTGGACTCGTGAATTCTGAAATAAAAGGTTCATTGTTATTCTTGGGAGTAATTACTGTTTTTATTGGTGGTTTTTCAATTTCAGTGAGAAAATTTGGTTTTCCACGTCATGTTTTTGTTCAGGACGTTCTTCCTTATCTGTTTCAAAAATAGTAATTTCAGCAGGTTTTAATTGGTTAATAGAAACTCGTTCTATACCCTTATTTTTTTTATAGTGAAAGCAGTCTTATTTCGAAATATCACTTCATATGGCCCCTGATAGTTGGGTTGCAAAGACTTTTTTACGTGATCTATTCGTTGAAACACATGACTACAAGTGAACAACTTTGGTGGAATATATACATTAGACCTTAATTTCTTTCTTGTTGGAAGAGCTTTAAAATTTCCAAAAAAACGTTTTAATTTAGAAACATAACTGTAAGGGTCAAAATCTTGGGTTATGTCAGAACTTTCCACTAATTCTCCAGGGAGTCTCAGTGTTCTCCCATATGCAAGTTCGGACAATGAAAATCCGTTTAATTTCGGAATGGACCTCAAACCTAAAAGGACGTATCCCAAGTTTGATGACCATTCACTAGGGTTTTCCTGACACTTCAAACCAAGTTTTAATTCTCTATGAATTCGTTCTATTTGTCCGTTTCCCTGTGGCATATATGGCAATGAAAATTTATGAAACTTCGGCTAAAAAATTCTTCTTTCTAGGAAAGCTGCAAGGGGCATTACATTTGACTGCGTTTTCTCCAAATTTATTATGGAAATAGCAGAAATTTACATCACAATTCCGTCTCCAGTTATAATTGTTCGAATTGAAAGTATTCCTAGGATAACCTCCAGCAAACTTCCTCGTTTCAAATTGACGCCTATCTTGAGAATTGTACTGTCTCGCTTGATGCTGCGGAGGGGCATTATATCGATGAACCGGGTTAAATTTTGGTTCGAATCTTGGGCTGTTTATTGCTTTGATTTGGGTATTCAAATTATCAACATTTTTAGCCAGAGACGTTACCAGATCTGTTAATTGCTCGTGTTTATTTTGTCCAGAATTGTCTTTTTGATAGGAACTTGTAACATGGTTCGAATTATTATCTGAGGAATCATAAATTTGCATCGCGCGAGCCAGCAATTTCTCGCATGAATATTTTGCTATATCTGAGTATAAGACGTTGGCTATGTAAGCTGGTAACAATGCTACAAACACTTTCTTTATTAGATTTTGAACTTCTATACTGTTTCTATGTCCCCCAATAAAGGAATCTTTCAAATATTTAAGAATAATATCTGGCCTTTCATTTTGTAATTGCCCAGAAAATATTTTCTGTAATTTTTCTCGAGAATCCGGTGCAAAAATGTCCAACAAAATTTGTTTCAGTTTTTCATAATTATTATTATGTTCATCGAGCGGCATCCTTGCCCTGACAAGATCCAGTTGTGGAGAATTTAAACACCTTAGTATATAGTTTTTCTTTTGCGAATCGCTGACTATTTGATTTTCAGCGAATTCGTTTTCCGTTAAAAAGATCCAATTTTTCACCGAATTTTCCCAAAGTGGTCTCGTGGGAATTCTATGCTTTTCATACAATATTGTTCTAGGTTCAGTTATCTGAGAGATTCTGGAATTTATGCCGTAATTCGGTCCGGAATCTTCTACTCTATCTTTATTGGTCAAAAATGGGTTGTTTGTGTCATTAAATTTCCTAACCGACGGCAATTGAAAGGTTATTCTCTGTCCAGAATCACCTCCCAAATCCTCGCACTGCGTAAGCTCCATATCAACAACAGGTTTTGTTTCCTTTGGGGACGAACTTTGCCAATTACAATTGTCATCTTCACGTTCAATTAAATTTGATTCAGGAATATTCAAATTTTCAAGTCCAAATTCTGTTTCGTCTTCAATATCTCGGCGTTTTGGTATTTCAGGCGTAATATGTGTTAATTGATATGGATTTACACCTGATTGTTCTGATTTACGAGCTTTGCTTCGCGTAAACATTTTTTGTAATTTAGACATTTATTTACCGAATAATCAATATACCATACAACCTTATACACACTTAAGTAAAACCAGGTACAATATTGTAAGAAGATATTACAAACCAGGTCAAACAGTTGATAAATCACACAGAATAGTTAATAGAATAAAATGACTTACGATTGTTGACGATCCATAATAATCCCGACGTTCGGGGTCACCAATGTAACTTCTGATGTCTTTGCTTTCTAATTAAGCGAATTAGATAAGTATCTGACTCCAAAAACAGAATATATAGTAGGTTACGTGTTCAAATTGAGATATCTGTTAATTTTATATAACAGTAAGGATCTGACCAATTTGCCTGTAAAGATTTTTATTTCCACGGATAATATATCACAATAAATTTACTTACAATAAAACACACTCACAATCGTGAAAACCAAGTCGGTGATGAATTAGCATTGTTGTATAGAACGAATTGAAATAGAAAAGCCGGTTGCTGTATCGAACGAATAGAAAAGCCGGTTGCTGTATCGAACGAATTGAAATAGAAAAGCCGGTTGCTGTATCGAACGAATTGAAATAGAAAAGCCGGTTGCTGTATCGAACGAATTGAAATAGAAAATCCGGTTGCTGTATCGAACGAATTGAAATAGAAAAGCCGGGCAAACCACGATCAAAATGTCTATTTAAACGGTAACATCTTTTTCATCTCGCTCGCCAAAAACGGTACCTTTCTTTATTATCCAAAAATCTCGTTTCCCACGGAGCAATTTTTGCTCATATCTAGAATGTTCGGTACCCTTCTTACAATAATTACACTTGTTTATAGGTTACCTGACATGGGAAATATCCATTTTCTCATACACGAGAAAGATCTAGAAAGATCTCTTCAATATTTCGATTACGTCAATTATTATATAGAATTTGACTTCCATTATCCAAATTATTGGTTAATTTGTTACAAGATATATTTTTCACGAAAAATGGTATCATGTGTGTGTTGTGCAATATGATTTTTATGTACAAACTATCGCATGTGCTTTGTCGGATATTTTTATTCATGTGAGATAACGCCAATTGCCGAATATGTGTCGTGCAATGCAACTTTTATGTAGCATGCATGGGATATTGTATCAAATTTGTGCTGAGTTAAACCTTAGGTTACTGTGTGGCATGACATTTATGTGTGTGAGTATCGGATAGTGTGATGTACAATGTGAAATTCATATGATGAAACAGTCAGTATCAGTTTGTTCTATGGCTACCTTACTAAATCCCTGGTCATATTTAAAAACGCTCGGATGATATGGCCATATATACGTATCTGTTTGTAGAGGTCGTATATGCGTATGTGTGTTTTTATTTTATAAATACTGTGTTTGCCCCACTACGCGGGGGAGGCCAGGGTTACTGGCGAATGTACCATAAATAATACCATAATGTGCCATTATGTGTGTATGCGTCTGAATGCATAATAATTATATGCGTATATTCGTTACAGAACTGAATGATTTATCCTAAATTTTTATTTGAAGCAATGGTCAGCTAAGCATGAGCAGATAACGGAATTAGTTACATACACGAGATCCAAGTATGGCCCAACAATGCTCAGCAAGGAGCAGATAAATCCCAGAAACTTAAAAAAGCTTGATATTCAGTCAATGCATATTTTCCCAATAAAATATTTCCTATGGCTGTCAATATTTCCTACTTGCATTCAAAACGTTTAGTACGGCCTGAAAAAATGAATGATAATTTGGCTATGGCTCATTATTTACTTTCCCAATATTGGCTTATTAATCTATACCATTATTATTTTGCTCAACTCTGTGATTTCTAACATTTTTGCTCTGTTATCACAGTTGGTTGGTTGGGGAGGACAAACAAGAGACAGACATCCACTACCGTTCACTCACTGGTGAGGGGAATTTCAACTGGAGGTTCATTTACCCGTTCGATTACTTGATCGCTGAGGAGAAGATTGTCATTACAAAGAAGGTTAGCGGTTTATTCTATGAATTTGAATTTCTGGTATTATTTTCCAATCATCTGTTTCCCTAGCAGTATAGACTTGATGGAGTCTTGCGTCTATCTGTCGCAAGAGGAAACTTGCATATTGTAGCTGTTAACAATACTGTTTTCACAAAAGGTTCAGTCTAGGGTACTTTTATTCCAGCAGACCTGAATAACAAAATCCACACTATGCGATTCAATAAGACGGATTCTCCGGTGGGTAAAACAACTTTTATTGTAATCAAACCACATTTCTTTTTTCCGAGATAGCACTTTCATTAAGCCATAGCGCAGCAATATACCACATAGTCTTGGTGCACCAAATATAATTCCTCGCATAAATGAACCATTGATATCACTGGTCGTTCATTTTGGCACCATACACTTATTATATACAAGGCTGCATTAATGTCATCCTGAAACCTCACTTGCTCTCATTGCTTCCGGAACGGTAAAAATGGTCATTGACGACGTCATATCATGACGTCAGAATTTTTAAATCCCTCTCCCACGACGTCATATCAGAACAGTAAATATCATTTTCGCAGGAATCTCTCTTTGCCTGGGATGAAACAGAGTTTAAGATCCCACCCAGACTCAACTTACAAGTTTGGGACGCCGATCACTTCTCAGCCGATGATTTCTTGGGTAAGAATGACAACTTCTCTTTTAAAGAGTGTTTTATAGAGTGAGGTCTGTGCGCTCATCGTACGTTATTGTTTATAAGTAAGCATATAAGTACTTGCTATATCAGCCCATGATTTTTTGGGCAAGTATTACTATCTAAGTTGCCTTAATTTGGTATTTTTGAAGTCCATACCAACCCCTTAGAGTTGAATAAGATTACAATAGACTGCGAGTTCAGAAAATATTGGCCCCCGACTCCGGGTTGAAAAAAAATTTTGGACTTTGAATACTGGTCACAACGTATTTCCGACTCCGAAGTCGGATAACGGCAAATTGTGATGATAAAGTATACTGCTGATGAGAGGCAATTTATACATGAGATTTACTCATAAAATCGTAACGGAATGCTTTGCAAAGATTATTCAAAAAAGCTTTTTGTTCCCACAGGTTCTCTCACTCTAGATCTGACCCATTTCCCAAGAGGAGCAAAATCAGCAGCCAAATGCAGTTTAAATATGGCAACAGAGGAAGATGATTCGAGCGGCAAAGATATTCCGATGATTTCTCTGTTCAAGCAGAGAAGAATAAAGGGATGGTGGCCGTTCACTGCCAAGAATGACCAAGATGAATTAGAGATAACGGTGAGTCAGCCTTCTATCAAAAAATTTCTTAATTATCCCATAGTTGGAGCAATGGTTCTGACCTCCGAGTCTGAGCCGAATTTCGACTACAAACATTTGCTTTTTATGTGGTGTTTTCGCACCTTAACTCTCACCAATGCTCTGTACCAGTAGCCATATACATACTGTACATACATATTTGTAAGGCAGTATGTCTCGGTAAGACCTAGATATATACATATGTACGACGTTGACATCCGCCAAAGGTGTCTTAAAAATGTCTATCTTGTCGACTGGCGTGAAAAAATTGAAAAACAAGAGAGTGACAAGTTTGACACGACATTTTGGTGATGCCAGTTTTCTCATAGCAAGCAACCTACTTGATTATTTATACTTCTTACGTGAATCTCTGAGTATTGAAGTTTTCTTAAGTTCCATATCATTTATTTAAAAGGGTAAAGTTGAGGCTGAAATAGTTTTGATGACGGCCGACGAAGCCGAGAAGAATCCCGCAGGATACGGAAGAGATGAGCCGGATCCGCTGGAGAAACCGAAGTAAGTGATTGAACTATGCATGAGTTTTGAGTGTGTGATGACTTGTGGCTTGAGAATGAACCACTTAGAGGCATAAGAGTGTGTAGGCCACCTAGTGGATTGGAGGTATGACCGGTGTAGAGACATAATAGTGTGTGAGACACCTTGTGGCTTTGAAAGTGTGAGCCACCTAGTGAAATAATAGTGTGTGGGACACCTAGTGACGTGGAAATTTGAGACACCAAGTGACATAAGAGGTATACGATATAAGAGGTAACACCTAGTAGATAGGGGGTAAGAGATATATAAAATGTCTGGTTTTTAGTGTCGGTTATGATAAATCAAGAATTATATAAGATTATATGAGACCAACCTTTCTCTGGTCGAGGTTCAACAATCCCCGAAATTAAAACACGATATGTAAATATAGACTGGTCAATCATTACAGGGGATCATTCTAGTTGTAATGTTTTACTAAAACCGACTCTTGCTCGTAGTTTGCGGGAAATTTTGATATTGGCTATCTAACTTGTTTGAAGTATGTTCTAGAAAGGGTAATATAAGGTTTTTTGTAAGTTGTTCACTCCTGAAAAAGCTTTCATAACCTGACCTTTAGCAATATTTGTGAGAAAAAATAAATTGCGACATACCTTCCGAGATTTAGCTCCGTTACATGCTCTATGAACCTTGATAGTAATAGTGACATTAATCGACTTTTCATCCCAACAGACGACCAGACACATCGTTCTTATGGTTTTTGAACCCGTGGAAGTCTTTCAGATATTTGATTTGCGCTCGATTCAAATGGCTGATCATCAAACTTATCATATTTCTGCTTCTACTGGCATTGCTAGTGCTTTTCATTTACTCGTCTCCCCAATGGTTCTCGAAGAAGATTATTGGAGCTTGAGTTCCACGGTTAGAGCGCACTCGAGTATAATCCGCACTGATACAGTTAATTTGCATTAAATTCTAATTGAATTTATTAAAATATTAATAATTTAAAGCCTAATTGATACTAATAATTAAACTATAAAGAAGTCACGAGTCACATCTGATTAGCTTTAATTCCATATTCCAATTCAATAGATTAATTAAACATTGTTTATTAATTTGCATGATATGAATACTAATTTGATTTATTCACTCTATTTAAACCCAGTTTAAGCAAACTTCAATCAAAACTCATTCAGACGCGCTGTTTTTAAATTTTTTTTATGTTCCGTCGAGATTTATGACAATTTTATTAAACCCAGAATAATACAATGTTTCGCATATACTCTGTACTGATTTAATCAACCACGCGCAAAAACCTGCTGCTATTTTTGTTCGAAATGAAATTTTTGATTAGTTTAGGCAGATTGAACCACTGGTTAATAACAAGTAGGTTTATATACACGGATTTGAGCAACATGGTAGGAAACATTGTTCGATACCAAATTTGATGAAAGCAGGGTTATATTAAATTTTGTTGATATAATTTTGATATTCCCGTAGTATAAGCACGAAGACAGTGGACATCGGAACGTAGTATGAGTACCAGGTTAGGGTTAGGCCATAATTTCAGGTACAAATACTACGGGAGTCACTTGGATAGTTCCCAAACTCGTAATAGAACTAAAATAAGAAAAAAAAATGGAATAAGCTTATGACCTAACCCGAACCGGGACACCCACTACGAGAATACCCTTATATTCTATATTTTACACACGCCATACTAATCCATGTCGCACAATCCAACTGACATATTCTTATATTTTACAGCCGCCCGGATACATCGTTCGTCTGGTTCATGAATCCACTCAAATCCCTCCGATACCTAATCTGCACAAGATTCAAATGGTTGATCATCAAACTGTTCATCGTTCTTCTTCTCACTGCTCTACTCGTCCTCTTTGTTTACTCATCCCCGTCCTGGCTTATGAAGAAAATATTAGGAGCCTAAAAACGTAAAATGACGTCATTTTGACGTCATAAGTCTATCCTTAAACAGTACCTGAATGTAAAAATTAAGAACCATATGTAGCTGGTTAGGGTTATTGTATATATTCGGATTCTATACTAATTTTTTGCCAAATGACGTTATATCATGACGTAATTCACTACATTCAAATTTAACAAACCTACGATAAACTCTGAAATTGCTGTTGTCGAATATACCAGAATGGTTTGATTCCACTAGCACGTGTAATATTATTACGTCATATTGTGACGTCATCAAATGAATCATTATTGTATGGTGCTCTTATATCATTTGTCTGATATTCACAATACTTTCCTCAATTTTTGCCAAAGACCAAATTCTGACCCTGATTGCAGCCAGTAAAATTTTGAACCAATATTTTGAATAATATTTCCTATAATTTCACTGATGAACGGGCAAAGTTTGCAATGACATGCAGAGTGCAATTGGTTTAACTTTTAAGTCTTTTTGCCTATACTGTATATTTAACCACCAAATACTGTTCTTATCCCCTTTTATTACATTAAATATCATTCGTGACGTAACCAATGACAACATGCTCAAAGTGGTAAGATAATTTTAATTTATGATTGGTCGAACAACTTTTTCTTTACAATATTCACCCCACTGGAGTGCATTCTTTTTATCTAACGAAAACTGCGGCAGAATTTTACTTGTATATATCTCTCTTGCCTAGCTCAACTATATCCCGCAGTCAAAACAATTTCTATCGCACTGTACATTGTATGTATTTAGAATTATTACTCGTTCCTATAGCACTTAGATTTTTGTTTTAATTAGCACTTGTAAATACTCATTTCACGTAAACGATATGATTTCCTTCTGAATTCAGTTAGGTGACCCTTTGACTTTTTACGGGGTGTCTAATGCAAGAACAGGGTTATGGAGTGACAGAAAAGAAACCTAACTAATCTGGATCTATGAAATTTGGATTTTTCAACGACTATCTCTGGTAAAAAAATCAGGCTGCGAATTCGGTTATAAATACATATTCTGATTCCAAAGGCTGAACATTTTTACTAAAATATTTTCCGCTTCTTCGATTCAACCGAAAATTTCGATACCATGTCCAGATTTGGAAGTCTGAAACTGAAAAGCAAATTGCAATGAACGCCGACTCCGCGAAATTAAGTTTGTTTTTTATTATAAAACTTATATGAAATCTATGTTTTCCTTACCCAGCTAAGGGCATGGATGCCTCCATGCCTTGATTCAGATCTAAAAAGATTAACGAGTCCTATCTTCATCTGGCGCTTCATCGCTTTCACGCTTAATTTTGTTCTCGTTCTCACAACGAGACACCTCCAAGAACAGATTTGTATAGTGACTATGCGTGAGAAAAGAGTATGCTCAAACTAATTTGCCATGAATGATATGTTCACTCTAACTAACCACTCATCTAAATTTTTATATTCATTTCAAGCCGAAACATACTTTGAGTATGTTTAGTCATATGCTCAGTCTGAAGTTTTATATCCTAACCCAGAACATACAATAAATTCGATAGCTACACGCACCGAGTTCGCTTGTTTGATTCACCCTAGAGCAGTGGTTCTCAAAATTTCTAAGTCGCGCCCTTTTTTTTAGAATTTTCCAAGTCTCGCGCCCCACCTCAAAATAAATAGCTGACAATAAGCTACAAATAACAGGTAGTGAGCCTCCACGCTAAAGATAATAAAGATACAAGCACAATAGCCCTGTGCAATATCTAAACAATAAAACAATGAAAATATCCAAATTAAGGCGGGCAAGATCTAGTCCAACAAATAATTTGAATTTTAATTAGATCCACACCCCTTCAAAAAATTGTCTACGCCCCAATTGTGCGACGCGCACCACCGTTTGAGAAACACTATCCTAGAGCAGGGCTACTCAGCTGGCGGACCGCGGTCCGAATCCGGACCTTTCGAGTATTGGATTTGGACCGCACCTAATTATTTATTTTGGATCATTAGCCCCACTTTTTGAATTGCCTATTATAACATGACTTTCATAGTTTTGAATATATACGAAAAGAACTATAACACCATAATAAACAATTTTAATTTGCTACTAATCACTAGTCGGTCGAGGAAGTGCTCGTTTATGGATGCCGAAATATCATTTCTGGAAAGACCGGACCCAAATAATTTTGAAGTTTTGTTTGCGAAACTTCGATAAAAATAGTTGAGTAGCCCTGTCCTAGAGCCACGAAGTTTACAGAAACAATCCTAGTAAAAATCATTCACCAAATTGGAGGTGCCGCCATACATAAAATTATGATTTTACTTTTAAAGAACTGTAAATACAAGAGTTGTTATAATGTATATAGTAGATATCGATGCTAGTTAACGTAATTAAATATCACTGAATAGAATTGTGTTGTGTTCATTGTGTCGCAGGTTTTTACTTAAGATATGGGCTCCACTAGCGATCGTTATTAAACTTAACTTAATTCATGGCGATGGGTGGCCTATGTCCGACCACTGGTTTTATATATGTTCTGGCTGACAAGAAATTGAAAAGAACGCAATCGATCAAGACTATTCGAAATTCTTTAAAACCTCAAAAATGATTAGCGAAAATGGCGTTTTTTCGACGTGCGCGGGAACAAATCAAGAGTGCCTTTTGTACCAATGTGAGTCCAGCAGAAAACCAGAGAAATATTATTCTGAAGTTTTCAACCGCTTCTACTCGGGGATTATAATTCTTATTGATAATTCTTGAGGAGAAATGAATCTCACGCAGAATTGAAGTTCCCATGATAAGAGTCAAACGTATATGGGCGCAATAAGATGGCTTTGGTAACATGATAAGCATGTACAAAAATTTACGAGTACAGGTCTGTAATATTGGGAATAGAACAAAAAGTACCAAATCACAGGAGAACACTAAGGTCATCAAAAAATATTGCTTTACCGTTGTATATGCAAACTCGACGGTTTGAGTTGAAATTCGAATATAAACTGCGATGCGCTGAAAATTTTTAACAACATTTCTCAACTTTATACGTAGCCAATTATGATATTAAATTGTGGTGGAAAGCACAACGTTTCTTCATGAATTAAGGGGATTCAAAAATTGTAGCAATCAAAAATTAGATTTTCTCAAATTTGGAGCGAACTTGATTATTCGTTACTCTCATTGTCGACAACTTTTTACAACGATTTTAATTACAAACCAAGCATCTTACTTTAAAGTATGATAAACAGAAGAAATAAATTAAAAAAATATGGGTCTTCAAAAATGGAACAAAAATCAGACCCTTTGCAAAGTCGATGATTTGATGTTAAATTTGGTGCTAACTTGATGAATCGAGGTCGAATTCGAATATCTATTTGCCGAAACTGGCAGAGCACTGGTTTTCAATCTATTACTGACCGCGTACCACATTACTGTTTTTTATTCTGGCCGGGTAATACCAAAAAATTCTCTTTTTTGGGATGGAGGACAATGGCGCAAAAAACTCGCTGAAGGAGTATTTGATCACGTGTCACAACATCCTTTGTGGCGCAAAACGGGAAAGGGCGATCTAAAAAAAAGACTGGTAGCGATAAAAACATCGTTCAGCGAATACATGCAGTATGGAATAAAAAAGAAAGCGCTGGGATATATTTTATCCGGCTCGAAAGTTAATTGTTGAGTTTCATGTTTATCAGGTATTGGCACTAACATAGTGCTACCCACGATTTCAAATTCTTAAGAAACTGCTAATTTTTTGAATCTAAAATAATATCAATTTTACTTTAAAATATTTTTTGGAATATTCGAATTAATTCAGATTTCCCCCCTACAAACCACTAGATGAAACCAACGAGCTCAATTTGGCATACAGTTTATACTTTTTTCAAAAATATTATCATACGTTTTCTATTCAATATAATATATATTCTCTATTTCGTCTTCTATCTTTATTTATTACTGTTTGAAGAAAATCACGAATTTGTTGAGAATTTTTTGGATCTCCGCTCTATAGGAAACCCTTATTCTCAGTCGTTCTGTCTGTTTGTCTGTCTGTCAGTGTATCTGTCTATCTGTTGTAGAGGATGTAGCCTCTAAACGGCTGGATCAATTTGGATGAAATTCCTCATGTAGGTTAACCTGTCATCCTAGTATTATTCGTTTCCTCGAACAGCTGAATTGATGTTTCGTTTCCCTGGAACCAACCAAAAAACATCCAATCGTGGAGAAATTTCCAATTCTTTGACATTCTGTCGCAATTTTAAATTAGGTAAATTAGTAAATTAAGTCGAAAATTAAAATTCTAAGATTGCCACCCTTCGCGAAATGCTTTCTCTAACAAGCCGCCCATCATCTCGATACATCTATAAACTGGCGAAGCTTTAGGAATTTTAGTGTACATGTTTCGATATTTTGCCACATTTTATTCCTCACGCAACGATGAATAAGCAGATATACAGCGTTTAAAGAAACAGGCAATTTCGGAAACCGTTATTGCATGCACAAAAGGTCTGAGATACGAGTAGCGTTGATCATATCCAAACGAAGTTAAGGGCAACCACTAGTGTGCTACAGAAACTAAAACGAATTCGATCATCGCGATAGCGCAATACAAGTGCGGGACTGAGTATCAGTGGAGATCCTGGGCGCCTACCGGCTTGTATATACAAGGATTTAATAACATGAAATACGACACGGACAGATCGTTAAGTTTTTTCACCATTAAGATTTATGAATTACGATTATTAGATAAATATCTGTGGAATCGATTTTACTAGGATTTATCAATAATGGTATAAATTTTATTTATTTAAGCCAAAATCTTGAGTTTCAAAAGAAAGTTACCTGCTGTTTGTTGTCGGGATCAACTCAACGTTTCCGACTATATCAAGTGTCTTTCCCTCTCGTTACGTCTATGTTACCACGACCTTACTCTCTAGATATCCAGTGGTAATTTACTTTCACATCGTTCGATATATGGTGAGACTTTCTATAATAGCAGCTACATCTAATAAATATTACCAAAACCAAGTTTTATATACAGGGTATCTCAAAAGTAAGTACACACTTTTAATTTTGATTTTTTTTTTCTGGTATTCATCATAAAGCGTTCATTTTTTCAGAAAACATAGAATGGAGAACTAGTAAAATTTAGGTATCGTTTGCAGTTTTCAACAACCAACAAAATGACAAGGAAATTACCCCAAGAATTGTGGAGTAAAATTGCTGTTTGGCCAGAAGCATGTAAATCAGTACAGCACACCTAGCGCTTCGTCAACAAAGAATTTAAAATTGTTTCAGCGAATGTTTTTTTCAGAGTGTCCGCTTCTTGGTCTTCATGATCTTTGTGCATCAACTACAGATCCAGTTTTCATGAATTTCAAAAGAATTTCGTAACTATTCGTCGTAAAAGTGCCGAATGCTATACTATTTCATATGCTTCTTGCCAAACAGCAATTTTTCATCTCATTTCTCGGGGTAATCTCCTTGTTATAACTCATCGATTTTAATCGGTAACTAGGTATTTGTCTATCTGTCTGTCTGTCTGTCTGTCTGTCTGTTAGATGCACGCGATATCTCACGAAGGCAAGATTGAATCTGCTCCAGATTTTGCATGTGCATTCATCATATGTCGTAACAGAAGCCTATTGATTTTGGATGAATTATGTCGTATGATTAGCGAGTTATTAATTAGATAGTGATGGGGCACAAGGTGTCATTATGGAGTAAGAGCGCTGTTTTGGGGAATTCCCTAACTTTCGATCGATAAGTCTTCGGTCTCTGACCGATATTCTCGTTCTGTGGGTTGTTGAATACTGCAAACAATACCTGGATTTTACTACTCATCCATACTATGTTTTATGAAGAAATGAACGCTATATGATGAGTATCCCAAAAGCAAATCAAAACTAAAAGTGTATACTTACTTTTGAGACACCCTGTATAATATGGAAGCGAACAGTAATGATCATCGATAGCGCATGGTTGCCACCAGGTATATACATATCGATGATGAATAAAGCACAACCGATGTTAACAAAACGATATAATTTGCCGACGTTTCGAATTCTTATTCAGAAAAACTTCATCAGAGCATTATATGGAAAGCACACTATCGTATGTACATATAGGGAAGAGAGAGAAAAAATTATCACTGCATGAAATCTAAAAACGAACAAATATGATTATAGATCTATGTGACTTAGAGCAAGTTCATACAAATAAGGCGACCATCTAAACAATGACAATGCGAAATAATAGTAGTTTCTTAATCATTCATAGAATTCTTTTCTCTTTGTTAATGTGGTAAAATTCGAGAAATTGTCCTTTTCTGTAATGGGTTTCATTTTTCAATATCCTGCTGTTTTCCCATGTCAAACAAAAAAATCTGAAAAGTCCGCTCTCTTAAAACGTATCCTTTCTACAGATCACAGCATTGACTGGGAAAACAGCAGGATATTGGAAAATGAAACTCACTACAGAAAAAGCTTATTTCTCGAATTTCACGTTATTAACAAAGAGAAAAACATTATTCGCTATTTGATTAAGATCTCAAAATAGCTTATAGTCTAACTTAAATAGTAAACATCACTGACGATTTACAATCTACATCAGCGATATGTCGAACTCCAAAACTGACATGGCTGCTTTCAACTACATCGAAAAGCCGAAGCCGAAACCTCGTCTAAGCAGAAGCCTACCAGACCCTGGCCTCTCCCCAATAGGTCCTGTTTCATATCAACAAGAGGGACCTAATTTTCAAAAAAATCTACAAGAAGCAATCCAGAGACAAATAGAAAGCCAACTACCATCTCTAATCACCAAGTACCTTGCTGAGAACTTCAATACAGCAAATCTTACTTCGGAATACATACCCCTAAGCCCAGGCCTTAAAGAATGTATGGAAGACCAAATCCAATCTTTAAAGGAAATAAAAGAGGACATTGCCTTAATCAAGGAAAACCCAGAATTTTCAGTCGGATATGTTCGATAAATTATCCGCAAAGCAGAAATTTATGGAAGGGAAAATTATAAACTGTGACAAAAGAATAAGAGAATTAGAAGATTTGGTTTATGATCTTGAGGAAGATCTGTATTATGCCACAGAAAAAATGGGGGGGAAAGGAAAGGCGCTCTCGACTCGACAATCTAGAGTTTCATGGTCTTGCCCCAACTGTGAATGAGGACACAGATAAACTAATAATGGAAATAGGAAAACTGATTCATGTAGATATTAAACCATCTGATATCTCAGTTACACATCGCAGTCCCACTCACAACTCTAATATCCACAAGCCAATAATCGCCAAGTTCACTAACAGAAAAATCCGAAGCAAAATTCTTAAAAATCGCAACCTCATAAGAACTGCTTCCAACAAATCACCTTTAACCAATTAATCAAAAGCTTTTATTGTGGAAAACTTAACAGAAAAAAATAAAAACCTGTTCTATCAAGCTAAGATCCTGAAACAAACGATGTGGGTACGCCTTTCTTTGGACTTCCAATGGGCGAGTGTTGGTGAAAAAAAACAAGGATACCAATACCCTGTCGATATCAGATGAAGAAGATCTGCAAAAAATCAGATAAGTTGATTAATTGTAATTCCCACTGTAATTTTCTATCTATTGTTATTTTAAATCTAACTCTATTGTTGCTATTAGGCCCCACTTTCAATGTAAGCCCTTTATTAACAAGTTTCTGTGTATACTTTTTATTCACTTATTCAATACGATTCAATGTCTACTGTCCATGATGTACCTATATATTGTTCCAAAATGAACTGGGAATCTAACAATTTACATCATCATGTTAGTACAACTCACTGTCGATACCTCGAGTTAAACGAGATCAGTGAGGTCTCATCTAGATTTCTACCATCTGACCTTATTTTGGTACACTTCAACATCAGATCTCTACCAAAATACATTGACCGCTTAGTCGAATTGACATCAAATTTTCACTATCTCCCACATATTATTGCGCTAAGCGAGACAAGAATTAAAGCTGGGGGAATGGCCGAAAATGTCGACATCCCAGGATATAACTTTATGTATGTTCCTACTCCTACCCAAGCTGGTGGTGTAGGTTTTTATCTTAAAAGCAACTTAGATTACCAGGTGATCCAAGAATTTGATTTAGGATTTCCAAATTGTGAGGACTTGTGGGTAGAGATCAAACTTAACTCGAACAACCAGAGATTTGTAGTTGGTGTCATTTACAAACACCCCAAATGTAATATACCCTCATTTTCTGGAGCAATGGCTCTTGTTTTCGAGAAGCTGGCAATGGCGAAAAAGAGGTTTGTAATATTAGGTGACTTCAACATCAACCTACTTGACACCCATGACAATCCCACTGCTAAATATTTGGACATGCTTATGTCCTATTTCGTATTGCCTGTGATTACAAAACCAACTAGAGTCACATCATCCACCCACACCCTCATAGATCATATCTATACAAATAACATAGGTAATGTCTCTTCATCATTTATTTTGCTTAGTGATATTACTGATCATTTTCCTGTAATTTGTACAATCTCTGGTTTAAATGTTTCTTCCAAGACAAAAACTCGGATGAAGCGAGATTTGACAAAATTTTGTAGCGACTCTTTCAGATCTGAGGTCGAGTCGATGTGTAACAACTACATTGATACCGCTCTCTGTAAAGCAAATTTTAATTTATCTTTCGATTCTTTCCTTGGCCAATTGAAATGGTTAATCAACAAACATGCCCCACTTCGACTTGCATCACGTCGAGAAAATAAATTGTACTTGAAGCCTTGGATAACTAGGGGGATTCGCAAGTCCATCAAACACAAAAATCAAATGTTCAAAAAAAAATTTTTTCAAGGAAATTTTACTTGAGCGTCTTTACTTTAAAAAATATAAAAATATCTTAAATCATTTGCAGAGAAAATCAAAACAATTGTATTACCATAAAATCCTCAAAAACAACCGAGGTGATGTAAAACACACTTGAAAGACTATAAATGAAATTATCAAAATCAAGTCCAGAGATGATACCCCCATCTCAGAATTGAAACTCGATAATGGTACTACAGTCAGAGACCCTGTCATGGTGGCTAGCGAATTCAATAAATTTTTCTCAACAGTGGGGAAGAAGCTTGCAGATAAACTACCTCATAGCTCAAAATCATTCGCGTACTTCTTGGGTGCTCCTCTGCAAAGCTCTTTCTTTCTTGAAGTAACTACTCCTGCAGAGGTCCTCCAAATGATATTGAATCTAAAAAAAGGAAAAGCAATTGGGCCTGATTGTATTCCATCACACTTCCTAAAAATAGTTGCTGATATCCTATCACCAGTGCTCAGTCATTTTTTCAATTTTTCATTCAAATTGGGTATTTTCCCTTCCTCTTTAAAAGTTGCTAGAGTGAAACCAATTTTCAAAAGTGGTAAGCATAATGACCCTTCAAATTACCGACCAATCTCCATCCTCTCCTCTATTGCCATTATCTTAGAAAAACTTTTACATTGCAGATTGATCAATTTTTGTACAAAATTCAACCTGATCAATAAACGTCAATTTGGATTTCAAACCAATAATTCCACCAGTCATGCTATTTTAGATCTAACATCATTTATTTATGATAAAATTGACAAAGGCGAATTTGTCTGCTGTATTTTTCTCGATTTAAAAAAAGCCTTTGACACTGTCAACCATAGTATCCTTTCCCAAAAACTGAGACTATTAAGCAATTACTTTTCGGGTCGATTCCAATATGTGGAGGTGGATTCTCAGCAGTCTCCGATGTTGCCCATTCATCACGGAATTCCTCAAGGTAGTGTGTTAGGTCCTCTTGGTTTCTTAATTTACATAAATGATCTGTCTAACTGCTCCAATTTCTTGAGCAAATTGTTTGCTGATGATGCTTGCCTGCTCTACAGTGCAAAAGATCCGAGTATTCTCCAAGACAAGGTGAACACTGAAATGAATAAAGTATATGATTGGATGACTTCCAATAAACTTACTGTGAATATACAAAAATCCAAAGTCATGTTATTCGGCCACAAATCTCTAGCCAGACATGCGAACATCTCAATCAAAATTACAGGTATCCCTCTTGAAATTGTTCACTCTTATAAATACCTTGGCCTCACTATTGACAATCAATTAAAATGGAACTTTCATACCAATGAATTGCATAAGAAATTGTCAAGATCAGTCGGGATCCTAGGGAAGTTAAGGCATTATGTAAACGACTCGACTCTGCGAACAGTATATTTGGCTCTTTTTCAATGTCATATCCAATATGCCTTAGCTGCATGGGGTTCCGCTACCAAAACAAACTTGAATAAATTAGAGATTTTACAAAATAGGGCTGTTAGAATTCTCTGTAGGGCATCTATTCGTTCTAACCTGAATATCCTATACCACAAGACCAGGGTTCTAAAATTGTCCGACATCTATAAACTAGAGATTTCTAAACTTATGCACCAATTTAACAACAACCAGTTGCCCCCAGCTTTTGCTGACTATTTCGTCATGCTTAGTAACGTGCATGAGCATAATACACGCTCATCGACTAAATCCAATTTATTTGTCCCTCGATTTTCATCAAGCAAATGCCAAAACTCCTTGAAATACAGGGGAGTTGTAATTTGGAATAGCATAGGTCAAAGCCTTCGTCATTCAACTTATGACACCTTTAAATTTAAATACAAAAAATTCATGCTTTCCCTTTACCATTCTGCTGCCTTTTCATCCGATTAAAGTGGATCCAGAACTTTCTTCGCCATTGCCAGCTCCACTGTCGACTTGATCCAGTGATCCAGAGCAGTGGTTCCCAACCTTTCTACTCTGGCGGACCGGTAAAATTAAATTAAATGTACTCGCGGACCGGCAAATAATTGAAAAGACCGGAACAGAAAAGAATAACATATATTTGCGTAATATAATGCAATGTCGGGCACTCAGTATGCTTTTAGATGAAAAAAGGCACACTTAAAAATATCATATAATGTGCCGGCCAAAAATTGAAATGGGTAAAACATGAATATATTTGCGTAAGGAAATGCAGCGCTGGGCACCCATTATGAATGTAAGAAAGGCACACATACAACATCTCACATGAAAAACATGTAAATGCCACAGCAGTTGATCGACGCATCAAACGAATTGAATTTACATCACAATGACAAAGTCGTCGGTAACTTGGCACCAGGCTCAAAATCCAACTGTGCCTGCTCAAAATACTGGAAAAGATCTCAGCGGCCCGTGCTTTTTTGCGCGTCTTGTGACCACCTGCAGGGTCGGAACAAGTAGGCCTACATATCTTACTGGAATATTATACTGTTTTTAACTGTTTTCGGGTTTAAACAAAGAAATATGCATAACGTTTTATATGGATGGTAATGTTAATTAGGAAAAGCATGCTGAACAGAAAAAGTACGCGTGCCGATTTTTAGGTTTCTGAATCTTGCGAGATTTGATGCCGCGCATTCGCGATGAATCGGAGCCAAAAAAGCGAAAAGTGTGATTACTCGGCGCCAAGATGTCGTGAAAGAAGTCGCCAATATGACGGCGGAAGAGAAATTGCGTAATAAACTAACGTAAACTCGTCTTCGGTAAAGCGATTGAGACGACATAAAAACAACGAAATTTCTCGCGGACCGGCAAAAAAGCTTTGCGGACCGGCACCGGCGGTTGGGAACCACTGATCCAGAGTACCTGAAATATATAATTTTGGAATTTATCGTGTAATCAAACAAATATTTTTACCTATGTATGTTACATGGACCCAGCCTTACAAAAAGTATTTACTGTATTTTTAATTTCACCCAATATATCAAAGGGCGAGCTTTTGCTAAAATATTGACCTAAATCAAAAATTTTAGGTATCATTCTCTTATTAAATGACAATTGTCCTGCTATATGCATTTACAATCAGTCATGCTTCCAATGCAAAGCTCATATTGTCTTTTCTGACCATGACCTCTTTATTACCTATTTACTACTATGAATTGTTTCTTTTTACATATTTGATTCATCTCTGATTGACCCACTGTGTGAATGAGAGGATATCATGTAAGAAGAAACCATGCATAGTTCATGCACTGTGATGTCATGTAAAATAGTCAGTTATATATTGGTAATATTTGAGCCTGATCTAAGTTACTAAGATCTTAGTCACTGGCACCCTTAATAACATCATTTTAATGTTAAACCATATTCGATTGTAAATTTTTTTTTTTTTATCTTTGTACATTTGGCATCGTTATGTCATAAACTGACTGACATTAGATTTTTATCAATCTACCTACCTTTGCTTTTTCCATGTTCTGTATGAAGTGGTTAGTTCCACATGAAATTTAATCCTACCTTGATCTTGTAGAATACCATTTATTCATTGATCATGTGCCTTCCAGTTACACACCGAAGTTCAATTTTCTTACCATAAAAGGTTAAATTATTTATGACTACCGGTACTACCGTTGCATGCCTACCATACTACTGGTAGGCTTCCTGTTCGTGAAACTTCATTGATACCTAAACAACTGTAGCCCTGCACCATACAATGTTCTACATACGACCACAGTCACTTCACAATGGTACCATTGTTACTTTGCAGCTATCGTCATGGCTACTTAGATAATTGGTGCACGGAGTCGTTTCTTGTTTTGTTATTGTTGAAACGCGAGATTACTGGGCATACCTGGTTGGAATGCCTTGACGTATTTATATTTATTTTCAAATTAACGTATATATGATACTATATATACACAGTTCGACTTTTTTTTGTTATTATTTCCTTGTTAGACTTGCTTATGGGTGCCGCTGCTCGATAACCAAATTTGGTTTCTCGCGGCTCCCCTCACCCTGAAATGCCTTTTTATTTATTTATTGCAATTTGTATATCAAGTGTGCATTTAGTATGGTGAGAAAATAAACTACTGATTACTGATTATGAATTTTTACTCTATGATATTTAACAGGACCTAGCGTATTTGTTGGTTTTTAATAAAACTTTTCATGGTCAAGCATATTGTCCGCCAGAGCGCCAATTCGCAATGATTCGTTCGTTTAAACCTAAGTGAGCGGAATTGAATTTGAAGTCGATTTCTTTCATTGAAGTTGAAAACCGGATATGAAGTGAATCTAGCGTGAGTGAATGATCTGGATTCAAATTTTAGAATGAGCCAAATGCGGTTTGTGCTTACTTTCAATATGAGACCCGTATAAGATCTTTAAAATATAGTGAAAAAACATATATGGATAATATTGGGTTTGGTGAATTACTGTTAGAAAAATGGTGGAGTGAACTTGAATTTAATATGAATGGCTAAATACCAGTGAAATAGTTTGCTTACTGTAAAACAAAAGTGTAAAAATCACCTATATTACATGTAAAATAAAAATGTCAATTTGATTTGATTTATGAAAGAACGAAAATAATATTTACACTCTATCAGATATGGCATAAAATACAAACAAGAAAGTGGGGACAATGGCAACTCTGCTACAGGTAATTACGAGGCTATGTTGGCGTTGAAGGGTTTGGATTCAAACATCCAGGCTCCGAACATATCAACCTCTTCCGTCTTCAGCACCACACCTGATGAAACATCCTCTGCACCAGCAGTTCTGGAATATAACAAATCACAATCAAATACCGTGGACTTAAATGAATCAAATCTCGACAACTCGGATTATGCTAATAAAAGAAGCCGTGACGAAACGTCATCAGACTCGTCATTTTCGACCACTTTGGAATTTGAACTTGTTGGCAAAAAGAAAAAATAGTTGTAAGTTAATTCGGACCCCACAAATCAAAATTCTGTAACCTGGACATTTAATTCGGCCTTTAAACATCGAGCGTAAAACAAACTGCCCAGTTGATGGCATAAAACTCAACTTGATAATACCATCCCACTTATAGCGGATGTGATGAATGGAAGACTACCTCTTCATGTGGTATATAAAATGGTGATCTCTATGGCAAAGAGAAGGGATCCATATAACTTCCGTCGGCATAGTCTGGGTATGAAGGCAATTGGGCTGGATTCCAGACTTTGTCGTTCTGATCCGTGAATGGAAAAAAAAAATAAATAAATTGGCAAGAGCGTAGTAAGCAACTACTGCATGGATGGTTTTGTCTTTATTTTTAAAATGTTCTGCTAATTTCGTCAATTTCTTTATATCTCCCACAAACTGTTCAAGTCGTTTTTCATCTACGCCGCTGTTGGAAAATTGATCGAGGAGAACCAGGTGGATATTCGCCGTGTCACTGAAATTTTTATTCAAGATATTCGATGAAATTTTACAAAGAATAATTCTCCATATGATCGCGATTACAGTGATGAGCGTTCTCAGCTCCTGTGGTATATTCAGGGTTGAAGCTGTAAGAAAGAAGAATAAATAACTAATACCATAGAATAATATAGATATCACTGATTTTATCATTCGTTTCGTTTAGAAATTAAGCCTGCCTTGAATTTGGCTGCATTAACGGTTTTTTGATTAAATTATTTCAGATTAGCTATAGCCGAAATCACTTTTCATTTTAATAATACCTAACTAGACCAATCAATATCGGTACTAGAAATAAGAAACAACTAATCACTTAAGACCTTATGATTGTGCCATAATAACATCGTAGCTCACCTTCTCTGTTATACATTTTTATCATTTTCAACGAGGATTCTTCATATTCTTTGCTGAGCTCCTCACTAGTTTCGATGGATATGCCATTGGTTTGAGAAAATGTAGCAATTGTTTCCTTCTGATCAGTTTGAAATTCATTTTCTTGGAAAGTTTTAACCAAAGTCTGTGTCGGGGTGTTCGTCTGTTGTAGAATAGTTGTCTGGGTGTTGTTGTCGAGAGCTTGTTTTGGATCCGTCTGCACATACATTTCAGTTCTGGCAAGTGCATGTCCAAAAACGCGTACAGCAATGTCTGGCCTTGTCTGAGTGTCCATATCTAGATTATAATTGTCTGTTTGCAAATGTCTGTCTCTTGTACGACGTTTGTCCGTCTGTGCTTCCGTATCGTCAGTTGGCTTCTTATCCGTTTGATTCATTCTATCCCTTCTGTGAACGAGACTGGTTTGAGACTCAGATTCGGTCATGGGATTTTCGGTTTGCATCATCCAACCTAAATAAAAACAAAAACGAATATATTGAGCGCCACGAACATTGCACTTATGGGCGTTCAACTCAATGCTAATCAAATTGAAATATTAGCTTCACATGTCCTTGAATATTACACGATTTATCGAAAATAAAAAGATAAAAAGACCAAATTATGTTCCACATCCCAGCTGATCAAAAACGTGTTTTATTATCTCTCAAAATTTCAAATAAAAAAACTTCACATTATCTGTTGAAATGATTTTTTTTCTTTTTGCTAAATATTCGCTGCATACTTTTACTCAATTTTTTTTTATAAAAAAATTCAAGACTAAATTTTGAAATAGGAAGTCTTTTTATTAAAAATTATAGTTACAAATATTTTAAGCGATAATGTGACACAAGAACGCCATCTCGTGTCCATTACCAGTACTAAGATTGCTGGCATCATTACATGTCTGATCCATCCGGTCACATTACTGTTATCACAGATATTCGCATAATGTACTAAATTAAGCTTGATTCGCTGAACTGAATATATAACTGTCTTTCCGGTAACTGTCTAGACCGGTGCTTGCCAAATTATAGGTAGGGACCCAAAACTGAGTCGCCTGAAAATCATCAGAGGGTCTTTCTTTTTCAACAACAACTTAAAGTTACTGATTTTTTTTGTTTTGTATTTTTTGTTTGTTCATTTTGTATTGGGTATGGAAGTATTGGTCAGTTGTAAGTGCTGAAAATATTAGGGCGTAAGATCCAGGCAGCATCTAATTTTCCACCCACGATTTAAGGAACTCGCTTATGACAAGCAAGTGCAGCATTAGCGCTTTGAAGGGATTTATGGGAAAATAAATATAAAACGATTGTTTAGTATTAGTAATTTCATTTTTCAGCCATATATCCCAAAAAAAATATTTTTCAAAAAAATTTGGGTTTTATGAGAAAATAGTTGGGAACAACTGGTCCAGCCCGTATCATTGGGCCTAAGTAGAGTCTTATATGAGCAAGGCTTCAAGTTAGTAGGATTGAAAAGGCTAATATTCGGATAGCTATTATTATATTGCCGCCAAAAGACGGTTTTATTTGACCGGGATGTTTGTCCTACCATGGACAGAAAGAGCAAACTTACTTCTGCGAGATTTTCTTCCTGTTTTTTTAGTAGACATCGACTTCTTATACGATCTGTATCTTTGATGTGAAACTGAACTTCCAACGCTGCTCAAGGTGCTTTCACTGTCGCTTTCTGAAATAAATATTTATTATCATAAAATTTAATTGTAACTTTACTTAATTGCTTTTAAGTTATTTCTGAACTCATTGCTGTAGAGCCGAAGATTGACCTGTTTCATATGATACGGAGGATGAGTTGCATTTTTAGTCTTCATATAATCTGGAGTAGGATGCTGAATCTCATTCCTATATGACTGAGCTTTAATTTTGGGTTTTCAATGAAGATAATCTAAGTCAAAAAGTAGTCGACAAGCATTTCCAACGGAGGATTTTAGAAATATTGGGTGTGACTCTATTTTGATTTAAATTATTTCTTTTATTATTTTGGGCGGGGGGCAACAGCTCTGTGTAGGACCCGCAATATGCATTTTGTCTTCTATTTATCTACCAGGCAAATCGTTTTTAGGCCAAAAAACACGTCCATTCCGTTGTAACATTATAGATTGAACATCTTACCTTTATTCGATTCAGTGAAATTGAAAGATTCAGCGCTGTATCCATATTCGCTTGTTTCATCCAATTGTGATAAATGTCTGGCATCTATAATTAAGAAGAATCTAATTAAGTATCTATGTATCAACTTTCCATTCAGTTAATAATTTTATTCTTTGAATTCTATAATATTAGTTTATTTAATATTTAAACTTTTCAAAGTAGTCTTCATTCTTGTGAGTAACATTCAATTATTTGGTTGCAAATGCAAACAGAGACATGGAACCGGAGTCTGGCATGTTTTCATTTATATTGGAGCCGTAGCCATAATTTTATTTCAATACTCAAAGTGAGGCTTTGTAGCAGGAGTTGGAATTCGGATCCTATGAGTCAGAATTTCAGACTTTTAAGGCAATGATCAAAATTAAAACTATCGATAGAAATTCAAAAATCATTGAGCCGTTATTCTTAACATTGAATAAAGAAAATCCTTAGTTATTATAGTTTGGAGTCAGAGTCAAAACTTCTCAATCCGGATTTAAATCCTCCACGACTCTAGTGATAAAAATGCAAATATACTCAAATATATATCAGCAAACTAAAGGACCAACCTGTACTTATTGAACGTGCACGATTTGTTGGAAGTCTTTGTTCATTTCTTTGATGTGTTTGAACTGGTGATTGGGATATCGATCTCAAAGATGACTGAGGTTGGTGGGATGCTGATCTTCTTGGACCTGGGTTGAAGGAAATAAATAAATGTATTTCAACATGGGCCGTCAAGGAATGGAATAAAAATGTTCTGAGTTTATTGTGAAATTGACGCTTTGAAATGGTATTGAAAATATATGCTGGGTTCACCATCTAACATTAATATCACATAATATCAAATCATATTTTGAATCTAGGTTTATTAAACCCACAACAAAAATGTGAATGTAATGAATATTAATACGAATATGAAATGCCATAGCATAGTGGGTAGCGTTGATCAAAATTGTACTGATGGAGGTGTACGATAATTCGCCACATGTTGGCGCAATTTAATTTAAATTTTACTCAAGTGCAACGAACTTGGAGAAGAAATGAAATACAATGGCATTGTGGGTAGCGTTGATCAAAACTGTACTGATGGACGTGTACGATAATTCGCCACATGTTGGCGCAATTTAATTTAAATTTTACTCAAGTGCAACGAACTTGGAGAAGAAATGAAATACAATGGATCGTGGGTAGCGTTGACCGAAACTGTGCTAATGGACGTGAACAATAAATCACCTCATGGTGGCGCAGTTTTATTTGAGATTTACTCAAGTGCAAGAAAATTTGAAAAAATGAATGAAATGCAATGGCATAGTGCGTGGCGGTGATATATTCTGTGTTATTGGAATTAACAGATAATTCGTCACATGGTGGTGCAATTTTGGGTAAATCTACTTACGGCAAGTGCAAAGAAATCTTAACCAAAAAAATTGAATGCAATGGCATAGTGCATGGGTGGGCAACCTCGCGTGCCAAAATCGGCAAAATATACCAACAAAATTCTTCCGCGTGCCGACCAAAATTAAAAACTTTACTTTGCGACTTCCAACGCAATAATTCTTAATAATAAACCTTTAACATGTACAGACAGATTTACTATTCGGGAAAATATCAGTCCCACAAATAAATTTGATTGCTTTTCATTTACTATATCAGCAAGACTTCGGCTACTGCATTACCGCTGATAATGCTTTAATAAAGGGTTTACATTTTGTAACTTTCAAAGGAATATAAAAACTACCGGTTTCATCTTTCAGGATAATCCTATTACGAGACTTAATAAAGTTCATAACTGAGAACAGAGATTCACTAGCATATGTAGATTAAAACATGGAAAGTAATGCAGTAGCAAATTTTTAGGACACGAAAAATGTTCGGTAACAGCATCCTAATCATGCAATAGTTTTTTTTTGCACTTCTCTCTTGTATTTCCTTCCCTAATCGCTCATATTTCATTCGAAATTGATTTATAACCGTATTAGCACCCAAACTGTGCTAATGGACGTGAACGATAATTTGCCACATGGTGGTGCTATTTTTACCACGAATTTGAAAATGCAATGGACTAAGGCATCCATCCAAAAAAGGGCCTTCAAAGTCGTCATCCAAATTATTCAAATGACCATTACAAAACCAACCTATTAAAATAATTAATGCTGAATTAACGACCTTATACATGTAAAGGCCAGATTGCCTAAAGTCTTGTTCAAAGTAAGAGTAAAAAGAAATACATAAAACACCAAAGGAACACAGCAGAATAGTTTTATTATATTTTAGAGCCATGGGATGAACTTGGAATATTCTTTTCCTAATAATGGATCATGCGTCTAATATGTATGAATCAGGTAGCGCATTGCGATTTATTGCCAACACTGAAAAGTAGCAGCAGTAATGTTGGCGTCTTATAGTCCGATTCTGTACTGATGCGGCTTATTCACCTGTTGTTTTGGGTCTTGCTCCAGATGGTACGTTTGTATCTCGTCTATTTGAAGGTTCAGGTGGAATTAGTGGAAATGCTTCTGATATTTGTGGATTTGAAGGAGTGGCGCTTCCTAAATATAAATCAATCTAATCAAGCATTTATAAGCAGAATAAAGCGAACTGTAGTGTTCGAACCTCGGCAAACCTCACTCCACCTATATTTCAAATTTCGGGCCCAAGGATTTTGGAGATCACATTCGTCAAGACTGATGTATGGTGGCCCATCGTTGTCACGCGTAAAATTGAAAATAAAAATAAAAAATAAAATAAAAAACCGAAAATAAAAAAATTGTTGTAAAAAAACATAAAAATAATTAAAAAAAAATTAAAATTAAAAAAAAATAAATAAATAAAAATGAAATAAAAAAAAAAAAAAAAATTAAAAAAAAAAAAATTAAAAAAAAAAAAAATTGAATAAAAAGAAAATAAAAAGGTTGACAACGATGGTCCGCCTCGTGGCCCATCGTTGTCACGCGTTTTTATTTTTAGAAAATTTGCTTCTGCTTGGGACCAACGTTGTCAGGCATAATCCTACGCGCACAAATGTGTTCCCTGGGTTTCAAACTCACTACTGATTTTCTTGAGCAATATTCAATATGAAAATGTTCTATAAATTCTCCATGCTACAAATTCAACAAGAAGTAATATATTTATAATAATGATAAGAGAATATAGAATTGAATACGAAAATTCGGAAAATTTGTTTTTACGTGTATAAGGTAATTTAATTGGAGAATGCTGCTTAACTACTCAGTTTTCTGGACACTCGCGATGCCGGTACCGTCTTACCAAATACCGGTAGTCGGTTATAGTCGCTTTGCGTCTGACCGTACCGGTAGCCATACAATCACTCATGAAAGAATGGGAGATACGGATAGTCTCGTAGAATATAGACTACTGAAACACTCTCTGCGCCTGCCCCATACCGTACAGCCGTAACGTACCGATCAAGACAAATGATAAATCGCCCGTGCTCAACCATTTATTTCAATCCATACCTCGATCCTAGTAGAATATAGTGAGTCGAGGTATGGATTGAAATAAATGGTTGAGAACGGGCGATTTATCATTTGTCTGGATCGGTACGTTACGGCTGTACGGTATGGGGCAGGCGCAGAGAGTGTTTCAGTAGACTATATTCTACGAGACGATCCGTATCTCCCATTCTTTCACGAGTGATTGCATGGGTACTGGTACGGTCAGACGGTACCGTACCGGCATCGCACGAGTGTCTGAGCAGTTAAGCAGCATTTTCCAATTAAATTATCTTCTACACGTAAAAACAAATTTTCGTATCCAATTCTATATTCTCTTATCATTATTATAAATATATTGCTTGTGGTTGAACTTGTAGCATGGAGAATTTATAGAACATTTTCATGTTGAATTTGTTGGATATTGCTCATGAAAATCAGTAGTGAGTTAGAAACCCAGGAAACACATTTGTGCGTGTAGGATTAAGCCTGACAACGTTGGTCCCAAGCAGCATCGAATTTTCCAAAAATAAAAACGCGTGACAACGATGGGCCACGAGGCGGACCATCGTTGTCAACCTTTTTATTTTCTTTTTATCCAATTTTTTTTTTTTTTTTAATTTTTTTTTAATTTTAATTTTTTTATTAAATTTTTTTTTGTTTTATTTTTCAATTTTTTTTTTTTTTTATTTTTTTTTATTTCTTTTTTTTTCAATTATTTTTATGTTTTTTCACAACTATTTTTTTATTTTCGCTTTTTCATTTTTTTTTTTTATTTTTTTTTTTAAATTTTACACGTGACAACGATGGGCCACCATACTGATTGAATCATCTTCACTTATATTCCTATATAAATATAACTTCTTGAACTAGGGCCGGAGAAATAGATAGAGATATTGTAATGTAGACCAAAGCCAGAACATAAAATAAAATTTTTTTTAAATTATTCATGGCTTTAAAAAATATTGGGTAATCATGATCGGAACAATCTTTTACTTAAAACCTATTTTATTTGGAATTTAGGTTTGATAAATTCAAATGAAAATCTAAGAAAAAGACAAATTGAAGAAGTAGATATACTGAATGGTAGCATAATCACTCAGCAAATGTTCAGTGATAAAAGATCAAATATACACAAGTGAATGACAAATCGCCGCAAGATGGCGCCATTTAACTTACAATTCACATATGTGGAAGGGAATGAAAAAAATACATACTCGGACAATCGATCCCAAATTTTCAAGGAGGTTGAAAGCGTTTGTCGGCCATAATTAATTTCAACATTTTTATAAATTCCAAGATTTTTCATCGAAAATTTCACTGTTTTGTCCCAAATCATGGGAATATTTAATGGAATGTAAGATGAATGATTAATAGAACTAATTTGAGGTACACCCGAAGTATGTGAACCAAGATGACGGAAAACGCAACGTAGTATGTGTACCAGGTTAGGGTTGTGCCATAACGTACAGCAGACAGGGCAATATATATGCCAGTTTGGATAAGATTTTCCACGTAATATGACGTCGAAGATTGATACTTACCAACTACTTTTGGAGTCGTTGCGTTGGGATTCAATGTTTCTTCGCCAACGAAACTTCTTGCCACAGGTGAACGTGGAGCTGGTGCATACACTGGATCTCGATAGGAACCTGAATATAATAAAAAAAAATAGTAAAATAGAAATTACAACAAAAATCATCAACTCATCTGCATCATATCCGAATTGATTGTCAAAGAAAAAAATTTAATTGAGTCTAGAATTCATGTGATGGTGAGACACTGTTAATAAAAAAAATTCGACGAAGAATTCAGATTGAGAAAGAGCGTTTCAACCATAACAATGCGTATTTGACTTGTTACAAGGCTAAATTTCCTTTCTTTCAACTGCTGGAACTAATTATAACTTTTTTTAGTTTTACCTGGAAGGTTCTGTGGGAGGCTTTTTAATCCCCAGCATCGATCAAGGCTTTGGGAGGTGGCCAACTATATATTCAGAGATAAAATTTTTTAATCGGAACAATCGCAGTTCGGAATTGCATAGCAAATTTATTACAGCCTGCGATAACATTTCGAAAATATTTTCAAAGGTTTTACAGAGTTTAGTCAATTTTGCTCATCTTGAAAATAATTGAACCACCACTTGGCTGTAAGACGTTCTGGTGTTCACGGCATAATAATGCTATTCTCTCCTCCCCTGTTTGTTTTTTTCTTTGATTTTTTCTTCGGCTTTATTGAATACAATACTTCTGGTTCGTGGTTTGGCACTGTCGCCTCGACCTCCGCCAGCTGTTCGTTCCCTGATGGCGCGGGCAATGCGAGGGGTTGATTGCTGACTGGAATTCTACCACAATGAAGAACTGTGGCAACAAAAACTAGCAATAATACCTTGATCAATATCACCCTATTTTAAAGCAGGAATTTGAGCCGAATTTACACCCGAATTCGAATTACCAGCCATTCTAAAATTATAAAAATTTCTATTTTGGCTCTCGAATACAAGTTGATGAGAATTTTGACTCCAGCGCCAAACTTGGGAGAAAAAAATGATAACAAACTAGGCCTTTTTAATTTTCTGCTGTGAATGCTTAGAAATATAATTAATATTTCGTGGTTTTATGCGGAATTTTTCAATTTGATTCGACTACAAAATTTCAAATTCGAACGTGAATTCCAATAATAGTTTTAAAATTCGATTCCAGGTTTCGACTCTAATATCAATGAATGCAAGTCTGATTTCGGTTGATATTTCATTATTATGAGATATTTCTCGCCACCGAATAAGGCTGACGAGCGGCGATTATCAAGAAGAATGCTCACATGTTCAAAACATTTTGGGGTTTCAATATTACTTTCTGATCATCCCTATTCACAGCTTTGATGAAGTGGGAGGCCTAATGTTTGACCTTCACGAAATATTTTACATGATACCCAATCACGCCTTTTGCTTCTAAACATGGCTAAGGCTAAAAAGGAGCCAAAAAAGCCACTTATTTTCAACAAAGAAAACTGCAATTATTCGGTAGAACATGAATCTTTCCGGTTCAGAATTGCCTACTCAATTTAATAAACACCTGGCGAGGGGGGCGCACGACATGTGAATCCGACATGCTATACCAACACATAACCAGATACAAGTCTGACGGTTTAACCGACAGCAAGGCCATAGAGCCAACAATCAAAAATTTTGAGATTGTAAAAAAAAATTACAGAGCCATTGCTTTGTCACATTTAACGGTTCTAAGTTTGACGCCTGTTGGATGCATCACAACAAATCAAACACAAACCTCCTCTTTCTCCTTCCCCGTGCTAAGGTAAAGCAGGTTGTCGTTCGCGACCACATATTGCTGGTACTTGAGAACTACCAGATGCTCCTTCTCCAAGCCAGGCTAGGGCTGCTTGTTCCTCTGAACCGCGGATTGATGAAGGTCGTTGTGACCCATGACTTTTAGTTTTCAAATCACTCTGAAGAATAAGAGGAAATATATTTTACAGAATATATATATATAACATGGGAACACTTTGTTTATAACGTATTGACACCTAATAGCATCACGGTCGATTACCGAGTTTTTCAGCAAACTTGGTGCTCAGATAAAGACTTATAGCATCACTTATCCGTACCGATGCGCAATATTCGTGTCCATATATTCGAGCATCGCGTTCTTATTACCACATTTGTTGATAGCCAGAAGATTTTAGAAAAATGTTTATACAACTGCAGTGGCTGGTTATAATTGTTTCCTTAACGTTTTGCAATTCACATCGGATTTTAATCAATCGTAGTTTAAATAGACATTTAGTATTTGGAATATAGCACCACCATGCGAATTCTTTGCCATCGATTTCACCGTAGATTAAGATCAGATGAGGGCGCCAGTTAAAACATTTTAAAAATAGGGTGAGTTTGTGATTAAATATTTACCTCCTACAGCTCCAATGTTTGGATCTATAAATTCAGATTTCTATCTGGAATATTAAAAATAAAAATTTAAATGAAGGTGATCGCAACTTTGAACCTCCATAAAAAACGTTTTAGTGTAGTAGTTATTTTTTATATTTTCAGTCATTTATATTGTTTCACCACTCATGAATCTTGCCAAACTACAAATGTTGCCCCCACCTCCTGGTAGCTAACTACGCCTGAATAACTACTTGTTGGAAGAATTTTTAGTGAAATTCAATTTAATTTCCAATTTAATCTGTAAATGTGCGAATTCCAATCTGCACAATGTAACATTATTTGAATCAACGACAAAACGACATGTAATGTATTTGTAACTACGTTGTAGGTATAACGCGAAACAAGTATGTCTACTCATAATAGATACTTGTAAAGGGACAGTTATATCCGCGAATATGGAAACACAACATGTATTTCACATTGTGAATTTGGGTTAATTAGTTTGGGTGTACTGGATGTCTCATTAACGATATGATTGTCATGTGTGAAAAAATCCACAGATTTTGCTCACTAGTTTGAGCATTATTATATGCTTGAAAGCCTAAAAAATATTCATTACAGTAGACGAGTGTATGCGTCTACATCGACAATGTTTGCAGTAGTACGCGTCATTAATTTCGCACGCGGAAATGCCGCTCCTTTGTTTTGTTCTAATCTCAAAGCGACTGTACAGCCTCTGTGGATATCAACGTATTTTATAATACGTCAGCCGCCATGGTATGTATAAATTTTAAGTAATATTTTCAAATAGTTGAAGTATTTGCTTCGACATTGGAACATTTGTAGTGCAATGCAATTAAGTAAATGTTTAGAACTGCAACTATTTTCCTACAGAAACAATTTAGTTTAGCTTTGTCTGGATCAATAGCTGGGAAATTTTATATCCTGAAATAATAATCTTCAATATTCAAAAAATCTAGCAAATGCATCATGCTAAAGTTAATTCGGTAATTCTTGAAATAAAGGTATATGATCTCTTTTCTAGAGTCTCTACAAATGGTCCTCAGGCGACCGACTATTAACAACTATAACTATCATATATCAGTGCATTATAAGTCGACGAATAGACGATATTCATAAAACTAGTGTAAGTTATGTTCACCATTACGGCGTCAGCTCGGGGTAAATCGGCACCGCTTCGATTGTTCTGTTACCTCAGGTTAAGATCATATAAAGGTTCTTTCCTCTTCCCAACCCTTCCAAACTAGATCATATAAAGATCTAGGTAGCCCCAGGTAGCCCTGCTCCACCTTATTTTCATAGACTTCGAATATTTACTGTTTGAATTGCAGATACAAAGCGAACTTGAATTATTGTCTTAGATTATATTATCAATCGCATTTTTATCTCAGCATTTAGTTTAAGATAAGCGGGTTTACTTTAATTAATATTTCTCAGTTAGATTGATTTGATTATCAGTTGTGTAATGCCGAGCTCTCGACTTTTGCAGAAGGAGATAAAAAAACAGTGATGCGTGATTTTTTATGCGAGATGATCCTTTTTTTGCTTCTGATTGAGTTCTCGTAACTTTGGTTAGCTGTCTGTTCTCAAGCTTGGAATGTAACCGCTTGTGTGAATTTAATAAAAGTTCGCTTAATAAAATCGCTTTTCTTGAATTATTGTTCATCATCTCTTTTAGTCCTATTAAATTTGCAACTTTTATCAAAAACTAAAAAGACCAATCGATTTCAATTTCACGATACTTGAATGTTTATCTTACCTGATACTTCGCGCAGAATTTGGCGACAGTTTTATAATTCACTGAAGCTTTTATTTATAATTGACAAGTTGTAATCTTTTACAAACGTCAGAGGGCGCTAGAGTTGGACAGAAATTCCATGTATTCCATGCTCACCTTCTTTAAACATATCTACTTTCAAATATCAAAGTTTGTTAATATTATTTTAATTTCATTACTATTACTAAATTTCACTTTGTAATTTTCTGATATAAACATTGAAGGCCCTCGGCATGAAATTCGACAAATAGAAGATATTTATTGACAACTAGTGTATAGTATAGCACGAGTAAGGGGAAAATTCACTAAAGCATTACTTTATTTCAATTATCCTCTTTAAACAAATCCACTTCCCAAATTATTATTTTTATTTATTTCAAATTTCAGATTATTTAGAGTACAGAATTTATCTTATATCTGTTGATCGTATATTAACATTTAGTTGAAGATAAGCGAGTGGATTTACGTCAATAATTTCCAGTTTAGATTGGTTTTATTGTCAGTCAAATAATGCCGACCTCTCGACTTTTCCAGTCAAATGATAAAATACAGCGATGCATGGTTTGTTTACAAACATGGTTTCAACAGTTGGTGTCGCAGATCGGAATCCAAAAGTTATATCGAGGATGAACAATATCAGGTTAGAAAGTAGAAATGAAGAATTAATAAGAAAGTTTCAATGAGGTGCATATATGCAAAGGTATAAAATTTTAGTTTTCCAACATATTCTTTGTAATGCTGATGCTAATGCTTACAGTTGTCGATTAATATAAAACCGAGATTACGTGCAATCCTAAATTTACCAATATTAGAATTGTCGGTTATTTAACGTTTTTTGAGCAATTGACTAAGTAATAATGCCTATTACATCATTTTTTAGGCAGAATTTTTAAATTGTTTCATCACTATAAATACCAAAACTAGAAAAGACTCGCCATCTACACGAAACGAGTCATAAATGCATTATCGAACTTTTGTTACGTCACAACATGGCATGTTGTTTACGATTCTAAGTTTGAAGAACGTTCTGAAGTATTCTAGGCTACCGGTACTGAGGGAAGTTAAATCTAGTTCAATCTAAGCACTAAGGTTTAATAAAAAATGTAGTCAGTGCAGTGTAGTGCAGTCATACTTGTAGTTACAGTATCAGTTTTGTGAAGTGCTTTATTTTTTCAATAAAGTATGTCATGTTGCAATGAAATTACCAATCTTTATTTATTTGTTAAATCAAAGATTGGCTTGAGCCGGGATTGAAGAAAACCCTTGACAAGACTGCGTTAGCTGCATTAACATGACACGCTTTACACATATCTAATACATAACTTCCGAAATGTCAAACATAGCGATAGGCATCACCCATAGCCCAAGTCTAAAATAAATCGCTTTTTGCTCGCTTCGTCCGCCTAATGGGTATAACCAGTGGTGGGATCCAAATTTTTTGTCAGCCGCTTCCTTCAAAAAAGTCATATTTTTTAAGCCGGTTCTGTTACAAACAGAACATTGACAGTAACCAGTAATGCTAACCGGTTCGCTGATCTCATAAAACTTCGTGAGACGGTTCTATAGAACCGGTGCGAACCGGCTGACTCCCACCAATGGGTATAACCTATGGTTGCTTCCACAAAGCATTCCCAACAAATACCGCATGCAGATGACAAAATCATTTACATAAATATGTAGTCCTGTAGTTAGACCTAGGAGGTGAGTGTCGTTCTGGAACAGAGAACTATTGATGTTGGTCGTCTTATATGTAGGGTTGGTCATTTTCGAATACCTGATGATTTCAGAATTGAATCGAATATTTTTTTTGTATCTAATCTCGAATACTTGGTAGATATGTAACTGTGTGTAACTTTTTGAACTGTATTAGGTCCTCCAGATACATAAATTACTGAAGAGATAGAATACATCACTCAGACAGATTGCTGAGCGTTCACGCAAAATAAAAAAAAACGTTTTCATCAATAACTGACTACAGAAAAGAGTCATGTCAAAATTGCGATGAAAAAATATGGCTTCAAGAAAAAAAAGTTTGATAATTTACCTTGACCATTAACAAAAAGAAAAAAAAATACAAGATGGCGGCGATACGAAATTTCGCTCTGAACCGATTCGAATATTTTACTGTTAGATTCAAATATTCGATTCGAAATGCCCAGCCCTACTTATATGAACTTGACTCAACTATTCATTTATAATCAGCCAAAACTTACTTCATGTAATTGAAAAGGAATAAACATATACAAGACGATATACAACTAATATAATTTAAAATCATGTACTACAGTGGCGCATCCAGGGGATGCGGACCACTATTCATAAATCTCAGTTTTGACAGACCCACATCCTTTTACGTATCAAATTATGCGGGTAACTAACTTAATGCTTTTCATTGCCCAAAAATCAATTTTTTTTATTTGGCCTCTTTGATAGCAATAAATATTTTATGAAAATGGATCATTAAATGTTGCTCAGTCTCTTTTCATATTGTTGCGAACCCTTGTGCAGTCATCACGCACCCCCTGAAGTCCGTGGACCCCAGTTTGGGAAACCCTGCTGTAAACAATACGATAGTTAAAATTATAAAATTTAGAAGTAGATTTGTTCAAACAAGGTGAGTAGAATAAAGTAACTTTAGCTTTAGTGAAGCTTTCGCTGACTTGATATACACTAGGTCCCAATAAATATCGTCAATTTGTCGAATCTCATTGTCATTGTTTTTATCTAATGATTTTAAACTATCGATGTTTTCTTGCTCTCAAGTTCGGTTCGGATAAACATCTACAACAACTACGAATACCCTGACGCAACAAATCACAAGATAATTTTCCTCAACCTTAGCGCCCTATGACGTTTGTGAAAAATAACAACTTGCGAAAAATAAATAAATTTGTCAGTGAATTATAAAACTGACTGACGCCAAATTTAGAGTAAAATATATGGCGAGATAATTATTTGGGTACTGAGAGTTTGAAATCGATTGGTCGATTAGTTTCTGATAAAAGATTCTGTTTTTTTTAGGAATCGAAAAAGATGACGAACAATAATTAAAAAAACGAATCCTAGGTTTGCTTGTAAATATTATAACTTTGAATATTCTTTGACTGAGGCTCAAAAACAGAATTGTTAATAAATTCACTCAAGCGGTTGCATTCTGAGGTTGAGAACATACCACTAAGCAACGTTACTAAACGTTACGCACACTCAATAAAAACAAGGTAAATTCATCTCTAAATAAGATACGCGCGCTCACACTGAAGTAATTGATACTGATGTTCTAGCATTCACTCAGAAGTAAAAAAGACTCAACACGGAGCAAAGTAATGAGAACTCATTCAGAAGTAAAAAGGAATCATCACTGAGCAAATTTATGTGCACTCATTCAGAATTAGAAGACTCACCTTTGAACAAAGTTACGGTCACTCACTCTGAAGTAAAAAAGACAAACTTCGGAGAAAAGTTACGGGTACGCTTTCAGAGGTAATGAGACTAATCTCTATACACAGTTGCGCGCAATTACCAAGAAGTAAAAGAGACTCATCCCTTTTAAAAAATAGGCATGCTCATTAAGAAGAAATGGAGACTAAAACTTCAGCAAAATTTTGTTTGAAGACTCATAAGTAAACGAGACTTAGCTCAAGGCCAAATCACGCACATTCACTCAGAAGTAACAGTGACTCATCTCTGAGCAAAAGTAAGGAGGCTCTCGCAAGAGCAAAGGAAACTCATTTTTGAACTAAGTTACGGACACCCACTCAAAAGTATAGGAGATTCAACTCTGAACACAACTACAGACACGCACTCAGGGGAAATAAGGCTCATCTCTCAACAAGGTTAGTTACACTAACTCAGAAGTAAATAAGACTCATCTCTCAGCATAGTTAAGCGCACTCACTCAGAAGTAAAAAAGATTCATATCTTAGCAAGGTTACGTACACTCACTTAGTGGTATGGGAGATACAACTCTGGACAGAGATACAGACACGCACTCAGAAGTAAAGAAGACTTATTTTTGAAAACAGTTACGCGTACTCACTTATTAACGAGAATCACCTCTAAGCAAAGTTATGGGCACTCATTCGGGAGTAAAGGATATTCAACTTTAAGCAAAGTTATGGGAACTCACCAAGAAGTAAAGGAGAATATCTCTGAACAAAATACGCCCACTCACTCAGAAGTAAAGAAGATGAGTTTCTCGGTAAACCTATGCGCAATCACTCTGAAATAAAGTAGACTCATCTCTGAGTAAAGTTACTGGCACTCACTCACAAATAAAAGAGACTCATCTCTAAGCAAAGTTATGGCACTCACTCGTAGGTAAAAGAGATTCATCTCTCAGCAATGTTATGGCCCCTTACTCAGAAGTAAAAGAAACTCATATCTAAGCAAAGTTATGCGCACTCACTCGAAAGTGAAGAAGACTCATCTCTCAGCAAAGTTATGGGCACTCACTCAGAAGTAAAGGAAACTCATCTCCGAGTAAAGATACTGGCACTCACTCACAAGTAAAAAAGACTCATCTCTCAGCAAAGGTATGGTCACTCACTCAGAAGTGAAGGAGACTCATCTCTGAGTAAAGTTACTGGCACTCACTCACAAGTAAAGAAGACTCATCTCTAAGCAAAGTTATGGGCACTCACTCAAAAGTAAAGAAGACTCATCTCTGAGTAAAGATACTGGCACTAACTCACAAGTAAAAAAGACTCATCTCTCAGCAAAGGTATGGTCACTCACTCAGAAGTGAAGGAGACTCATCTCTGAGCAAAGTTATGGGCACTCACTCAGAAGTGAAGGAGACTCATTTCTGAGTAAAGTTACTGGCACTCACTCCCAAGTAAAAAAGACTCATCTCTCAGCAAAGTTTTGGGCACTCACTCAGAAGTAAAGGAGACTCATCTCTGCGTAAAGTTACTGGCACTCACTCACAAGTAAAAGAGACTCAACTCTCAGCAATGTTATGGTCACTCACTCAGAAGTAAAGGAAACTTATCTCTGATCAGCGAGCTATGGTCACTCACTCAGAAGTAGAGTAAACTCATCACTGAGCAAAGTTATGGTCACTCACTCAGAAGTGAAGGAGACTCATCTCTAAGCAAAGTTATGGGCACTCACTCAGAAGTAAAGGAGACTCATCGCTGAGTAAAGTTACTGGCACTCACTCACAAGTAAAAGAGACTCATCTTTCAGCAAAGTTATGGTCACTCACTCAGAAGTAAAAGTGATCCATCTCTCAGCAATGTTATGGTCACTCACTCAGAAGTAAAGAAAACTTATATCTGAGCAAAGCTATGGTCACTCACTCAGAAGTAGAGTAAACTCATCTCTGAGCAAAGTTATGGTCACTCACTCAGAAGTAAAGAAGACTCATCTCTGAGCAAAGTCATGCGATTTATGACGTAATAAATACACCACATCACCTCCCTCCTAAAACTAAAAATTGTTAGTAACATGATTTAAAGCCGACAATGATATAAAATGACGTAGTAACCAAAGTTTTACATTAAAACAATTTGAAATTAAAATCTATCTGGTCTCCTTCTCTGCCGAAGTGGATAACGTCGTTCCATGTCTGTTGTCGACTTTGGAGTTGATGTCGGATTCTGCGATTCGTCTGTTTCCGGTGTCTGATCGATGGGAGAGTTCGGTGGTGATAACTCTATGTTTGGAGACGGCACTGGACTTTTGGATACTGCACTGTCTGTTGCATCTAGATCCTTACTTGCAGGCTCGTCATCTTCAAAATGATCATCTTCATATTCAAGCAGTTGCTCTTCATATCTATGTTCTTGCTCGATCTTCAAGTCAGATTTAATAATCTGGTCTATATGCCTCTTCCAACTAACATTAGGAGCAACACTGACCATATAAGTCAGTGGACATATTATTTTTGTGATTTCACCACGTTTCCATTTCGAATTCACACGTTAATCTCTAACGAGGCTGTTTCACCAACGTTAAATGATCGCAGAGTTTTGTTACTCTTCATCCGCACTGTATATTGTTTTTCCTCAACACGATTACGAATGTTAGGTTTGATCAAGTCCAAAATAGTACGAAGACGTCGTTTACAGAATAATACAGACGGTGCCTCACCCGTTGTGCAATGAGGAGTATTTCGATACCCCAGTAAAAAATCATCCAAATGTAAGTCGAATTTGTTGGCATCATTAACTTAGCGCATAGCGCGCTTGAACGTTTGTACAAATCGTTCGGCAGCGCCGTTAGATGCTGGATGATAAGGTGCAGATTTCTTATGCTTGATGCCATTTGCTTTCAAAAAGTTCGCAAATTCATGTGAAGAAAATTGAGGCCCATTGTCACTCACAAGATATTCCGGTAAACCATATCTAGCAAAAAGACTTCTTATGACACGGATAGTACTATTGGCGTTAGTTGACGACATTTTAATAACTTCCGGCCATTTTGAATATGCATCTACTACTATTAAAAACATCGCCCCCTTGAATGGCCCGGCAAAATCTACATGGACTCGGTTCCATGGTGCTTGGGGCCACTCCCAGTGGTGTAGAGGAGCTTTCGAATGTTCATTTTGCTGCATATGGCAGTCATTGCAATTTTTATTCATATTTTCTATGTCTTTGTCTAATCCTGGCCACCAGAAATAACTTCGAGCCAAAGATTTCATTTTCACAATTCCAACATGACCATCATGCAATTCTTTTAACAAACGTGATCTCAGAGAATTTGGTATGATTACTCTTGAACCCCACATCAAACAACCATCATGTGCCGTTATTTCACGTTTATGAAAATAGTAGGGCTTGATACTGGGTTTTTGTGACTGGAACAACGACCACCCTTTCCTTACAGAGTCATATAGTTCCATTAAATCAGCGTCACAACAAGTTTGATTTCTAACCTGTTTGCACGTTATCGGCAGAGAGTCACAAATGGCAAAGCTGTTTACTGTAGCATCGGTAATATCGTCTTCAGTTTCGTTCTCTTGTGCTTGAAGCGGCATTCTAAATAACCCATCTGCGTTACAGTGTTTTGCCGTTGGTTTGAATTCAATTTCATAGTCCAAACCTGCTAGAAACAAAGCATATCTTAGTAACCTTGCAGCTGTTGTAGCGGGGATACCTTTGTTTGGATGGAAAATAGACGTTAGAGGACGGTGATCGGTAACTAGAGTAAATTTCCTTCCACATACGTAACAATAGAACTTTTTGACTCCCCAAATAATTGCAAGGGCCTCTTTCTCTATTTGTGAATATTTCCTTTGTTTTCTCGGTAAGCGATTTTGAAGAAAAAGCTATGGGACGTTCGGAACCATCTTTCATTACATGAGACATTACCGCCCCGAGACCATACTGTGAAGCATCACATGCCAGTTTTAAAGTTAATGAAGGATCATAATGAGTTAATACAGTGTTCGAGGTCATAAGCTTTTTGGCTTCGAGAAACGCTTTTTCGCAGTATTTAGTCCACTTCCATCTGCAATTAGCCCTGAGCAGACAATTTAAAGGATACAGTACAGATGACAAATTCGGAATAAATCTTTGATAGTAATTAACCATGCCAATAAACGATCTCACTTGACTGACATTTCCCGGCCTCGGTGCGTCACGAATCGCTTTAATTTTAACATCCGTTTTGTGAAGCTTGTTACAATCAACTTTGTATCCACAGAATTCAACGCTGTTTTTAAAAAATTCAGTTTTACTTTTATTAACTTTGAGATTATATTGTTGCAAACGCATAAGAAGTTTTTCAATATTGTCCAAATGTTCAATGTTATTATTACCCGTTGTTAACATGTCATCAAGAATACATTTGCTTCTTGGAACCCCGTTTAATATTTGTTCAATTGTTCTTTGCCAAATAGCCGGAGCGGATGCTATACCAAATGGAAGCCTATTAAACCTATACAATCCCTTATGAGTATTAATTGTCAACAATTACTTCGTCTCCTCTTCAACCTCCATTTGTAAATATGCTTGTTTCAAATCTATTTTGCTAAACTTTTGTCCTCCTGCAAGAGATGTAAAAAGGTCATCTATTGTTGGTAATGGATATTTATCTACACAAAGAACAGGATTTACAGTCACTTTAAAATAAGCGCAAAGTCGTATTTTACCGTCTTTCTTAAGAACTGGAACTATTGAAGTAGCCCACTCACTAAAAGTGACTTTGGTAATTATATCATCACGTTCAAGTCTTTCCAATTCCGCTTCAATTTTAGGCCGAAGTGCAAAAGGTACAGGCCTGGGAGGGAAGAATTTAGGTATGGCGCCCTTTTTCAAAACCAGTTTAGCTTTTGTCCCTTTTATACAGCCTACGTCATCAGAAAATACATCACTGTACTTTTTTAACAAATGTTTCAATCGAGTTTTAGTTTCGGGGGAACAGACTGGTTCTGTTGCCTCACGTATATTGAAAATCGTTCTCTAGTCCAATTGAATTTGATGTTACCAATCACGCCCAAACAAACTAGGACCGTTTGTGCTTGCCACGTACAATCTGGATTTACAACTTTGGCCAATAATTTGTATATCGACTTTAAGGACACCCAATGGATATATCTTTTCCCCAGAATAAGTCTTCAAGCAAATTTTTGTATTATTCAAAGGAATATGAGACAAATGTGAATCGTAAACATTTTTAGAAATGATAGACACAGCCGATCCGGTATCTAGTTCCATTCTTAGTGTTTTCCCACTAATAATCGGAAAAAGCCAAATTGCACCATTTTCGTTTCTAAGTACGCTATTTATACGTAAATTACCAACCTCTATAGACGACGAATCCGACGAATTCTCCAAGTTTGGACTATCACTGCTGTCGTTCTTCATAACATTTGCACTTCGTGCTTTATCGTTATCGCGTCTGTCATTCCCCGTCCTTTCTCTGGACATCACTGGCTTACGTCGTGTGCAAACCTGTTGAATTTGACCTCGGCGGCCGCAGTTAAAACACTGGAAGTTTTTATAACGACAATTTTTGAAATCGTGTTCAGTTTTACCACAGTGTTTACATTTTAAGGTATTAAACCGTTGCTTTCTAGAAAAATAATGCTCCTTCACCATTGGCATAACACTGCCACTTGATATTTCGGCCACATCCCTGTTGGCCAATTCCATTGACGTTGCAATTTGAAATGCCCTTTGAAGATCTAATTTTTCCCCATCTTTTGCCATTAACCTTTTTCTAGTAGCCTCATCAAGTATACCAAAGATTAATCGATCGCGTATGAAATCATCCTTCAATGGACAGGATTTACACCCCTCAGACAATTTTCTTAGCTCTGCTGCATATTCACGAACCCCTTCAGAAAACTTCTGATCTCTTCTGTGAAATGCGAACCTTTCCACAAAAACGGAACGTTTCGGTTTTAAATGATCTTGCAAGGTTTTCTTTATAACATCATATGTTTTGGAACTAGGCAAGTCGGGTGCCAAAAGATTGTGTAGTATTTGGTAGGTTTTAGTAGGCAAGTTTGCAATTAACGTTGGTACCTTTTTCTCATCGGCAATATCACTTGCAATAAAATACTGTTCTAATTGCTCACAATAAAGCGGCCAATCACTCCCATCATATTGGATCATATTCTTAGCCATTTCTTTGATTTACAGAGAATTTGTTGCGCGGTCCCGCATATAAACAATAACAGTGTCTCACCAACGTCTTTGCACATATAAACAATAACAATGTCTCACCAACGTCTTTGCAATCGCTCTAAATTTACGATTCATCAACCTGTGTGTATCCCATCCTCATCGCCAGTTTGTTGTGTTCTTAAGTCCCCTTTATTTGTCAGAAATACACGAGTATAGACGTTGTAGCAACACCCTTTATTGACCAACTCAAACCATCGACTGGCCGGGAACTCCGGCCAATGACATAACGTGTTAAGTAAATCGCATGAGCAGTCATGCGATTTATGACGTAATAAATACACCACAATGGGCACTCCCCAAAATGGAAAAGAGATCCTTCTCTCAGCAAAGTTATGAAGACTCTTTTTGAACAAAATTACGCCCATTCACTTAAAACTAAAGAAGACGCGTTTCTCGGTTAACTTAAGCGCGCTTACTCAGAAGTAATGGAACTTATCCTCAGCCCTGTAGGACATCTATAAAAAAAAACTGAGACTTTTTTCATAGTCTGAAAGCACAGAAAATTCGAAATAATTTGTACATTAGTTGCGAAGAAAGACAACCCAAAGACGAAAACAAATATTTAGCAAATCGGAATACCGTTCTAATTCGGCGGATTAGCGCCTGTCATGGTTTTACAAAGAGCGAATTCAAACCACTGCGAGCGATAAAACCAAGTAAATACTAAAAATAGTTTAACAACATGTTGCGAATTCCTTGTTTTATTTGCCTTGTGGGTTCGGCCGAAAACTCAAAGCTTCGTCATTACCTCGGAATGCCTGTAAACGCAAGGCTGGATTAATAAAAAAAAAACTTGATTGTGATTCTGATAATCTTATCTGGCATATGATTAGCTGAGCATATAGTGAAAGTCATTTAAATGGACAGCTCTCTGTCCTCTCCGATTTTCACTGTTAGAGAAATTTTTAATCAAAAACTGTGGGTTGCGACCCGGCCTAATTGATAATGAATATCCATTGTATTGCTTTGTATTCCGTACAAATTAATTGATAAGCGGTAAATAGATTCAGTATATAAGGCTTTGTAAAATAAATATACATTCAGCGCATAACTGAAAATCGGCAAATGTTAAAGGTGAATTCAAATCTATATAACTATCCATTCTCCTAACTACATTACACGCTAACTGTGAAATGGCAAACATGAAAATTCAACTAATCTCTACATCTTGTAATAGAAGGATAAAGTTATCAAAATGAAACTGAATACTAGGTGGTATTTTCTAATGTTTCGTTTTCATCACGCGCGGCGGTGTGGCTCAACGGGCTGAGCGTTAGGAATACGCTCGCCACCGCACCTCTAACTACTCTGCGTGGGTTCGCAGGTTCGAATCCCATGCAGAGATGGTTATGTGCGAGAGGATTGCTGGACTCCTCGCCGTCGTTGGGTGGTTCACGTAACCGCTGGCCGGTTACGGCTTCCTCCACCACCAAGTCCATGCTTCCGAAAAACAAACAATACAGTAAAACTAATCCCATACCCGACTTGGAATGGTAACCGGACGAGAGGCCGTGGTTCGCCATATGGATAAGCCGTCTTATCGGCTTTCCTCTCCCCCGGGATAAATATGTAAATCCTATCCTATCCTATCCTATCAACAGGTTCAACCAGAAAATTCAGATTTTCGAAAATTTTAAAAGTATAGGTATTACTAAATCATTAATTCATAAAATAATAATTGTATTGCTCTTTCATCAATTTACGATGATTATCACGACGCTCCCTCGTCAATAAATCAACGTAAAGAATAGCGCAAACAATTTTCAACAGTAGACCTCATAGAAAATGGGCACTCCCGAAGTATGTGCATCGAGATGGCGCACAAACTGAAGCCTAATCATGTACACATAATATTTTCAGGTTGTGCGCCATCTTGGTGAACATTCTTTTGGAGGTCCGGAAAATGTCGTCATCTGAGGATAGATTTGTATTTTTAATAGTTTCGTCGAATTGCGTCCTTTTTGATGGGTAAAGTACTGTTCGTTCAGTTTTTTTTTGAAAGTCATAAAATAACGTATATTGCATTGCCACTGAAGATTATGTAAACTATTATATTGCACTTATGTAGGAAAATGGGTACCCCCGTAGGGTGTGTACCAGGTTAAGGTTAGGTCATATTTTCATCTAATTTTCCTTATTTTAGTTCTATTGAGAGTCCGGGTGCTATCTGTGTTAGCCAAGTGAATTTACCCCCTGCCCATAGGTTTCAGTCCCTTTACACAGCTTGATGTTAAATAGGCGAACAAAATTAAATAAGCATTATTAAAATAAAAATTAATGTTTGGTAGAGTGAAATTCTGAAATTCAATAGACAGTAAACATAAACTTAATTCGCATTTGTGCTACGGAATAATGCGTGTAAAAGCAGTAACATGAAGATCGGGAAATGCTGCTACTTTCAGCAAGCACTATAATGGTTTTCAAAATTAAAACATGGTTTATGCAAAATTAATGTTGCATTATCTCCAAATAATCAAATTGGTTTTATATAAAATTTGCCCATCTCTACAAATTTTGATTTTGTTTGGCAGCCCGATTATAAACATCGACGATTTTAATCTGTTATATTTAGCAATGCGACATGATTTACCACGTGGTATATTCATTTAAATAATTGAGATATAGAATATAAGAAAGTTGACACATTGTAGGTTCAGCAAAGATCATCTTCTAAAAAAGAAATGAAATGTTATAATAATAAAATTGTATTTGAATCTGGGTGTAATACGAAGTTTTTAAAATGAAATATTTATCCAATAAGATTTTTTTAGTAAGCTGTTTTGTAATTTTCGCAAAGCATTGGCTGAATCAAAGCCATACGAATAGATGAGTTCTCAAGCCATGACCAATTATATATTCTCTTTGTGATTTAATTAACTGAAACTTTACATAAAGCTTCTGAAACATTTAGAGAATCAGCTATTCTTATATTCGATGTCAATTATTAACCGGATGAGAGGTCACGGTTTGTGGTCTGCATTGCGGATGAGAGGTCTGCATTGCCCGATTAACTTTTCTTCCAACAGGTTTGAATAGTTAAATTGCATCCACCTACCTTCATTTAACATTCGCGGTCTGTTCACGCTCAACTCTCGTCCTTCATTAACTTGATTTTTAGCTTCTGTCTGTTTGTTCGGATTCTAAACAATAAATTTCGTATAAGATAAAAGGTCGGAAGATGCTTTGATCACGCAACATAAAATATATATATTGGGCGATAGCCAGCAAGACACTGCGCGATGGCCTGGTGGTTCAAGCATTAGACTCACCTATTTCGGCATCGCAGATTACACATGTCGGGTCCAAATTCCATTGTCCCCATCTCACCCATGATGTAATAGGTTGGGTAGGCAATGTCGAAAGGTAAAGACTACAGCCCTTTTAATTAGGTAGTTGCTCCGGAAATCGTTGGTTATCAATAGTCCTGACTACATGTCCACTGGGACCGGTCCAGCAGACCACATATGGGAAATATTTCTCGCTTCAGTGGCTTGCTTGCGTGCTTGCTCAAATTCGTGCTATCGGTCAACAACATCATACCACCTATCGAGACCACTGTCACGCCAGCCAAATACCAGCAACATATCAAATTTATATTCTCGAATTTCATAATATAGTGTTTCCGCGTCAAACGAAATGTACCTACTACGTAAACTAATAGTTTGAGCATCGCGCTATGGGTGGATTTATATTTAGATGCTGATTTGGAAATAATACTGCAACTTATTATATTAAAAAAAAGGGAAGATAGAATATTTGAAGAGGTTCGAGTATTGGCAATTTCGTAAACATATGTCATTAATATAATCGAAATATTCCGAGTTTTATGGAATCAGGATCAAGAATTTAAATATATCATTGGGTAAAGAACGAATATAGGAATTTATTCTAGTGAAAACAATTGTGTGACATCAAACGAGTTTTCGAACTTTTCGGGCTTCAAAAATGTTTAATTAGGCTGAAATTAATTTTTTCAAAAAATAAAATCGAATTATATCGAATTTTTCCAATTTCTGGGAAAACATTTGAATATACCATTGTTTAGAAAACTGATATAAGAACATATTACAAGAAAAAATGTTGTTGCTCACCAGCGATTTTTCAAACTTTTTTGGGTTCGAATATTAGGAATTATGGAAAATTGAAAAATTTGGTAAGATATCCGATTTTTTTGAACTTTCCCGGTCTCGGGGGCAAAAATATGAATTTACCACTGAATAGAGGACTAATATGACATCTCAACGCAACAAATAAATTTTCATGTTTTCTTGCGATTTTTTGAACTTTTTTGGGTTCGAATATTGGGAATTGTGAAAAAATTGAAAATTTTGGTGACAGAACCAAATTTTTTGAACTCTTCCGATCCCGGTGACAACAATATGAATTTAACATTAAATAAAAAACTAATATGAAGACTCACCGCAACAACAAAAAATTTGGTCTTCGCTCTTCTGCGATTTTTGAACTTTTTGGGTTCGAATATTGGGAATTGTAAAAAAATTGAAAATTTTGATAAGATAACCGATTTTTTTGAACTTTTCCGGTCTCGGGGGCAAAAATATGAATTTACCAATGAATAGAGAACTAACATAAAAACTCAACGCAAAAAAAAAATTTGGTGCTTTCCTGTGATTTTTCGAACTTTTTTGGGTTCGAATATTGAAAATTAAAAAAAAATGAAAATTTTCGTAAGATAACCGATTCTTTTATACTTTTCCGGTCCCGGGAGTAAAAATATGAATTTACCAATAAATAGAAGACTAATATGAGAACTCGACGCAACAGAATAATTTTGGTGCTTATCTGCGATTTTTTGAATATTTTGGGTTCCAGTATTGGAAATTGTTAAAAAATTGAAAATTTTGGAAAGAAAACCGATTTTTTTTTATCTTTTCCGGTCCCGGGGAAAAGAACGTGAAAATACCAATAGATAGACTAATAACAGAACTCAACGCAACAAAAAAATTTTGGTGCGTTTCTGCAATTTTTCAAACTTTTTTGGGTTCGCATGGCGGATAAAAGCCTCGTTCCCTTAACCTGTTTCAGACTCCCAATCGAGCCCAATTTTGTATACCCATTTTTATTAATGTCATACGACCCCCAAAATTTACCCAATATACAATAATCATATACCATTGGAAAGGTCTTTTAGAGTACTATACGCTAGATGTCACTGGAGGACCGTAAACTAAAACATAACAACGAGAATATCGGTCGGAGACCGAAGACGTATCGATCGAAACTGCGGTTTCGATTCATGACTCTATAGTGACACCGCGTGTTCCATCACTAATTAATTAATAACTCGCTAATTATATGACATAATTCATCCAATCAATAGGCTTCTGTTTTGAGATATGATGAATGCACATGCAAAACTTGGAGCAGATTCAACCTTGCGTTCGTGAGATATCGTCGGTATCTATCAGACAAACAAACTAACGAGAATATCGGTCGGAGACCGACGACTTATAGATTGAAAGTTAGGGGATCCACCAAAATAGAAACAGCAGTTTCGAGGCTTTCGATATTACTCCATAGCGACACCGTGTGACCCATCACTAATTAATCAATAACTCGATAGTTATATGTGTCACGTTTCATCCAAAATCAATAGACTTATGTTCCGAGATATGATGAATGCACATGCAAAAGTTAATAATACCACAATAAAGCGACGTAAAAATATATGGACACGTGAGCATTTCCGAGAATAATACCACAGTCCACCGTTCGGCATGAAAAACTTCCCACTTTCAAGCACTAGATCCACCGGTAAACGCCGAGCACGGAATCAGATGACGTTCGTTCGCAGAACGTTCGGTCACGTTATAGCAAACAAAAAACGAATTCCACAGAACTAACAGAAATATATGAAATAAATAAAAGCCATAGCCTTCTAGATAAAATTTCATCTTTCACTACTGAAAATTTTGAAGATATTGGTCCAGTAATCAAAGAGAAAAGCGACTTTTTAAAATTTCCACTAGGTGTCAAAAAATAATGCAAAACGATCATTATATCCACTCACGCAGTGTTTCCTAACCCGAGTCCGCGGAGCGTTTGAATGAGTCCGCAACGAGCCATAAATTCACTGCGGGCCGCAAACGTTTTTGCAAAACCTAACCATCAGCCATGATTTACGTTAGAATTTACATAAAACTTAAAAAGCAAGTTTATTCATATAACATTAATCGAGTCAATAATTTCTGGATACTGAATGAGTAGGGCTTGGCATATATACGAATATTCAACTATTAGAATAGCAATTTATTATTCGAAAATTTGGTAACAGGTGACGCGACAGGTCACGTGCTCGTCGTTTAATCAAACGATTGGATTTTGTCGTTGTTCGAAGAATAATTTTTCTGGTAGGTGTCAATGGTGGCAACCTAAATTTTCTAAATTGAAAAGCGGCCATACAAAATCCTGAAAATATAACTGGAAACACCATAATTTTTTTAAAAACGCTTTTTTAGACATGTTACAAATTGCAAAATTTCGGGTGCTACCGTAATATTCGTATCAGAGCATTTCCCTCAGAATTCGTTGCTCTACTGCAGGGTCGGAAACCTACCGCCCGCGGAGCAATATAATCAGGCCCGCGACGCTTCTCTGAATTATACTAACAAAACAGCTGTTTTTACGATTATATTCTTTACGTGAGAGAATTTATTTTGCGGCACGTTTAGACTAAATTATATCATAACCTAACAAGTATATAATTCACAATTACTCGTTGAATGAGCCTATAATTTAAATATAATAAGGCATTCAATGGCAACAAAACGCAGAAAAGTTGAAGGCTAAGTGCAATTGGTTCAATATTCAAATGGTCAGTCTTCGGGCGCTGCTTGAAATTTAACTTCTGATCTGTGTGATAAAATGTGATTCATTGGTCATACGTCTGGCTTTTAACTTTCTAAATATATGCACGGCCCACTAATGACATGCGGCCTTTAATTTTGGCCTGCGAGCGACAAAATGTTTTTTTGTTTTGTTTAAGCTGTTGATGGGCGCCAGATGCTTCCAGTCACTTCTTTGCTCCTGTTTTTTTTTTATTGTCCTCAGCTGTTGCCTGCCTGGCTTTACTGTTGTACGAACAGCTCATACTCTTCTAATTTCAAAAAACACGAATCAAAACAAAATATAATCGGGCACTTTACCACGCATTTTTGAGTCCACGGATTGTCATGATATTTTCTGAATAGTATTGCTTATATTTCGTCAAGTGAACCGCAGATTAAAATGATCATAATTAAATTAATATTAAAGCAAGGCAATGAATATTTTTTTTTTATTCACTCATACACTAATTATATTTTTAATCAATACTAAATCAAGTTGTACTTTCTAGAAATTTATAGCAGATAGTACAATTTTTCTAACGGCGATAACAAATTAGCAAGATCGCAAATAATTTATATCAAAAATAGATAAAAATGGGCGATATTGAGTTCCCATATTAGTCTTCTATTCGTTGGAAAATTTAAAATTTTTTCTCCCGGGAACGGAAAAGTTTAACAAAATCGGTTGTCTTACCAAAATTTTTAATGTTTCCACAATTCCCAATATTCGACCCCAAAAAAGTTCGAAAAATCGCAGGTACGCACCAAAATTTTTTCGCTGCGTTGAGTTTTCATATTAGTCCTCTATTCATTGGAAAATTCATATTTTTGCCTCGGAGAACGAAAAAGTTCAAAAAAATCGATTATTTTACGAAAATTTTCAATTATTCCCAATTCCCAATATTCTACCCAAAAAACTTCGAAAAATCGCAGGTAAGCACTAAAATTTTTTCGCTGTGTTGAATCTTCATATTAGACCTCTATTCATTGGTAAATTCATATATTTGCCCCCGGGACCGGAAAAGTTCAACAAAATCGGTTGTCTTTCCAAAATTTTTCAATTTTTTCACAATTCCCAATATTCGAACCCAAAAAAGTTTGAAAAATCGTAGGAGTTTTCATATTAGTCCACTGTTCACTGATAAATTCATATTTTTGCCCCCGGGACCGGAAAAGTTCAGAAAAATCGGATATCTTACTAATATTTTTAATTTTTTCACAATTCTCAATATTCGAACCCAAAAAAGTTCGAAAAATCTCAGGAAAGCACCAAAATTTTTTTGTTGCGGTGAGTTTTCATATTAGTTTTTCATTCATTGGTAAATTCATATTTTTGCCCCCGGAACCGGAAAAGTTAAAAAAATCGGTTATCTTACCAAAATTTTAAATTTTTTCACAATTCTCAATATTCGAACCCAAAAAATCGCAGGTAAGCACCAAAAATTTTTTGTTGCGGTAAGTTCTCATATTAGTCCTCTATTTTATGGATAATTCATATTTTTGTCCCCGGGACCGGAAAAGTTAAAAAAAAATCAATTTGTTATTTAACCAAAATTTTCAATTTTTGCACAATTCCCGAATTAGAAACCCAATAAAGTTCGAAAAATCGCAGGTAATCACTAAAATTTTTTGTCGCGTTACGTTCTTATTATAGTCCTCAATTCCGTGGTATATTCATATTCACCACGAATCCACGATAAATATTGTAAAAATGTTAATATAACTTCTGTTCCTCATTTTGTGATTCAAGGCACACCCTGGTATGACACCCGGTACAATACTTAAAACATTTGGCTGGGATTTTGCTGGGATTGCGGTGGCCTATCGAGGAGGTCTGAAAGTGAGCTGCACTGATCTTGCTCAGTTGCTTCGTCCTGCTACTCAAAAAAATCGCAGTTACGTACGTTAATCGAAGGGGTAGGAAGATATTAAATAATGGAAGTGCTTCAATTTTCATATATATGATAAGACCACTCCACACAAAGTGTTCGATTGATAAACTGTATATGTTTAGATTTGGTTGCCAGTAGACTACTGGTAACTGTAGGCCTACCGTAATTTTTTGTGAATGGATCGTGTGACATAAGGTGCCGGTACTATGCAACGTTGAAGGCTCAATGGTCGGCCAAAATGATCTAACTCGTCTACCTTTTATGCCTTTAATTAATTTGACGTTTTGCTCTTAGATTATGGGCAAATTTCAACGGGAAAGCAACACCCCATCATGTTCTGCAAATAACTTCAATCAAGAACGTGCATATAATTTTGATACTTTAATTAACATTTGTATTGAATTTATGAATTTATTGAAAATAAAATATATGCAGTGTTTGCAAATCACGACACATTTGCTTCAGTCCGGCAGCTCCAAAGCTGTTTCGATCTTGTTAGTTTCGACATGTAATCGAGGGCACTAAGTGGTCTCCGAAACTACTTTGACATTCCGAATCGGACCGAGTAAGCATTGCGTAAGTAAAAACACCAATCGTACCCCCAATCCTATTGTTAATTAATCACTTCTTTCGGGTCTTTATTTGTACACAATGCAAACAGAACTATTGTGTGACTTGAAGTTTGAGTAAGCATGCTCAGTCCGTATAGTTTCATGCAACTCATTGCATAATAAAGTCACCAAAATAAAAAAAAACGAACAAACCTCGTTACCATCATTGACACCTCTGTTAAGTTGAGAGTTTTCAGTTGTATGTCTTCTATGTCTTTTACCAATTCTTCTTCTGATCTCAACCTTATCTACATCAATTATCACTTTATTGGCTATCAAATTATCAATTTTAACGCCTCCGTCGGTTTTTACAGCTTTCGAATTTTCTAGAGAAAAAACCCAAAATAATTTCATTCTCTACAGATAAAGTTCATGTTTCAGTACATCTATTGAGATTGAGAGAAAGCAATGAAAAGTGTCTCATTTTGCTACAGTACATTCTGAAAAAATCATTACAGGTCATAAATTGACACTGATATCTTCAATTTCATTATAGTTTATTAGGCAATTTGCCATCCTCGTTTCTGATATATAAATATTACACACCTTCCCTTCTTTTTGCTTCATTTTCATGTCGTATTCCCTCTTTCCTCTGTTCGAACATCTCATCTAAAATTAAATTTACAACTTTTGAGAATTCAATTAATTGAATTGACCCTATCACCTTCCAGTGCTTGTAAGAATGAAACATAACAATGGATGTCGAAGTCAAATGAGTTTGAATGTAGTTAAAGTCAAAATTCACGCACCTTCCGACAATGAGTTTTCGCTGTCTTCTTGTTCATCATATATAAAGTGTTTGACGTTGCATATATATAGTTTAGTCTTTACGTTCTTGGCGACAAACGAGGCACTTCCACGTTCTGTGCGGTAACAAAGGCATTGATTGTCTCTATGGTATTTTATAATGAGTTCAGTTTTTGATTTACATTACCTGGAAATAGTACAAAAAACTGATGTTGATTTGGTAGTTTTGAATTATCCCCAATCATTATTATTTTATTAATCAAATGAATTATTGTGTTATTTGTATGAGATTTAACCTATTATTTGGGAAGTCGGGAGGACTAGTTAGGTTTTAAACATATCACATTTCAGTAGTTCCAGAATTACTTGCAAACTTATTGGCATGTATTCTTTCATAGGAAAATAACTGATAAATATTCAATGTATTTACCAAAGTATAAATATTTTGATCTCCTTTACCTTCAGGGTTATCGGGTTTGCCAGTGAAGTCTTCTTTGTGTCTGTGCCTATTTCTGTCATGTGCTACTGGTTCAGAACAATCCAACGCTTGTGGCTGACCCTCATCTTAACATATTTAATGAATTAACCTATTAGAATATAAAGTACGTTTCAAATAAGGTTTGACAGCATTATAAGCACCAGGTTGAAAATCAAAGCAGAGGGAACGCTGCCAGGTTCCACGGACAAATTATTTAGACGAATAGTTTTACAAGCTTATACATATACTGCATGTAAGCGGGCATCATGAACAGAATAGTTTTGGGAAATGCAATAGAAGAATTTGCAAGTTTTCCACGAAACAAATATTTTGAGTTCTGGTATTTCAGTCAGTAGAAAATAAATTTAAATTTGAAATGGATTTAAAAAAAAAATTTCATTTATATTCATCAGCTTGATTGAACAAAATTTTAAATCAGAGTTTACAATGGCAAGCATCACCACGATTGGTAAAATACCTTTCATGGTTTAGCATTCAGGTTAGCTCGGGAATGATGGTTCAATCACGATACCCAGTGAAGGCCTTTGCTAGTGGGCTCCAGAGAGCGTTTCGTAGCAGCAAACTTAGGGGATGAAGGCCAAATTTGAGAAATATTGATCCAAATACTTTTTCATTACATTGAAATCAGATATATCAGAGTCAGATTATTATCAAGCGGCCAAATATAATTGCTTATTCCTTGCCTTCAATCAGTCAATGACAATATTTTAAAAAATACCTCGAATGGAACCCGAGGATGAAATAGAATTCGTGTTTGTTGACATGATCGCAGTTTGGTTGAAATTCCCTCCTGATATAAGAAGATTTGGTTCGCTTGGTGAAACTGAAATTAGAGAACACATCAGTTCTTACATTAGCAGCTAAAATAAACCAAAGTTTTTAATCACAGTCTACAATGGCAAGCATTCCCTCAATTGGCAAAATAACTAAAATCACTTTTGTCTTCAACTAATGAACCGATCGCTTTCGAGGGTGAGGTAAACATCTTGTCCAAAGTGACAGCGGAAAAATATACGTAAAATACCAAACAAACACAACAGAATTGTTTTACCATTTTTCACGTACTTTGAGCCGCACTTTAAATCATTTTTCTCTCAAAAATCGATGTTCGCCTTATATGTACGGATCAGGTAGTTCTTTAGCTTTATTGCCAACACTCTAAACTAGCACCAGAACCGGCTGCGTCTTATACTGTTAACATCTCTATGGGACCCGGATTATGCATTTTGTCTTCAAATATTTACCAGGGTGGTCGTTTTTTGGCCAAAAAAGACGCCAATTTGTTGCGTCATACATTGAACATCTTACCTTTATTCGATTCAGTTAAATTTAACGATTCGGTGCTGTATTCATATTCGCTTGTTTCATCAAATTGGGATAAATATCTGGCATCTGTAATAATAAAATAGATATATATATATTCATAAATTTCAGCTACCTTCAATATTGAAACATTTTAGGAGAGGTCATCAGCCTTGTAAGCAACATTTAATGGTACTCCCGAAGTATGTGAACCAACATGGCGGGCACGTAAACGTAGTATTTGTACCAGGTTAGGGTTAGGCCATAATTTTATTCCAATTTTCCTTATTTTAGTTGTCTTACCAGTTCGGGGACTAGCCAAGTGACTCCGGTACTATTTGTACCTTAAATTATGGCCTAACCCTAACCAGGTACACATACTTAATTCCGGTGTCCCCCATTTTGATTCACATACCACGGGAGTACTCATTTAATTATTTTGCTGCAAATGCAAACACAGATATGGGATGGATGAGGCATGTTTAAATTAATATTGGAGCAGGAGCCAGATCGTATTTCAAAACTTATGTAAGGATTTATAGTCAGAGTGAATATTTGAACTCCCCAGAGTTGAGAATTAAGGGAATAATCAAAAATTAATTCACGATAGAAATTTGAAAATTATTGTGTTGACTTGGCATTTTTAACAAAAAATAATAAAGTTTGCGTAAAAAAAAGCTTTAGGAATAGTAGTTGGAGATGGAGTCAAAACTTTTCAATCCACGTGTTAATCCTCTACGACTATACAAATACGAATGTAGTCAGAATTTCTAAGAACCAACCTGTACTTCTTGAACGTGTACGATTTGTTGGAAGTGTTCGCTCATTTCTTTGATGTGTTTGAACAGGGGGTTGAGATATCGATCTCAAAGGTGACTGAGGTTGGTGAGATGCTGATCTTTTTGGACCTAGGATGAAAGAAAAGTAGATTGTAACGGGGGCCGAATTCAAAAATGGAATAAAAAGTTTTTGAGCATATTGTGGAATTGAGGCTCTGAAATATGAATGGTATTGACAAGTTATGCTTGGTTTATTGACTAATACCTTAATTTGAATTGAGATTTAATGAACCTTTCCCCGAGCATCGACTTCCTTGTTTACTTCATGACATTGGCCAATCAGCAAGATGCAAAAAGTGACGTAACAATGCTCCCTTTTCGCATCCGCTCAGACACTTTTCTCACTCAGACAGATTTTCAGGCGTGGTCACAAATATTACCTAGTTTTCGCGTTTTTGAACTCTATCCATTAGTTTTCGGTTGTGTTTCGGCAATGTAAATATATATCAGATTCAAGAGAATCAGAATTCAATGATCACTCTGATTTCTTAGAAGTTTTAATTTAATTGCAGTAAGAAAAAATAAGTGTAGAGGTAGCCGTGATAGACTGAGCTAAAATTCTTTACCGATACTTTTTAAAAACAGATTGTTGTATGCGATGAATCATAATGATGGTTTGAAACACATACTCCATTATACAGGCGCCAACTTGCAAAACCACTTAAAATAAGCCCCGAAAATTTTGCAATGGTAAAGTATAGGAAGAAATTTTCGGGGGGCAATTGAAAAATGTGTCCAGAAATGTGTCTAGAAATATCCAGAAATAAACGATCGAATATACGGTCAGATATATGAAAACAAATGAAAATCGCCACATGATGACGCAATTTAATCAAATATTCGCATAAGTGCAACGAAACTCGAAAAGAAGTGAGAAGCGTTCAACCAAACTTTGCCATGGGAAATGGCCGATTATTCAATACATGGTGGCGCAACTTTCTCTGAAATATACTTAAAATATAGTAATATTAATAGTTGTAATTTTTATATTGCGGAATTCTAATATATTAATCAGGGACGGGCATTTTTCTCTCGTCACGAAATCTGTCATGTGTGATTATATTTGTGTTTCTTGCAACAAGCCCGCAAAAGTGTTTGCTACAGACATCAAACATTGTAAACCCAGCTTGAATATTCAGAACGCAAAGACTGCGTTATTGCACCATTTTATTTATTATTATTGGTGCCGACTGCCATCTTGCAGGCGATTTTCCGATTGCGACAATCTTAATTTTTTGGAATAGGGAAACATTCTTCATCTTAAATTCAATGACTTACCGAGTACTCCCGGAAAATAATGAGTACCCGACGTTAGATGATAAAACATTATTTGCGATAATATTGATCGAATTTTCCTTTTCACGACACCCGGCGTTGAGAGAATATCATGACGCATCACTCAAGCGTAACTAGATAACTGTGTAACATAAATAAACAAAGACGAATAAAGCGTGAGCGAACTATAAGTTAACTATGCCCAAACTGTGCTAATTGACGTGTACAAGAATTTGCCACATGGTGGCCCAATTCCATTTAAAATTTCCTGAAGTGCAACGAAACCTGAAAAAGAAATGAAAAGCAATGGCATAGTGGGTAGCGTTGACCCAAACTGTGCTAATGGAAACGAACAATGATTAGTCACATGGTGGCGCAATTGTGGTTAAAATTTAACTAGATGCAACGGAAATTTGAACAAAAATGGCAATGGCATAGTGGTTAGCGTTGACCCAAACTGTGGTAATGGACGTGTACGATAATTCGCCGCATGGTGACGCAATTTCATTTAAAATTTCATGAAGTGCAACGAAACCTGAAAAAGGAATGAAATGCAATGGCATATTGAGTAGCGTTGGCCCAAACTGTGCTAATCGATATGAACAATGATCAGTCACATGATGGCGCGATTGTGATTGAAATTTAACTAGATGCAACGAAAAGTTGAACAAAAATGGCAATGGCATAGTGGGTAGCGTTGACCCAAACTGCGCTAATGGATATGAACAATGATTTGCCACATGGTGGCGCAATTGTGGTTAAAATTTAACTAAATGAAACGAAAAGTTGAACAAAAATGGCAATGACATAGTGGGTAGCGTTGGCCCAAACTGTGGTAATGAACGTGTACGATAATTCGCCACATGGGGCGCAATTTAGATTAAATTTTACTTAATTAAGTGCAACGAAATTGAAAAAAAAATGAAATGCAATGGCATATTGGGTGGCGTTGACCCACGAACGATAATTCAACACATGGTGGCGCAGTTTGTTTTATATTTTAATTAGTCGCTAATCGCTCATATTTCATTCGAAATTAATTTATAACCGAAAGTTAGCACCCAAACTGTGCTATTGGACGTGAACGATAATTCACCATGGTGTTGTTATTTTTAATACGAGTTTGAAAATGCAATGGAATATATGGATGGCATCCCTCCAAAAAGCGCCTTCAAAGTCGTCATCTAAATTAACGGCCATATTTTATACATGTAACGGGCTGCTTGCTTGAAGCCTTGTTCAAATTTAGAGTAAAAAGAAATATGATACATATGATACCAAAGGAACACAACAGAATAGTTTTATTGTATTCTAAAGCCACGAGACGCACTTGGAATTTTCTTTTTTGAAAAATTGATCATGCCTCTTATATGTATGCATCAGGTAGTGCGTTTGCTTTATTGCCAACACTGAAAAGTAGCACCAGTACTGTTGGCGTCTTATAGCCCGATTCTGTACCGGTGCGGCTTATTTACCTGTTGTTTTGGGTCTTGCTCCAGTTGCTACGTTCGCATCTCTTCTATTTGAAGGTTCAGGTGGAATTAATGGAAAAGCTTCTGATATTTGTGGATTTGAAAGAGTGGCGCTTCCTAAATATAAATCAATTTAATCAAGCATTTGTAAGCAGAATAAAGCAAACTGTAGTGTTCGAACCTCGGTAAACCTCACTCCACCTATATTTCAAATTTTGGGCCCAAGGATTTTGGAGATCACATTCGTCAAGACTAATGGAATAGTTTCCATTTATATTCCTCTATATATATATCTTTTGAACTTGGGTTAGAGAAATAGGTAGTGTAATTATATTGTAGACCAAAGCCAAAACATGAAATTTTTTTTTTTTTTCTCAATTATTTATGGCATTAAAAAAGATTGAGTAATCACGATCGGAACAATCTTTTACTAAAAACCAATTTTATTTAGAATTTAGGTTTGATAAACTCAAATGAAAATCTAAGAAAAAGACAAATTGAAGAAGTAGATATACTGAATGGTAACATAATCACTCAGCAAATGTCCAGTGATAAAAGATCAAATATACACAAGTGAACGACAAATTGCCGCAAGATGACGCCATTTAACTTACAATTCACATATGTGCAACGGAAACTATTAAAAAAATGATAATGCAATGGCACGGTTGGCAATGTTGTTCAAAACGGTATCAATTTTTATCTGTAATGGGGAAACCAACAAACAGAATTATATTAGATATTTGCACCTGTTGTTTTGGATCTTGCTCCAGATGCCACGTTTGTATCTCGTCTATTTGAAGGTTCAGGTGGAATTAGCGGAAATGCTTCTGGTATTTCTGTATCTGATGTAGTGGGGCTTCCTAAATGTAAATCAAGCATCAAAATTTGAAGCAGAATGAACGCGAAGACTGCGTTATTGCGCCATTTTATTTATTATTATTGGTGCCGACTGCCATCTTGCAGGCGATTTTCCGATTGCGACAATCTTAATTTTTTGGAATAGGGAAACATTCTTCATCTTAAATTCAATGACTTACCGAGTACTCCCGGAAAATAATGAGTACCCGACGTTAGATGATAAAACATTATTTGCGATAATATTGATCGGATTTTACTTTTCACGACACCCGGCGTTGAGAGAATATCATGACGCATCACTCAAGCGTAACGAGATAACTGTGTAACATAAATAAACAAAGACGAATAAAGCGTGAGCGAACTATAAGTTAACTATGCCCAAACTGTGCTAATTGACGTGTACAAGAATTTGCCACATGGTGGCCCAATTCCATTTAAAATTTCCTGAAGTGCAACGAAACCTGAAAAAGAAATGAAAAGCAATGGCATAGTGGGTAGCGTTGACCCAAACTGTGCTAATGGATATGAACAATGATTAGTCACATGATGGCGCAATTGTGGTTAAAATTTAACTAGATGCAACAGAAATTTGAACAAAAATGGCAATGGCATAGTGGGTAGCGTTGACCCAAACTGTGGTAATGGACGTGTACAATAATTCGCCGCATGGTGACGCAATTCCATTTAAAATTTCATGAAGTGCAACGAAACCTGAAAAAGAAATGAAATGGAATGGCATATTGAGTAGCGTTGACCCAAACTGTGCTAATGGATATGAACAATGATTAGTCACATGATGGCGCGATTGTGATTGAAATTTAACTAGATGCAACGAAAAGTTGAACAAAAATGGCAATGGCATAGTGGGTAGCGTTGACCCAAACTGTGCTAATGGAAACGAACAATGATTAGTCACATGGTGGCGCAATTGTGGTTAAAATTTAACTAGATGCAACGGAAAGTTGAACAAAAATGGCAATGGCATAGTGGGTAGCGTTGACCCAAACTGCCCTAATGGATATGAACAATGATTTGCCACATGGTGGCGCAATTGTGGTTAAAATTTACCTAGATGCAACGGAAAGTTGAACAAAAATGGCAATGGCATAGTGGGTAGCGTTGGCCCAAACTGTGGTAATGAACGTGTACGATAATTCGCCACATGGGGCGCAATTTAGATTAAATTTTACTTAATTAAGTGCAACGAAATTGGAAAAAAAAAATGAAATGCAATGGCATATTGGGTGGCGTTGACCCACGAACGATAATTCAACACATGGTGGCGCAGTTTGTTTTATATTTTAATTAGTCGCTAATCGCTCATATTTCATTCGAAATTAATTTATAACCGAAAGTTAGCACCCAAACTGTGCTAATGGACGTGAACGATAATTCACCATGGTGTTGTTATTTTTAACACGAGTTTGAAAATGCAATGGAATATATGGATGGCATCCCTCCAAAAAGCGCCTTCAAAGTCGTCATTTAAATTAACGGCCATATTTTATACATGTAATGGGCTGCTTGCTTGAAGCCTTGTTCAAATTTAGATTAAAAAGAAATATGATACATATGATACCAAAGGAACACAACATAATAGTTTTATTGTATTCTAAAGCCACGAGACGCACTTGGAATTTTCTTTTTTGAAAAATTGATCATGCCTCTTATATGTATGCATCAGGTAGTGCTTTAGCTTTATTGCCAACACTGAAAAGTAGCACCAGTACTGTTGGCATCTTATAGCCCAATTCTGTACCGGTGCGGCTTATTTACCTGTTGTTTTGGGTCTTGCTCCAGTTGCTACGTTCGCATCTCTTCTATTTGAAGGTTCAGGTGGAATTAATATAAAAGCTTCTGATATTTGTGGATTTGAAGGAATGGCGCTTCCTAAATATAAATCAATTTAATCAAGCATTTGTAAGCAGAATAAAGCGAACTGTAGTGTTCGAACCTCGGTAAACCTCACTCCACCTATATTTCAAATTTTGGGCCCAAGGATTTTGGAGATCACATTCGTCAAGACTAATGGAATAGTTTCCATTTATATTCCTCTATATATATATCTTTTGAACTTGGGTTAGAGAAATAGGTAGTGTAATTATATTGTAGACCAAAGCCAAAACATGAAATTTTTTTTTTTTCTCAATTATTTATGGCATTAAAAAAGATTGAGTAATCATGATCGGAACAATCTTTTACTAAAAACCAATTTTATTTAGAATTTAGGTTTGATAAACTCAAATGAAAATCTAAGAAAAAGACAAACTGAAGAAGTAGATATACTGAATGGTAACATAATCACTCAGCAAATGTCCAGTGATAAAAGATCAAATATACACAAGTGAACGACAAATTGCCGCAAGATGACGCCATTTAACTTACAATTCACATATGTGCAACGGAAACTATTAAAAAATAGATAATGCAATGGCACGGTTGGCAATGTTGTTCAAAACGGTATCAATTTTTATCTGTAATGGGGAAACCAACAAACAGAATTATATTAGATATTTGCACCTGTTGTTTTGGATCTTGCTCCAGATGCCACGTTTGTATCTCGTCTATTTGAAGGTTCAGGTGGAATTATCGGAAATGCTTCTGGTATTTCTGTATCTGATGTAGTGGGGCTTCCTAAATGTAAATCAAGCATTGAAATTTGAAGCAGAATGAACGCGAAGACTGCGTTATTGCACCATTTTATTTATTATTATTGGTGCCGACTGCCATCTTGCAGGCGATTTTCCGATTGCGACAATCTTAATTTTTTGGAATAGGGAAACATTCTTCATCTTAAATTCAATGACTTACCGAGTACTCCCGGAAAATAATGAGTACCCGACGTTGGATGATAAAACATTATTTGCGATAATATTGATCGAATTTTACTTTTCACGACACCCGGCGTTGAGAGAATATCATGACGCATCACTCAAGCGTAACGAGATAACTGTGTAACATAAATAAACAAAGACGAATAAAGCGTGAGCGAACTATAAGTTAACTATGCCCAAACTGTGCTAATTGACGTGTACAAGAATTTGCCACATGGTGGCCCAATTCCATTTAAAATTTCCTGAAGTGCAACGAAACCTGAAAAAGAAATGAAAAGCAATGGCATAGTGGGTAGCGTTGACCCAAACTGTGCTAATGGATATGAACAATGATTAGTCACATGATGGCGCAATTGTGGTTAAAATTTAACTAGATGCAACAGAAATTTGAACAAAAATGGCAATGGCATAGTGGGTAGCGTTGACCCAAACTGTGGTAATGGACGTGTACAATAATTCGCCGCATGGTGACGCAATTCCATTTAAAATTTCATGAAGTGCAACGAAACCTGAAAAAGAAATGAAATGCAATGGCATATTGAGTAGCGTTGACCCAAACTGTGCTAATGGATATGAACAATGATTAGTCACATGATGGCGCGATTGTGATTGAAATTTAACTAGATGCAACGAAAAGTTGAACAAAAATGGCAATGGCATAGTGGGTAGCGTTGACCCAAACTGTGCTAATGGAAACGAACAATGATTAGTCACATGGTGGCGCAATTGTGGTTAAAATTTAACTAGATGCAACGGAAAGTTGAACAAAAATGGCAATGGCATAGTGGGTAGCGTTGACCCAAACTGCCCTAATGGATATGAACAATGATTTGCCACATGGTGGCGCAATTGTGGTTAAAATTTACCTAGATGCAACGGAAAGTTGAACAAAAATGGCAATGGCATAGTGGGTAGCGTTGGCCCAAACTGTGGTAATGAACGTGTACGATAATTTGCCACATGGGGCGCAATTTAGATTAAATTTTACTTAATTAAGTGCAACGAAATTGGAAAAAAAAAATGAAATGCAATGGCATATTGGGTGGCGTTGACCCACGAACGATAATTCAACACATGGTGGCGCAGTTTGTTTTATATTTTAATTAGTCGCTAATCGCTCATATTTCATTCGAAATTAATTTATAACCGAAAGTTAGCACCCAAACTGTGCTAATGGACGTGAACGATAATTCACCATGGTGTTGTTATTTTTAACACGAGTTTGAAAATGCAATGGAATATATGGATGGCATCCCTCCAAAAAGCGCCTTCAAAGTCGTCATCTAAATTAACGGCCATATTTTATACATGTAATGGGCTGCTTGCTTGAAGCCTTGTTCAAATTTAGATTAAAAAGAAATATGATACATATGATACCAAAGGAACACAACAGAATAGTTTTATTGTATTCTAAAGCCACGAGACGCACTTGGAATTTTCTTTTTTGAAAAATTGATCATGCCTCTTATATGTATGCATCAGGTAGTGCTTTAGCTTTATTGCCAACACTGAAAAGTAGCACCAGTACTGTTGGCATCTTATAGCCCAATTCTGTACCGGTGCGGCTTATTTACCTGTTGTTTTGGGTCTTGCTCCAGTTGCTACGTTTGCATCTCTTCTATTTGAAGGTTCTGGTGGAATTAATGGAAAAGCTTCTGATATTTGTGGATTTGAAGGAATGGCGCTTCCTAAATATAAATCAATTTAATCAAGCATTTGTAAGCAGAATAAAGCGAACTGTAGTGTTCGAACCTCGGTAAACCTCACTCCACCTATATTTCAAATTTTGGGCCCAAGGATTTTGGAGATCACATTCGTCAAGACTAATGGAATAGTTTCCATTTATATTCCACTATATATATATCTTTCGAACTTGGGTTAGAGAAATAGCTAGTGTAATTATATTGTAGACCAAAGCCAAAACATAAAATTTTTTTTTTTTTCAATTATTTATGGCTTTAAAAAAGATTGAGTAATCATGATCGGAACAATCTTTTACTAAAAACCAATTTTATTTAGAATTTAGGTTTGATAAACTCAAATGAAAATCTAAGAAAAAGACAAACTGAAGAAGTAGATATACTGAATGGTAACATAATCACTCAGCAAATGTCCAGTGATAAAAGATCAAATATACACAAGTGAACGACAAATCGCCGCAAGATGACGCCATTTAACTTACAATTCACATATGTGCAACGGAAACTATCAAAAAAAATGATAATGCAATGGCACGGTTGGCAATGTTGTTCAAAACGGTATCAATTTTTATCTGTAATGGGGAAACCAACAAACAGAATTATATTAGATATTTACACCTGTTGTTTTGGATCTTGCTCCAGATGCCACGTTTGTATCTCGTCTATTTGAAGGTTCAGGTGGAATTAGCGGAAATGCTTCTGGTATTTCTGTATCTGATGTAGTGGGGCTTCCTAAATGTAAATCAAGCATTGAAATTTGAAGCAGAATGAAGCTAAGTGCAGCGTTCGCACCCCAACTACCCCGCTTCACCCAAATCTCAACTTTCAACTCTAACTAGGATTTTAAAATTGAATGAGATCACCACAAATGAGTTATTTTCTTTAAAATCCATAAATATATCAGGACTCAAAAACACGAACTTTTTGAGTACTTGACTTTTTTATACAGTCAAGTATTCTAAATGCTCTGTTTTCGAGACTTATTGAATAGGAAGTAGACCCGTCAATCTCCTTTTTTTCTCCATACATACTGGTTCAATCGATCCCAAATTTTCAAAACTTGAGGATGTTGAAAGCGCTTGTCGGCCATAATTTCATTTCAACATTTTATAAATCCCAATATTTTTCATCGAAAATTTTACTGTTTTGTCTCAAATCATGGGAATATTTTATGGAATGTAAGATAAATGATTAATAGATTGAATTTTAGGTACACCCGAAGTATGTGAACCAAGATGACGGACATCGGAACGTAGTATGTGTACTAGGTTAGGGTTGGGTCATAACTTACAAAAGACAGGGCAATATATATGCCCGTTCGGATAAGATTTTCCACATATTATTACGTCGAATATTGAAACTTACCAACTACTTTTGGAGTCGTTGCGTTGGGTTTCAATGTTTCTTCGCCAACGAAGCTTCTTGCCACAGGTGAACGTGGTGTTTGTGCATACACTGGATCTCGATTGGAACCTAAATATAATAATAGAAAATAAAACAAAAATCATAAACTTATCTGCATCATATCCGAATTGATTATCTAATAAAAAGAATTTAATTTTAATTTTAAGTCTAGAATTCATGTGAGGGTGAGATACCGTTCAAATCAACTATAATTGAATTCAGATTGGGAAAGAGCGTTTCAACCATAACAATGCGTATTTGACTTATCACAAGGCCAAATTGCCTTTACTTCAACTGCTGGAAATGTTTTTAACATTTTTCGTTTCACCTTGAGGCTCTGTGGCAGGCTTTGCAATCCCCAGCATCGATCAAGGATTTGGGAGGTGGCCAATAATATACTTAGAGATAATATTTTTTTAATCGGAACAATTGCAGTTTGAAATTGCATACCAAATTCATTACAGCCTGCGATAGCATTCCACCGTGGTTTGTAAATTTTGCTCGTTTTGAAAATAATTGAACCACCACTTGGCTATGAGACGTTCTGGTGTTTATGACATAATAATGCTATTTTCACCTCCTCTGTTTGATCTTTTCTTTGATTTTTTCTTTTGTTTTATTGAATCTAATACTTCTGGTTCACCGGTTGGCATTGTCGCCTCGATCTCTTCAAGCTGTTCGTTCCCTGGTGAAGATATCTGCTCTTCTGGTGCGGGCAATGCGAGGGGTTGATTGCTGGCTGGAATTCTACCAGGATGGAGAGCTGTAGCAACAAAAACTAGCAATAATTTCATGATCATTGTCAGCCCTTTTTTTGAAGCAGGGCTATGGAACGGTGAAATTTACACCAGACTTCAAATTACGAGCCATTTCGAAATTATAAAAAAATTCTGGCTCTCGAATAAAGGTGATAAGAATTTTGACTAAGCGCCAAACTCGGACGAAAAAAATTGATTGTGAATGCTTAGTAAACTAATTAATGCTTCGTGAATTCATGCCGGAATTTTGTACTTTGATTAGACTACATAATTTTAAATTCGAACGTGAATTCCAAAAAGAGTTTTGAAATACGAATCCAATATCAATGAATACGAGTCAAACTCCGTGAATCTGATTTTGATTCATATTTTATTATTATGAGATATTTCTTGCCATAGAATAAGGCTGATAAGCGCCCATTAACAAGAAGAACGCTCACATGTTCAGAATCTTCTGGGCTTTCAATATTACTTTCTGATAATTCCTATTCACAGCTTTGGTGAGGTGGGAGTATATATGTATATATTTTACATGACGGCCATACACACTTTTTGCTCCTAAACATGGCTAAGGCTAAAAAGGCCACTTATTTTCAACAATGAAAACTGCAATTATTCGGTAGAATCCAAATTTTTCCAGTTCAGAATTGCCTACTCAATTTATTAAAATCCGGGCAAGGTGGGCGCACGGCTTATGAACGCGACATTCGATACCAACACATCACCAGATACATATCTCACGATTTTACCGCTAGCAAGACCATCGAGCCAAATATCAGAATTTTCGGGATTGTAAAAAAAAAAAATACAGAGCCACGGCTTTTCCACGTTGGACGGTTCTAAGTTTGACGCTAATTGGTTGTGTCAAAACAAATCTAACACAAACCTTCTCTTTCTCCTTCTCCAAGCCACGGTAAAGCAGGTCGCTGTTCGGGGCCACCTATCGCTGGTACCTGAGAACTACCAGAAGCTCCTTCACCAAGCCAAGGTAAAGCATGTCGCTGTTCGGGGCCACCTATCGCTGGTACCTGAGAACTACCAGAAGCTCCTTCTAAAAGCCACGGTAAAGCATGTCGCTGTTCGGGGCCACCTATCGCTGGTACCTGAGAACTACCAGATGCTTCTTCACCAAGCCAAGGTAAAGCATGTCGCTGTTCGGGGCCACCTATCGCTGGTACCTGAGAACTACCAGAAGCTCCTTCACCAAGCCAGGCTAAAGCTGCTTGTGCCCCTGGACCACCGATTGCTGGAGGTTGTTGTGACCCTGAAACAAAAAAATATGAATTTTAAATTGACAGCAAAAGATTGGGATATTTTTAATTTTACACAAAGCGCATTTATGGGTATTTCATCAAAATCATTGATTTTTACTTGTTGACCATCATTGACGATTGTTGATTGACAGGAGATTTTAAATAGGTGTTTTAAAAACTTCATTGGCTGGTTATATTTATTCTCTTTTCGTTGTGCATTTCACTTTAATTTTCAACCGATCATAGTTTAAACCAAACCATTGGGTTTTAAATAGTGCGCCACCATGCGGTTCTTTGGTGCCAATTTCACAGACAATCACGATCATACGATGGCGGCCGTTTATACATTTTTGAAATGGGGGAGTTTGTAGATGAATATTTACCTCCTACAGTACCAATGTTTGCGTAACTTATTTCCGATTTTGACCTGGAAAAAATAAAAATGAAAATTAAGATAAAGGTGAATGCAACATTGAACACATAAGAAACTTTGTATTAGTTTGTTTATATTTTCAATCATTTAGATTGGTCAACACTCAATAAATTTTCCCAAATTGCAAATGGTGCCGTCTTCCCCCAATTATTGGTGGCTAGTTACGTCTAAATGGCTATTTGTTGGAACCATTCATAGCGAGAATGCATAACATATCATGGGTTTAAAGTTAATGGTTGAAACTGGCAATGTGTATATCCAATCTGCATAATGCAACGTTATTTGTAGCACCGACAACTTATTTTGATAACATGAATTTTATTTGTAACTACGTTATAGGTATACCTCGAAAAGTGACTCGCTACTCACAATAGATACTTGTACAGAGCATGGTATTTCTGCGAACATGGGGAAAAGACATCAATTTGAAAGTATGCATTTGTATTATTCAGTTTGGGTGTACTGGATGTCTCATTATCAATATGATCATCATGCGTACATGAGTGAGAATTATAGAATATCCACCGATTTTGCTCACTACTTTTAGGTATTATTACAAGCTTGAAAGCCTAAATATTATTCAATACAGTAGACGAGTATGTGTCTGACACAACAAGCGACAATATTTGCATTGGTATTTGGTAAACGTCATTGATTGCGCACGCGGAAATGCCGCTCCTTTGTTTGTTTTAATCTCAAAGAGCCCGTACAGCCTCTGTGCATATCAACATATTTTATAACACCTCGGCCGCCATAACTCAGCCGCTACATATAATTTTTAAGAATAATTTTCAAATAGTTGAAATATTTTCTCTTCGACTTTGGATAATCTGGAGTTGAGTGCATGCAATTGAGTAAATGTATAGAACCGCAACTGTTTTTCTGCACAAAAAATTGAGAATCTAAAGCAGGGTGCTCTGAACCCAGGCCCGCGGGGCACATGTGGCCCGCAACGCCATTTTCTGTGGCCCGCGTCGCCTTTACTGAGGGGTAATCAAAATATTGCATAGGGTGTTGTTTCGTCATAAAAATAATCAGAAAATATTTTCGACATCTTGTTACTTCACTAATGTCACTAAATTGACTCGTGTAACACCAGCCGAAACAACTAGCGGAGTTGAATAGTGTGCTTGGGTAGTCCAAATTGTTCACTGGCCTTCTATCTTTGCTGGGAATATATTCCAACAGGTAAAATAACTGAATATTAATGTTATAGCCTGATAATATAATTCCTTCCGGTGACTTTAGGGAACCAGCCTAAACAGTATTACAAAAAATACCTCTCCTATGTCAGAAAAATTAGTAATTACTCTCCTGTACCTTACATTTGGTAAAATTTGATGATAAATCAATCTGCAGTTATGGCAAATATAATCTAAATGTATAATCTAAAATATTTTGCTATCATGGGAGCAATGAGCATTTCCAAATTTTGAGGGATTTTGCTTTGAGAACCCCATCGATGTTTGAGATCACTTACACTACGGGAGCACTTTCTCCGCTGTGAAGAGTTTGAAATCTTACATTAAGCGTAGATATAGAAAAACATTAGCATGTTTCAGTGATTTTTCTGTTGTATTTTGCATGTTTTTTTAGTTTGATTAATAACAAATAAAGATCAATTGTTTGCACAATAAAAATTTGTTTTGTATTTCCCTTTTCACCTATTTCTGACACCATTGTGTCCCGCGAACAATGCAAATATAATTCTGTTGCCCGCGAAGACGACAACCTTGGACCACCCTGACCTATGGAATCAATTTAGTTTAGCTCTGTTTGGATCAATAGCTGGGGCATTTTATATCTTGAAATATTAATTTTTAATTTTAGCTGATCTTTTAATTCTTGAAGTTATATGTCCCTCTGGGCTAAAATCTCTACGAATGATCCTCAGCCGACCGACTATTAACCAAATTATCATTTATCAGTGCATTAATCGTATCCTAATTTTTGCAAAAGTTGAACTGCAAAGATAAATTCACTACTCACTCTACGACGTCTCCTTGAAATACAGCGTTTTGATAAATATGGCCTCCATGATAATACAGGTTGCGATGGTGATGAACGTGTTGTATGACGACAGCTTGTCCACCTTGCGTGGCTGGTTGTTGCTGAACCGCTTGTAGCTGAACAGCATGTTGTTGTTGAACCGCTTGTTGTTGGGCTGGTTGCTGAATAACTGCTGGACCTGTAAGAAACACAGGGTTTTAGGGACTGTTCATTTAAGTCATCCATACTCCAACCCGTTACATATTTTATCAAAAGTTCGAATATAAAATTGCCCTTTTTATTTTGATATTAATGAAGTATAAAACACTGACTCTTGATATCTCACACGTATATGTTGAATCAGATCAATTGGATGCATTTTCTGCCCAAGTAACACTGAAGGATTTTATATAATACAACCCAACGCTTTGTCGCTTCACATTTTTTTTTTAAATTAATTGCTTATGTAAAATAAAGATTTACTTTAAACTTTAGAGACAGAAACGATTTTATTAATCTAGGCAACTAGGAATCAAAGTTTTACTTTTGGTAACATAAGATGATCAACAATCCTAATAAATTCTTTTTACCAGTCGCCATTGCTGTTAATTTGGTAAATATTATTCGAAAACTATCGAGTCGCAAATAGCAATAAAAATAATTTAGGCACTGACTCGTTTATCAACAGATATATGGACTTGTTGTGTATCTGTTACACTTTGAGTAAATCTCACATTATATTCAATAGCTGAATTATGGGTACTCTGTGAACCAAGAAACAAAACGTTACTAAAGCTTTCTCACATTCGCCTGGTTCTTCAACTTGATATTCCTGTCCTGGAACTTGCTCTTCATGAATCTCATCCTCAGGACCCAAGTCCTGAATCATAGGTCCATGTTGTTGTTGTTGTTGCTGTTGTTGTTGTGAGGATTCGTTTCCTGAATCGTCGGTATCATTGCTGGAATTGTTATCAATGATATCGGACTCGATTATTGGTTGAACAGCTGGATCCGCCTCGATTGTTTCTGGGTCAGAAAGATCGGATTTGTCTGTTTGTTGATCGATCAAATTAGGAACGATTTGTTGTTGTTCAGAGTCGGACATTATTTTAGATTATTTTCATATTTCTGTGACAAATAAAAAATATCAGTTATTCAAATCAGTTAATATGTATTCTCTCTCTCGTATTGAATGCTTCGGCACCAGAGCATTAAATATTAATTAAATTTGACGCATCTAGTAATATGCTATTGTTATTGACTTGTTTTCCACATATTTTACCATGAATTTACCATGAAACAAAGATTTTTCGACAGTGATATTTACTACAAGGTAACAAATATTCAGGTTTGCAATACAATACAGCATCATAATACTATTAAAACACTTTCCTGTTTGTCAAAATAAGTTTCTACTGAATAACCAAATCAACTGATGCGTAAATAAATAACCAGAATCCGCACAAGGTCTTAAAATACGTCTACATCAACTCTTGCTTCTATTCTATATTACAATCAAATCTGCTGGGAAAACTGTCTGACTGGCCAAAGTCTACTAAATAATAATGTACACTCAAGCATCGTCATACGATAATCATACTCGACATAACATTCATCTTCAGGCTGCATTCTCTGCTAGCAATGTGCTTACATTCGAATCATCGTAACTTTTACATTTTTGTACAGAATATGATTTTCGAACAATTTTGAAACACGTCTACAATACATTTGACGCATACCTCAGTTTACGCATACCTCTTACTTTTTCAAGTTGCCAATTTGCATGTACTTTTGATTGGTACTGAACATAACCACTCTCTGTAATGTAGCACAATTTTCCTTTTCTTTGCCGACGTTAATAACAGCAAAAAAAATCCGAAGAATCAAAAACTAATTCCCGACGACACAAGCTCGTTCCGGCGACACATAACTTGGTTATAATTTACCAAGCAGCAATAATACAGTTGCCAGATTGTGAACAATATAAAATAATCACAGTTACTTAAATTCACCAATTAAGTTGAAAAAAGGGAAGTTTTAAATCAGGGAAAAACAACCTAACTTTAGCGATATATACAAAATCTATAACAAAATGAATTCCGTTGTAAAATGGTCTTCTATACATTGAGCATAGAGTTATAATCTGGCAACTTTGTGTATTCGACGTCATTGGCTCATTGTTTACTCAGCAAGAGGCGCCCGTACTTAATGTTTACCAATGTTTCGTAATATTCTTTTATCTTGAAATTTAACGATGCTAGAGATTATTCGTTACGCTTTAACAACTTTGAACTGAAATTTGAATTAAAGAGAAAGTCAAGTTGTTGCTGAGGTAGAACCTATTGCATTTTTAATTTAATTTAATCTGTTGAATCAATAAATTCTAAACAACTTCAGGGCTAAAATTATGATAATTCGTTCTTTTGTGGTCACGTGATATTTGAAAACTTTAAATATCCCGCCATAAAAAATATACCGCGTCAATAAAGCGTAAACAAGTCAATTTTTCATCCCAAATGGAATATAAAAACACAGTAAGGTATTGACGGGACTCTATCGCAAATCTATTCGTTTCTTTGATAAATCAGGTCGATGTTCGTCGGATAAAACTATACACGGCAAAACATTTATAAGAAGATTTTTTGTGGGAAATTGTTTGAGCGACTATCATTTACATAAATTTAAAAATGATGAGATAACATGAAAAGGATATTTGCAAAAATATGCAAATCGCGTAGGATTTGGTCGATAAAGCTCACATTCATTACTATATTATTTTATTTTTCTGTCTGTAAAAGGTTCTGGGCACTCCTGTAATAGGTAAAAAGCTTCATTGATAAGAATTGGATAGATAGATCTTCGAGTCATTTTATGTTTGGTATTTAAAATGATTAAAGAATTTATAAATTCTGCCCAAATAAATTAATATATCAGGCATGGGCGATGGATTGATCAGACAGTAATTTTGTAAACCGTATCACGATCATTATTAATCATCATTATGTCTGTCTGTCTGTCTGTCTGTCTGTTAGATGCACGCGATATCACAAGAAAGTAAGATTGAATCTGCTCCAGATTTTGCATGTGCATTCATCATATGTCGGACCAGAAGCCTATCGATTTTGGATGAATTATGTCGTATAATTAGCGAGTTATTAATTAATTAGTGATGGGACACAAGGTGTCACTATGGAGTAAGAACGCTGTTTTGGGGGATCCCCTAACTTTCGATCGATAGGTCTTCGGTCTTTGACCGATATTCTCGTTACTCTGTCAATAGGTTGATTGATTTAAAATAACCAATAATTATAATCATGGTAAATTTGGGATTGCACGTAACCGCGGTTTTATATTAATCCACGACTGTGTGAGCAATAAAGCAAAATAATAATAAAATAAAGTACGACATATACGCCTTATGATTACCTTAGGATTTTATTATTGAAACTTTGGATTTCGATCAGCGAACTGTTGAAATATATAGCTCTCAGGAATATTTGACTGATAATCAAAACCAATCTAGCTGGGAGTTATTAAAGTAAACCAGCCTGCTGATCTTCAACTAAATGTTACATACGATCGACAGATATAATTTTATGAGGATATGTAAAGGTTGCTGTGTATTCGTAATTTGAGCTATAAATAGTGTATTGTGAATAATCTGAAAGTAACATTTAAATAAAAATATTATTGAACCTTAAATTCAGAACTGAATTTGTTCAAAGAGGTTGAGTGAGTGAAATAAAGTGAGATGTTTCGAAGTTCACTTCAAAATCTTTCAGACACTGAATGGAATATTTGAACAATTATATTAGAAAGTCGAGCATTTGAGCATTTCTGAATGCATCTACACGGAGCCATAAGCAGGCAGAACTCTGTACAAACATTAAATAATTCACTTTGGTATACGCTTTCATAATAAAGCTAGCCAAGCACAACTACAGATACCCCGACACATTTAAATACACTGCGCTACTGTAGAGACATCTGACGTTTGTGAAAAATAAAAGTTGCGAAATATAAATAAACGCCACAATGAATAATAAAACTGACGCAAAATTTTAGGCGAAATTAGGACAAAATATAAAAAAAAGGTGATTAATAAATATTGTTGAGAATAAGCAAAAAAATCAAAGTTATATCCCACTTGCTAACAGTTTTTTCACATTTTAATACTCAGAGTTTGAATCAATGGTGAACAACAATGTAGAAAAACGATTCATAGGTTATTTTGCGTGTAATATTATAAATTTGATATCAGAAGTAAAGAGGAGTATTTTCTCAGCAAAGATACAGGAACTCTCTCTAAAGTAAAAAGAGACTAAACTCAGAGCAAAGTTTTGGCCATTTACTCAGAAATAAAGGAAACTCATCTTTGATCAAATTTACGAGAACTCTCTTAGAAAAAGAGACTGATAAAAGTTCCGCACGCTCATTCAGAAATATACGAGACTCATCTCTGAGCAAAGGTATGAACACCCACTCAGAAGTATATGAGACTCATCTCTGAGCAAAGGTATGAACACTCACTCAGAAGTAAAGGAGGCTCATCTCTGAGAAAAAATTGGCGCACTCGCTCAACAGTAAAGGACACTCATCTCAAATTTGACGAAAATTTACTCGCACCACCTCAGAAATGAATATGATTCATCTCTCAGCAAGTTAATCTCCCAATGAAGTTAAGAAGTAAAGTAATAAAGTTAAGAAGTAGAAGAGACAAATCTCTGAGCAAGTAGAAGCCACTCATCTCTGAGAAAAGTTACGAGCACTCACTCGAAAAAGAAGAAGACTCATCTCCGAGCAAAGTTATGGCCTGCCAATCAAAATTAACTCATCTCTCTGCAAAGTTTGACGCACTCACCTAAATTGTAGTTTACTCATATCTGATCACTGATACGGGTCCTCACTCGGAAATAAAATCAATTCATCTCTGAGCAAAGTTACTGACACTTTAATCAGAAATGAAAAATTCAACCTGGATTAAAGGTATGATCACACACTCAGAAATAAGGAAGAATCCATCCCTGAGCAAAGTTAGGTGCATTCACTCGGAAGTAAGGGTGGCTCATCTTTCAGCAAAATTATGCACACCCACTCACAAGTTAAGGTCACTCATCTCTGCGAATGTTACGCTCAATCATTCAGGCGTTAAGGAAGATTCAACCCTGAGTATAGTTACCTCACTCATATCTAAAAGAAACTAATTCATGGGTAAAATTACGCGTTCTCACTCAGAAATAAGGAAGACTCATTTCTGTGCAAAGTTACGAGCACTGAGTGAGGAGTCAAGAAAACTCATCTCTGAGCGCCCTCAAGCGCACTCAATCAGAAGTAATGGACGATAATCTTTGAATACAATTACGAGCCCTCACTCACAAATAACAAAGACTAATTTCTCAGCCAAGTTACGGGCACTGACTCAAAAGTAAAAGACACTCATTTATAAGCAAATTTACGATCACTGACTGAGAAGTCAAGAAAACTCATCTCTGAAAATTATGAGCCTTCACTCAGAGGTAACGGAGAGTCATCTCTAAATTAAGTTACAGGCACTCACCCAGAAGTAGAGCAGACTCATCTCAAATCAAAAAAGCACACTTACTTAAAAGTAAAAAACACTTACCGGTATCTCTAAGCAAAGTCACGAGAACTCACTCAGAAAGGAAGGAAATTCATCTCTCAGCAAAGATATATTCACTCAGAATAAAAACTAAGCAAATGTCTGAGCAAAATGTTAAGCTATTACTCTAAAATAATGAAAACTCAACTCTGAGCGCCAAGTTCCGAACACTCACTAAGAAGTAAAGGGAACAACTCTCTGAGCAAAGATAGTTACAGGCGGTCATACAGAAGTCAATGAGAGTTATCTATTAGCAAAGTTACATTCACTTACTCATAAATAAAGGAGACTTTGCTCTGAGTAAATATACGTTCACTCACTCGGAAGTAACTGAGACTCAACTCTCAGCAAAGTTACAGGCACTCACCCAGAAGTAAAGGAGACTCATCTCTGAGCAAGTAGAAGAGACTCCTCTCTGCATTCACTTAAAAAAGAATAGGGCTCATCTCTGAGCCTCAGTAAAAGAGACTCATCTCTGAGAAAAGTTACAGGCACTCACCCAGAAGTAAAGGAGACTCATCTCTGAGCAAGTAGAAGAGACTCCTCTCTGCATTCACCTAAAAAAGAATAGGGCTCATCTCTGAGCCTCAGTAAAAGAGACTCATCTCTGAGAAAAGTTACAAGCACTCAAACAGAAGTAAAGAAGACTCATCTCTGAGTAAAGTTGCGAGCACTCACTCATATGGTAAGGAAACTTATTTCTGAGCAAAATTAGGCGCACTCACTCAGAAGTAAAGAAGACGTCTATCTGAGCAAACTTACGCGCTGTCGTTCAGAAGTAAAGGAGACTCATCTCTCAGTGAAATTAGGCGCAATAACTCAGAAGTAAAGAGGGCTTGTATCTGGACACGGTTCTATTACATTTAAACCCACACATTCAACAAAGTTAGGCACAGTCGTTGTGATTTGGTACTGTGGGTGAGGTAAGTAGGGTTCATAATATCGAAAAGGTGATGTGAAGCTCGGCTAAGCCGACCTAATATTAGTGTTACAGTTGGGTTTGCTTAAACAATTTGAAAACAGGGACGAGACGAATTAAACATTAAGGTTGTTGTGATTTTAGAAGTATGTATGCCATTTATTCAGTTGACAAAGTAAATATATTATTTGAAATATTGGTGCCTTTTTTTTTAAAGATGCTGGTTATGCTTATAGTCCTGTGGTGTTCAACCTTTTACTGACCGCGTACCACTTTACTGTTTTTACTCTGGCCACGTACCACCGAAAAAGTCCCTTTTTTGGCGTGGGGAACAAAGGCACAAGACACGCGTTATGGAGTATTTTATAATGTGGCACTACATCCTTTGTAAACTATTTTGCAAGGTGGACTAAAACATGCCCATCTCTATTTGTTCATGGACAATAGCAGGCGAGGGCGATCTCTTAAGACTGGACACCAAAGACGTTTCTCCAACCTTTGGCCCCAGAAAAATTCTTTCTATTACTATTGCAAAAACTCTTATACTTATTTTGAGAGCGTTTTGATGTGTTGTCGCTAATAAGCTGGTTTACGTGTTTGAAATACTTATTTTTATTAAAATTATTCAACCATGTGCCGCTTACAGGCACTAGTAGCTTAGTTTAGACTAGTTTATCGCAGAATTTGCAAGACTCATTTATGATTACAGCAACTAATTTAATGCTTCTTTGAAGACATATCGACAATTGAGATATTTAATATTTTTTTTGAAAACACAACTGAAAACACTGGCAAATAACACGCGAAACTACAAAAACGAGGCAATGCTTACATTGCAACCATACTTGAAAATCTGTCTGTGCGGCTGCAAAAATTGCAATTGTTAAGTCATTGTTGAATGATTACGAAAACTGATGCCCGTGAAAACATTCACAAATGCCGTTCAGCGAATACATACACATACAGTGTGGAAGGTTCGCTATTTGATTAAGTTTGCAGATATATCTTTATGAACTTATATTAATGGAGTACCTACTATGGTCTATAATATCTTCTCTGCAATGAATAATTGAAACGTCTGAGTAAACCTACCAACTTGAACTCAAAACATCAGTTACGACCTGTGGTTTAGGATCTGGAAAGATGTCAACTTCAAAATCTTGTGATGTTCCTCCAGACCCTCCAAAACGCAAAAGCCCCACCGATCGACAAGCTGGTGGTACTTTTACAGTGCCAAAATTGTCGAAGAGTAAAATCTCTGATTTGGTTACAGTGCTTGAAAGCACAATATTAAAAACATTGCGTTTAGAAATACCAGCAATCATTGAACAACATCTGGAAAGACTTGCTCAAGATGTCTCTTTAACCACTCCCACCAGCACTGGCATCCAGCAGTCCTTGTCATCACTGGATGAATCACTGAAGGAAGTGAAAACCCAGCTGTCCTCCTTCAGTATAATAAAAGATGAAGTGGGAGAGATTAAAAGAAGCCAGGACTTCATTTCGAAAAAAATTGATGACCTTAGTGCAAACTATAAGGATCTGAACAACACAACAGCAAAAAATAACAAAAAAATTCGCGAACTCGAACTTATCGTCGAAGATCTTGAAGAAGAAATAGATATCTTGACCGAACGCCAGCAAGATCAAGAGCGCAGATCTAGACTAGATAATCCAGAGTTTCACAACATCCCATACTCCACAGATGAAGACTGCGAAAACATAATCATGAAAGTAGCAGCTCGAATCAATGTATCACTTCAACCATTCGACATATCGAACTGCCACAGAATGTCGAAAAACAACAAGAAGAAACCATCACCGATCATTGTAAAGTTTGTCAACCGAAAAACCAGACATAATATTTTAAAAAATCGTCGTCAGCTAAGAACAGCCAACTTTCGTACCGATTTTCCACAATTACCATCATCCACCAAAATTTTTGTTGTGGAAAATTTAACCGACACTAATAAAGACTTATTTTATAAAGCCAAAGATCTCAAAGTCATTTGTGGACATAAAATTTTTATGGACGCACAATGGGAGGGTACTCATTAAAAAGAACTCAATGACCAAAACCATCCCTATTGTCACTGAAGATGACCTTTCATTTATCAAGTAGGTTTTTTGATTTTATGTCTGGTCGTAATAATAATAATAATTCAGTTGTATGTCTATACAATTATTGATAGTTATATATGTATGACTTTCCTAGATTCTGTATTTTCCTTACAATTTTTTTTTCTCACCCTTTTAAATGGCTTGTGGTAGTGTTAGTAATAGTGAATTCCAATTAGATCATCTTGATAATTCTGTCACATGCAACAATGTGGAAGTTGCAAATTTATATTCAATTCAAACCCTGCCAAACTTAAGTATTTTTCATGTGAATATCAGATCCCTCATGAAAAATTTAGACAAATTGACCACGCTTCTATCCAATTTTTCTTCACCTCCACACATAATTGCAATAAGTGAAACAAAATTATCTGATAACCATGATTTTAATATACCTATTGATGGGTACAGCTTCATACATGCGCCATCTGCCACTAAAGCAGGTAGTGTTGGTGCATTTATAAGAGATGATATCACCTACTCTGAAATTACAGAGGTTGACCTTAATAATTATTCTAACTGCGAAAATCTGTGGTTCGAAGTCAGTTTGGTGAACACTTGCAATAACCTAGTAATCGGCGTTATATATAAACATCCTCGCAATGATATTTTAAATTTTACTGATGCATCTGAAACATCTTTATCCAAAATGGCACATAAACACTTTTTGATTGTAGGGGATTTTAATATTAATTTATTTTCAACTTCTACTAATACCCAAGTTGCCAATTATGTTAACATGCTTATGTCGCATAATGCCACTTCTCTGATAACAAAGCCCACTAGAATAAGTCGTACTTCAGCAACGTTAATTGACCACATCTACACTAATATGAGCAATTCACAAATCAATTCTTATGGCATTCTGTCTGATATCACAGACCATTTTCCGATTATGTGTTGCCTGAATGGCATAAAACCAACATCTTCTAATAATTGTGTATTGTCAAGGAACATGTCGACATTCTCTCTGGACACTTTCCGTTCAGATATAATAGGCATTCTTAACAACCAATTCACCACACTTCAATTAAATTCACAAAACTTTGACAGTGTCTTTGACGAATTTGTACAATCATTTGTTTCTTTGATTGATCGACATGCCCCTTTACAACCACTTTCACGTCGTCAGAAAAGGATAAGACTAAAACCCTGGCTAACTAAAGGATTGATTACTTGTATTCGACGCAAAAATAAATTATTCAAATCTCATTTTTTAGGGGTAACAGCTCTCAATGCTCGTACTTTAAAAATTATCGGAATGTTCTGACAAGAACTGTAGATAGAGCAAAGCAAATTTATTACCAAAACCTTATTGCCCAAAACAGAGGCAACCCGAGATCGACATGGCAAATAGTTAACCAAATTACGCACACGCATAATAAATCAAGACAAAAAGTTAAGGAAATTTATCTGAAAAATGGCAGTATCACCAAAGATGACTTTTCGATATCAACTGAATTTAATGAGTACTTCTCAACCATAGGGTCCAGCCTCTCAGAAAAGTTTTCTAATGATTCGGGTAACTTCAAACAACTTCTTCATAATCCTCTGAGCCAGTCTATATTTATGAGTCCGACTACTTCTAATGAATTGTTGGTAGAAATTCAAAATTTGAAGGATAGGAAGGCAGTTGGGCCAGATAATATTCCAGCTCGCTTTCGTAAATTAGTTGCTGACCTCATCGCTCCATGTCTGACAGAGTTCTTCAATTGCTCACTCTCTCTCGGCATATTTCCTTCTTCTCTCAAAATTGCAAGAGTAATTCCTCTTCTAAAATCTGGAAATAAAAAACTCGTGTCAAATTATAGACCGATATCAATCCTTTCAACGATTGATAAAATTTTTGAACGCCTGATTCATAAGAAGCTTACTAGTTTTTTCAATAAATATGATGTCATAAATAAATCTCAATTCGGTTTTCAAAACAGTCATTCCACATCGCATGCTATTTTAGACACTACATCATTTATCTATGATAGACTAGAAAAGAAAGAGTATGTTAGTGCAACTTTTTTAGACTTAAAAAAAGCTTTCGATACTGTAAATCATGACATCCTGATTTACAAGTTGAAACATTATGGTATTAGGGGTATAGCAAATAAACTCATTTCTAGTTACTTAAGCGGTTAATCACAGTATGTTCAAGTAGGTTCTTATTGTTCTCCTCCCTTACCAGTGACTCATGGAGTTCCACAAGGTAGCTGTTTGGGTCCATTGTTATTTTTAGTATATGTTAATGACATAACTCATTGTTCTTCATTATTCTCGAAATTATTTGCAGATGATACCAATCTTCTTGACAGTGACAAATTCTGTGCAGCCCTTGAATTAAGGGTGAACACTGAAATTGCTAAAGTAGCAAACTGGATGCGATCAAACAAATTAACAATAAACATAAAAAAATCTAAAACTATGTTAATATCACCTAAAAGTAAAGCACAAAATGGTTTAGTAGTCCAAATTGATGACACAGAACTTGAAAATGTAAATTTTTATAAATATCTGGGTATTCATATTGATAACAAAATGAAGTGGGACATTCAAATATCCAAACTGGCTGTTAAACTATCCAAGTCAGTTGGGATACTATATAGACTTCGGCGATTTGCTTCACTCACAACTTTACGTATGGCCTACCACTCCTTATTTCAGTCACACATTCAATATGGCATTGTTGCATAGGGCTTGGCTGATAAAAATTTATTACGTAATATTGAAATTATGCAGAATCGAGCAATTCGCGCTCCAATGTCGGTTATCGCACTCATCTGACTCCTATTTACCACAGTATTCGCATAATTGAAATGGTGGATATGCATAAATTCGAAGTGCTAAAAATAATGCACCAACATCACAACAAAAAACTCCCTCCTGCATTCACTAATTATTTTATGAAGCAGAGTGATGTTCACTCATATGGAACAAGGTCCTCGACCAGTTGCTCATATTTTTTGAATCGTTTTTCTACCAAACTAACCCAACGCTCAATCAAGTTCATTGGAGTAAAGTTATGGAATTTGCTTCCTGAAACAATTCGTACAAGTAACTATAATTCTTTTAAATGTAAATTGAAAACTTTATACCTTGAAGCTTATAGGTGCTAGCAGTCTAACTTGTTCCGTTATAAGTAAGTATCCTGTACCCATCCATGTTCCTCTACTGAACAGCTGTATCCAGTATTTTTTTTTTTATGACAGCTGAATGCTGTACCTCTTTTGCTGGCTGTTTCATGTTTTACTATGTCATTTTTTGCCAACTTCTCATGTGCAATTTATATAGTGCATACCGGTACTTCACTTTACTGTGCCGGTAACTCGTCGTCGTCTACTTTCCACATATAATAGCTATCAAATGGCAACCCAGTTGCTTGGGACGCTACTTCAGTCCTTTTTAGTGCTGGGTCGTATGATTCAGCATTATTTTATGTTTTGAATTCATCGATGCGCATCCTAAACACCAGATGTCGCTAATGAGCCTTCTTCTGAATGAATCGTACTGGCGGTTCTTGTAGTGTGGTTATTTACAATTAAATTTATTTCGCTCTATTGTTGTCTTTCCATGATTTGTGTATTTTATTTCGGATCCATGGTTGTCTTTCCATGATTTTTGTATTTTTGAAGATAATTTTTCCTTTTTGTTGTCGAATCTACTGTTGTCTTTCCATGATTTGTGTATTTTATTTCGAATCTATTGTTGTATTTCAATGATTTGTGTATTTCTGAAGATAAATTTTCGTTTTTTTGTTGTTTTATATATGCTTCATTGCTATATTTGCTGCTTTAATACAGCACCAAGGTGTCGCTGACTAGATGACTCATTGAGTTTATTCGCGACCCCGCGTCAATTGCAATGAATCAATGTTTTTCGTTTTTTCAGTTTACTGTGTTTTCTTTTGCCTCATATTGATTCTTGCATGACGAAATAAAATATCTGAATCTAAATCTGAAGATAAATTGTTGTCGACATAATTTAGCCGACATTAATTGTTGCAATAATTCAAAGCTGCTCGCGTACCACTTGAAAATCACTATTGATACGCGTAACACATGTTGAGACCACTGTTATAGTCGCTTAGCCCATAGTCGAGATAGAATAAGATTTAATGAGGTAAAAAGACAGAAATGATGTGCAAATGTGTCAGAAATATAGAAAAAGTGGTTCATCAGCAGAATTCTAGCTATCTAAAACGTAGGTAAAACAAATAAACAAAATGATCTTCGTGAATTTTCAAATACTACTAGAACATGAGTAAGATAATTATGAGCATTATCTAAACGTTTGTTAGACTATTTTTTGGTTTTGAGTTTTTGCAATTCTATTGTCGTCGAGAGGGGCAGTTTTTAAGACTATAAAAGCTAATTTATTTATAGCAGGGCAAGCCCTCGTCTTAAAGTAAAACAGCAGAGTTGCTACAACTTCTGACAAGCAGTAGTCTTTTCTGAATTCCGATTAAGGGTACTCCCGAATTGTGCGTACCAAGATGGCGGACACCGGAACATAGTATGTGTACCAGGTTAGGCCATAATTTTAAGTACAAATACTACAGGAGTCACTTGGCTAGTACCCGAACTCGTAATAGAACAGCGTCCGTCATCTTGGTTCACAAACTTCGGGAGTACCGGATCAGGTTACATACGGCCAACTCTTGTTCCATGGAATAACGGTAGCATTGGCCCAACATTTTAGTGCCGTGTTTTATATCATTTTTCTGCGAACTTTAGCGATAATTGATTAGGTGATTGAGTCCAGAACTCGGTACTATCCGTTATTGCCCAATCACCAACTTTCCGATTGTCTGTTTTTCCATTCAATTATTATTTGTTGTTGTATTTTTGTTGGTGTTACGGTCAGGAGAGTATCCTGTTAATACTCTTCCACTAGTTTTCTGGTCTAGTTTTCATGATTGAGTGATGAGTCAATTGAAGTGTAGCCCTGATATAGTCGGATGCCGGGGCACGGGTATCTGAGTCTCACTGGGGGATTATCAGAAAAAAACTCAATGAATTTATCAATCCTTTTTCACATTATTATCTTGCGATGAAATACAGACGAATCCGAAAATTTCTCACTTCGAATCCTTGATGAATGCTGACCTGGGTCTAATGCGAATCGAGTTAAGGTGTCTCCCGCTACGCGTTACTAGGGGAACTTGTTAGAAACAATAGTCTTGTTCTAACATAAACGCCGTCCTGTTGAATAAACATTAAAAACAGAACCGAGATTCAGTTTTTATGCTTCAATGAAACATTTCATCAAATATAATTAGTACGTAAAACACAGGATTTGAGGAATAGATGAAGCCCCGCCACTAATGCAAAAATGTGAAATTGAAAAAAACATCTCTTCTTACGTTTCAAAATTAAAAAATAGCAATTATCCAGTTGGGGTTAGGAATAACTTTAAATTTCCAATCTTCATTTTCAACCCCTAATGAATAATTATTATGAATAATGAAAAGAATTTATGAAAATAAAATTCAATCCCTGATTATTCGAAGTTGTTGCATCGCAGACAAAGTAGAACAAAATAAAAATTAGTAATCCAGACTCTAAGCAGTTTTGAAACACAATTTTTTCACAACCAGAAAAAAAGTTTTATGCTGCTATCGTTAGATATAAGGGCTGTTTGTGGCCTTCAAAGTGAAAATCAATGATAAGCGTCGTATAAAAAATTGAGTTCTTCAGTGTATATAAGTGACAAAAAAAATAAAAGGGTGTCCATTATTTTCTTACACAAATAACAAATTAAGTAACGCGACTATCTATTCTAATGATTTGAAAACGTTTTTTTTATTTTATTTCAGGTATGATTTTTCGATGAAACAGACAACTGAAAACATACGATTGCGGAACGTTAATCTAAGTTTGCAATAAAAGCATATAAATTCTTACAATATACGCAGCTTCTAGAATAAAATGAAAAGCTTTTAACAAGTTCAGAAGAAATTACATATCAGCAGAAAAAGATAAAATATAAAGTTGCGTATTGAAATAATACAATTAGTAATTGAACTAAATTGTTAAAAAATAGCAATTATCTAGTATGGCTTAGAAAAAATCTAAAATTTGTATATCAAGCACAATCTAAATTCCCAACCCTACATGGATGATTACTAATTTTCTTCTTTTTGTGCGTTTGCTGTGTTGCTTTTTATGCGGGGATTCGTACAAAAGCTTCTTTATTTCTAATTGAACTTATAGGAACATAAACAATAGTATTTGAGTTTCCAAGGGAAACATATTTCAAGAAACAGTGGTTCGACTATCGATGATTTTTGTGCAATACTGTGTCCTGTTTGACAGAATGTTTTTTTCAGGGGTGCAAGCAATGACCCCTCCCCCTGATATTAAAAAAAATGAACTTTAACCATACTTACATACAAAAATTAGATTTATTTCGATCTAAACTATAAATTGTTAAAATAATTTTCATGTTTTTTTCTTCAGTTAAACAATGTCATCGCTCTCAACAAGTGAGAATAGTAACAATGACGTCACATAGCGATTTGGCAAAAAATATTTTTTGAACATAAATTCAATCCTTAAATATTTCAAGTTGATTGCATTGAAGACAAAAGAAAACAAAATAAAAATTAGTAATCCAGACACTAAGCAGTTTTGAAACACAATTTTTGGACTCCTATACCAGGAAAAAAATCTTTTATGCTGCTATCGATACAGTGATGATTACGAATGAATGTAAAATAAAAATGCATTTTTTTGTAAGCAACACGCTATAATGGTCGTCACGATAGCCTAGTGGTCAAATCTTTAAACTTAACTGTGTGGCTGTCACAGATTACAATCTCTTATTGAGATCCCGTGCCAAGCCATCTTAGAAAAGATTTGATAAATTGGGTTAACGAAGCGAAGAGATTTCGTTCTTTCCAAGTAATAATACCTACTCGCGTATCGTTAGATATAAGGGCTGCTTGTGGAATTCGAAACGAAAGTCATGATAAGCGCCGTATGAAAAATTGAGTTCTCCAATGTATATAAGTAAACCAAAAGGGTCGTTCATTATTTTCTTACACAAAGTACAAACTAAGTAACGCGACTATCTATTCCAGGGGTCGGGAACCCATGGTTCGCGAGCCATTTATGGCTCTTTTGGTGACGGCATATGGCTCCCAGAAAAATCTAATATTCTAAGACTAAGCTTACTATTGTTACGAGATCCCAAACTCTTTTATAGCCGAATTTAGCAGGAAATTCCCAATACGTTTCAGAACACGCGCCCAGCACATGTCTATGTTATGTAAGATATTTACTAGACAGGCATTGTGACAAACAAGGGGATTCTGGAACATATATTGTGACATCACAAAGCGATAGAGTTTTAAAAACACTACGGAGATGCCTAAACGAAAAAGGGTGATGAGTATCGTAGATTTCAACTTGGGCTGCATGTTAGCAACCGTTCAAGGCCCGCAGCGACTACATGCAGCATCAGAAATCACATTAAATGTATATTGACATTGTATGTGTTGACTTTTGAGTAAACATTTCAGGCCTGATTAAGTAAAGAAATGTTATATGGCTCGCACGGAAATGCAAATGAAAATATGTATATTTTATGGCGCTCTTGACCAAAAAGGACCCCTGAATTCTATTCTAATGATTTGAAAACGTTTTTTTGGTACTCCTGAAGTATGCGCACCAAGATGTCGCATAACCTGAACCCTAACCTGGTATACAACCTGAGTTCAGATTAGGCGTCATCTTGGTGCGCATACTTCAGGAGGTCCGTTTTTTTTTATTCCAGGGAGGAATTTTTGATGAAATAGAAAAACAAAAACATACGATTGCGGAACTTTAATCTAAATTTGCATTCTACAATATACAGGATTCTTGGTTCACATAATTCTGGAGTAATGAATTTTAAAATCCCACGTGCAGTTCGTGTAAAATATTTTGGAAGCTACGTAGCCATGGTATGCAGAGTGGGAAACGTTGGTCAGGTGTATCCGGTATATCTAGTTGTCGTTTGGGTTTTGTTGATTTGGCCCGTCTGTAAAGAAACAAGTTTCATGTTGATTAGTGAGCGGCTTCATAAGCAGCGAACAAGGCTCAGGATTAAAAAAAAATGGAGGAATGGTATTCGGACCCGAGGTTTAACCGGCAATGTCAATATTGTCAAGTTCCTGCTTTGCACTACTTGGCCATCGCACCCACGAATTTTATAACATATAACATCGTCATGGTGGTTGGACTCTTAGATAAAATATCATTGTGCGTTGAAGACCTCGGCCCAAATGTTAAATCAACCAGCTTGTAATGATTTGTGTGTACAATGTCGCATTGAAGAGGGTTGATTCTTTCAAGCCATAGCAATTCTGACATTTCAGTATAAAGGGATCTGGCTGGAGTTAAAATGTGTTTCAACCTTCATGCCCGCTTCCCCGCTCAATTTATATCTGGCTTTGTGAACTCTACGAAATCGGTCTAATCACGGTATCTCATTGCATTCCAGTGACTTCTTGTATAGATCCTGCAATACACCTCATAAAATTATTTGAAAATTACCTTGAATGGAACCCGAAGTTGAATTATAACTTGTGTATGCTGACATGATTGCAGTTTGGTTGTAATTCCCTCCTGAAATCTGAAGATTTGGTTGGCGTGGAGGAACTGAAATTGGAAAAGAAATTAGTTGTTACATCTTCAGCTAACAAAATTACAATCACAGTTTTACAATGGCAAGCATCACCACGATTAGCAAAATAGCTTTCACGATTTAGTCAGGTTAGTAGGCGAAAGATTGTTTAATGCCTGGTGAAACATTTGCTTGTGGCCCCATAGAACCGGTTCGTAGCACCCTTGTGGGCTAATGGCCCATTTTGAAAAATATTGTTCAACTTTTTTGAATTTTTTTTTAAATACCGCGCCAAGGTCAGATTATTATCAAACGGCCAAATATAATAGCTTATTCCCTGCCTTTAATCAGTCGAACAGCCGAAAAATAAGATATACCAATGGACAAAAACCGCTAGTTTGGTGCTCAATCATATAAGGCCTCACGTTGCTTTGTTCACACATTATTCAGTGCTTATATAAGCATTCCTGATTGGTGGATAGATACTGTGTTTCAGCTTTAACCAAAATTGTTCTAGTTCAACATATAGGTGCCAAATTTATTACATCCGAGGTGAGGTGGGGAGAAATGGATGGTGTGCTGGAATTGATACATTTAACCAACATTACAGTTAGACTTGTCATAGACCAGTCGCGCCATATGAATTCACATATCAAATAAGAGCTATCTTGAGCAACCCTAACATTTTGAATCCTCTAATTGATTTTGTCCACCAAGAAACTAGTATCGGCATATAAAAAGTTTGGTTTAAATTATCTAGCGCAAAAGATTTTAAAATTAATGGAAGCGCCTATTTATTTCGGAGAAGTATGTGTACCAAGATGGCGCCTAACCTGATAACCCCCAACCTGACACACATAATTTGTTCAGGTTGTGCGCCATCTTGGTGCACAAACTTCAGGAGCACCTATATTTTCATACTACACACATACCATCGGGGTTGTAGATTAGTAGTTACGGATTTGAATCGCGCAACAAATGCAGATTTTTTATGATTACAGTAGATTAACCTGTACTTCACGTTACTCACGAGGCTGCGAAGGTTCTGGGGGGTCTTTATCGTCGTTAATCTGCTCTCGGCGTTTTTCTAAATCTGCTGGATTTCGAATTGGCTCTGCCTCATTAACAGCCGGGCACTGTTCTGACACTCTGCCCTCATCTGAAGCAAATGAAACAAGTTTTGGTTCAACCTATCTCACTTCGAAATGAAATTTCCAAAATCTTTATAATTCAGCGGCGGAATTCCAAATTTTAGGACAGGTTCACTTTATGTATCGAACTCACTAACAACGGGTTCCTTATTTGACTTTAAAGCTCTATTATAACAAATAAGAAGGAGAACAACCGTACGATATATTATTAGAAGACAAGAAGGAAGATTCTTTTTTTCAACATGAACACATTACAAAAATTATGGTAGCTTTTGAAAAAGGTCAAATATAACGCCAGTCGTCAACTGCAATACAGGCTACCCATTTGCAGCCGCGTCATCTAACTTCTGACCCCCCCCCCAAAAAAAAAATTAACGGGTTTGCTGATTATCACGACATTCTAAGAACATTCCTATGTTACCACAATATTGGAAAGTTATTAACTCGTTTTGTATCGTAAGTAAAAAACGAGCAGTCAATTATTTTCAACTTTCCCGTGATATGTTATTAAGATACCATCGTTTTTGGTATAATAGGAAGTAGATTTATATCTGCAAAAATATATTTGTCATATTTGAACGTTTTGCGGATTGAAACCAACATCTTACATATCTTCAACAGTCTCACCTAATTAGTTAGTCAGCGCTGGACAGAAATTACGATTTTATCAACACCTGGTGGATTCGTAACGTACTTGCTGTCGAGTGCTGATTTAAAAGTGAAGGATTAGAGCGCTAATTAGTGGCCGCGATGTCTTGCTGTTTAAAACCTACAGGCTGAAACCCAATGCTCACCACCTCACCCAAGATATAATACTTAAAGCAACGTATGCAACGTAATTAAAGCAACGAAGAATGTCATGGAGGGGGAAAATACACAGATATTCGGTATAGTTTATGTTGTACATGGAAAGAGGGGGGAATAGGGCAAACGGGTGAATATAAGGAAAAAGGTTGGGAATTACTGCTTTAAAGTACAGAACCTGAAAGAGGGCGGGAAAGTTGAACATAAGAAATATAGTAACTAAATAACTAGCAGCGACTGCTTGTACAAGGCCTTATCCGGGGTGAAAGGTATATGTTGCGTCTTATATAAAATTATAACAACGCCAGACTAAGTAGTGTTTGTACATAGACCGGCGCCCCCGAAGTATGTGTACCAAGATGGCGCACAACCTGAACATAATACATGTACCTGGTTAGGTCCAGGATGTGCGTCATCTTGGTACACAAATACTACGGAGCGCTCAAAGTCCTATTTACAGTGACAGGCTTATAAAATTTGTTTATATTTATGGCGACTTCCACTTCCTTGGAAATAGAGTCTTGTACCTATTGCATACAGACTTCTAATCGGGATTCTCGACGTCTTTGATTGATAATTCGACGTTTTTGTAAAGAGTTTGGACCAGATGATGCTCAATCCCATCCGAGTGCTATGCCGACGCCAACTAAAGGATAATTCGTGTAAATTGATAACGGAAAAACGAGATAGCGATTGAGAGCCGACTTATCGGTCTAGTGTGTGTATCCTTCGCTCTGACTCAATAGGGACACGCGTGACCCCTCACTAATAATCGCTAACTATACGACATAAATCATCCAAATCAATAGGCCTCGAGATATGCTAAATGCACATGCAAAATTTGGAGCAGATTCAACCTCAAACAGACAGACAAATACCTATCAACATACCGTACTTACCGATCGAAATCAATAAGTACTAGGAAAGCTTCATCAAAACTGCCGAAGCATACACATTTAGGTTAATTTATGTCATTTTGCAATATAATTATTTTGGAATAACTTTTTTTGACATGTATCAGACAAAGCTTATATCAATTTTAGTTTTAATCGTATAAATATATGTAGTTAGGGATATCAGAAACAGTAAATTATTGGTCTATAGTACAAATGGTGCACGACTTCTTCCGATAAGCGTGTGTAATAAAATCGTGTGCGTATATGAAGTGTTGGGATGTCGAAAATAAAAAAATAAAATGTGTTGGGCAATTGTCACCTATTTTTCCGATCGAATATATCTCGCGCAGTTGAGATAGTCTATGTATCTAACGAGTACCAAAGTGTTACAACGTCCTCCTCGATGACGTGATTTAAATTATGATGTAACTCGGAAGAATACCCTACTTTCCACACCTTCTTCAACCAGTCTAGGAACGCCATTTTGTGTATTTCCGAACTCAGTGGTTGTTGATGCAACCTCTGATTCCCTGGTGTTAGGATAGATTTGTTCTGTAAACAGATTGCAGAACTGATGAAAAATAGAAAAACTCAAATATCTAAGAATAAGTCATGGAAACCCGTTATTAAAAGAGTGCTGAGGGTCGCTGGAAGTGACCGGTGTGAGAACCACCAGTTTGATCTATTCTATAGATAAGGGGTGGAAAAATTTTTTGTACAAGAGCCGCATGCAGCAAGTCAGAAATATGTGAGAGCCGCATAATTTTGAAATAATTAATATTATAAATTAGAATACCTCAAACATAGAATTTACCCAAACGTCTAATACCAATAACGAGAATATCGGTCAGAGACCGGAGACTTATCGATCGAAAGTTAGGGGATCCCCCAAAACAGCGGTATTACTCCATAGTGACACCTTGTGTCCCATCACTAACTATTTGATAACTCGCTAATTATACGACATAATTCGCCAAAAATCAATAGGCGTCTGGTACGAGATATGATCACATGCAAAATCTGCAGCAGATCCAATCTCTCTTTCGTGAGATATCGCGTGCAACTAACAGACAGACAAATACCTATCAACATACTTACCGATTAAAATCGATAAGTAATAATATAATAGATCTGTGCAATATGTCGACAATGCAATGCGGGACATATCGCACTGTGACTGGGACTCACCGACTTCAAGCTGTAATACCGCCAACGCAGCAACAAACAAGTGACCATTGTGCCTAAGATTTGTCGTTTGACTGATTTAAATTTAAAATTCCACGCTACAACGATTTTCATACTAAAACATAATTTGTCGCAATCATGAATGAACACTTCTTCAATCGCTTAATAAATTTAAAACAACTTGTTACACTACAGATTCTCTTATATTTGAATTTGGATATGATTCTATGTTAGCGAAAAGAGCCTCATAAAAACTCTTAAGAGACGCATGCGGCTCGCAATCCGCGTTTCGCCATCGTTGCTATAGAACAGGGGTGGGCACACCGCGGCTCGCTAAACTTTTTGTGCGGCTCTTCTCGCTAACATAAATTATTATTCAAATTTTAACTAAGAGAAAAACTTTAATGTAAACTCTTTTTAATTTATTGAAAGTCGTAAAGAAGTTTTCGTCAATAATTAGAACAAATTATGTTTTAGTATGAAAATCGCTGTAGCGTTGAATTTAAGTCAGTCGAGTCAGCAAATCTTTCGTCACAATGGTTAATATTTATTGATGCGTCGGCGGTATTGCAGCTTGATTGCGGTTAGTTAGTCTAAGTCAGTGTTCTTCAACCTTTTTTATCGAAGTATACCTTCTACAGTTTTTCAAGAACTTTGTATACCTTACAAATACCAATGTTTATTCAAAGGCTCAAATAAACAATAAATTTTAAGAACATATTGTACTGCAATATCATTATGCAATCTAATAGGCTAGTGACCGCAAGTTATAAATTTGACTGACTGCCTTAACGTCGACGGGAATAATGTTCAACGTAAATCAAACACAAAGTGCATGGCATCCGGAATCACCAACCCAGACACATGACCGTATTATCTATATAATTTGTGATGTAACAACGTGCTCACGTCGGTTCTCAGCGTTAATAACATTTTACATTTCACGTGCGCCGCGTTTGCATTGTTGTATCCAATTGAATATTTTATAGGCTGTACACCTTTCGTATATCCTTTATCAGTTGTATACCCAACTTATGGTCTGGTATACACTTGGGTATACCGTATACCCGGTTGAAGAGCACTGGTCTAAGTTACTGTGCGATGTGTACAAAATAAAACGAAAGTACGAAGATGAAAACAGAGTTGTCAGTGTTGCCTTGTTTATCTATTTATTGTTATTAGACTCATGTGTGAATTTCTTTTCTGTTCATAGTATCTCGATAATATTAATAAATTCACAAATTCTGCGGCTCTTTTAAAGTTCTGACTTGCAGCATGCGGCTCTTATACTAAAAAATTGTGCCCACCCCTGCTATAGAATCCTAAAGTGATCTGTGCAGAGTCCACTTGTTTCTGTGAAAAAAACCTAGAGGCTCTGCGAGCTATTAGATTACTCGTTAAAATACTGCCATGATTACTCAAGATGCAATAAATACATCCGAGTCATTAAATAACTGAAAAGTAATCTTAATTTACTCGGAGACTAATAATGTGATTTTTTATCGATTTATTGTGCGGCTTCGTGAATAGTAGCCAATCTCTCCATAGGCTCTACACCAGAAGATTCCGACTTCTTCGAATATAGAATGCTTTTAAAATGATAAGTCTCGTACTAACTGCTTTCCGAATCAACCGGAGTGGATTGCCCAAAGTCTTACGTTAATTCCACACCTGATATCTCGCTAAATATTTTCAATAAATGTCATTATTTTATAACTTCTTTTTTAACCGGCCTGACCTGAATTTCCCAAAGTTCCACCACATCTGATATCTCGCTGATTATTTTCAATAAAACTGCAGCTTCCGGTACATCAATGAGGCATGTAAACGAAAAAAAAAAATTGAAATAACACTCTGTCATATTTTCGGGCAAGCGCGATAATTCGGGCTGTCTCTTCCTATGCCAGGCTATTAATGCGCCATTCACAATTCCATAAAAACACAGGTCATCCAAGTCCGAATATATATAATTTTGAAAATTCAAGTTTCAAGTGTCATATTTTGAATTCCAGACAATCGAGCAGCCTGTATAAACATTTGATGAATTCCCTTCGAAATGGAAAGCGCCTTGTTGACTTTGAGTCGGCTTCACCTTAATACTTGTCGGCAAGCATATTGGGACATTCATGTTAAATTTACTGAATATTCTTTCACGATACGATGACACCGTGTAATGCCAAATCCAATTATGTCCAAAAAATTGTCACCGACATAAATTCAAAAAATTTCCCGCCCGATTAAGTTTGAATTTCGAACATTTCAACTTATATATATGTAAACGCAAAAATCGAATTTTTTTATCACAAAATTCCTCAATGAGTATTTTTTGATCTACCCTGACTGGGCCCCGCAACACATAATGCTGGTCCTGATCACACAAGACTACTTACTATTGAAGCCTCGACGGATTCGATGCCTCGCCGGGTGATCGCGAGGTTGAATGAATACAACGTTTGAAATGAAACTTTGATTACAAGCCCTGAATTTCGGAAATATTTGTCAAGTCCGTTCGCATAAGTTAATGTGCTTTCGATGCTCTCTAGTCTTCTACCTTTTTTTTTTATCAAAGAACAGTTGCCAATTTTGACGAGAAATAATAAAAATGTATTCGAAACTAAATCCAAATACAGCTATTTGAGACTCGGTTTTTCACTATATCGCGGTATCATGTTGAATGTAGTATCATCGTGGTGTTTTATACATACGTCGTTCAAAATAATTCAGAATTCAGGCGTCTTCGGAAATATCAGCCCGATCGCACGACGGGAAATGGCCATGTATGCAAGTTACAGTTTAGGACATTCTAGTCATCTTGGCTTTATTATTAAATACCGATTTTAAATTTCCCCTAGTTTTTGAAACTTGGATTGAAACGAAATTTTTTGAATAACCATGACGATTTTCTCTCTAGAAACACTGAGCTCAAATGCCAGAACGAAAAAAACTACCCGAAAATATCAGGTAAATTTATTGAATTTTAAAATTCTTTTGCAGTCATATCATATTATTTGAATGTGTTATAATATCCAACTTTTAAAAATCCTTTTAAACCACATGAAATTTCATTTCAACATATTTTTAACAGCGTCTGTCAGTAGCCGATATAACGGAACAGGTTATTAAGCGTTCAAATGAATGAGAACGTAATATTTGTTCGTGGAGCTATTATTAGGCCATTAAGTGTTTCAGTATCAGTAGGAAATGTAAGAAAAAATGCTGTAAAACCAAGATAAAAATAAAATGTTGTTTTTGTATAACTGAATCACAAATCTAGCTATTAAAATCAAATTATCAAACCCATATCTATTTCCTTTGTGATCACCATTCTTTCGACCTAAAAGGGGGACAGGATGATATCAACTAAATTGAGGTTTACTAATTCTGACAGCCTAAATCATCTGTCTGGCCAATATGCCCTTCACTTTTGGCAACATTTATTATCATTTTACATTTAGGTTGATGACATTCAAACACGTCAATAAAAAGCACAAATCTGTACATGAATGTTGCACTTGATTGGTGATTCGGCCTTTTGTAGGGGTCCTTATAATCGAACCTGCTGTCAAATGGCAATACAATAGCCAGCCCTCTAGGAAGAAGGCCATTCGAATGGCAATTGTAACAATATATCCATTCCTATTCCTAATCCGCTGTCTATATGGCAGTCCAATAGCCCTTCATAGAGAAGGCCATTCAAATGACCATTGTGACTATAAATCCATCACTACTCCTAACCTGCTGTCTATATCTGTATATGGCAGCCCAATATCCGCCATAAAAGAGGCCAGATGGTGATTCGGACCATATATCATCCCTAACCTGCTGTCCATATATTAGCCCAAAAGCCTTCCACAGAAGAGGCCATTTGAATGGCGATTGGGATAATAAATCTGTCCATACTATTACCCTGCTGCATCTGGCCAATAGACAGAACTGGCACTGCTAAAACATTCAAAACTGAAAGAGAATTGGGACAACAGAGCTATGCTTTATATTAGATATAGACTTGGTAGGTTTTCTATTTCTATTTCTTTTCTATTTACAATATATCAACAAATACTAAATTTGATATCTATGAATACAGTTCGCTTCCAAATACCAGGTTCAATCCATCACAAACTGAGGTTTCAAGCACAGCAGTTCCTCTTTCATAGCTTGCGATCACTCAGGCGTGTCTCTATGATCATATATCGGGTAACATTGAACAACTTTCTATAACTGCGATGTCCATATGTCTAGATTTTGCACAGACATGGACCAGAGCAGAAAATACGAAAAAGTCGTAAGCTAGAGAGAACAAAAGTTATTTTAATTTTTCCGAGTAAGAGCATTCACTGTCAAGGGGTCAAGACTCAAAGATAACCGATATCAGTGCGACACGCTTGAATCACTGGTTTACCACGAGCTGTGGATGGTGGAAACAACTGAACGAGTGTCGTTTCTGATTGAATTATTTCGTATAAAGATGCAGTGTGGGCTTATCTTTGTCTTTGTGATGTACTACGAAATACGAAAATCTTAAGTTTGTAGAAAACTTATTTATTTCAGCGATTCAGCGCAGCGGTTTCTAATAACTCTTAATAACCCTGTTTATGTAAATACCCAGTTTTGCTTTTAACGTATTTCCATCAGGTATTTTTAGCGCCACAGGTTTTAATAAATGATGTCCTTTCATGTCAGTGGCTGCTTGCTCAGAGATAATATTTGGAGATAATATTTGAGTTAAAGACGAGGAAGAATTGTATAGAAAAAAGTTGTGGCATATGTTTTTACTGACTTTCTGTAGCGACGTTGTAACTCAACGTTTTCAAACCAATAGAAATTCTACTCCAGGAATAGATTTTGCCGTTTTGGGGAGAAATTTGTTTTGTAGTTTCTGTAGCATAACTACTCGTATTGTATTTATTATACAATGACTCTAACGATACTATAAATATAGTACTTATTTATGAAAATATAACAACTTCGTCACATGCGCATGAACGAGAGTGCGCCAAATGCATAACGCTACCAACGGATCTATTTAAAAATTAGACAAATGAAGTAGTTTTTTGCACAGAAAGGGAGGAAAAAAAATCCAAAATAGACGGTTGTGGTTAGCAGGTCCCCTTAGACGTCCCAGCGGACAAAAGACCATGGTACGCCACGCGGTGAAATTGTGCTTTTGATTTCCGCTCCTAATTTGGAGTGAAGTATCGGGACACATACGACATCGAACGAAAATAAAGAACTAACGTGAGACTTCTAGCCATTTCAAAGCGCATCTTCAAGGCTTAAATTTTGAATCGATTGGTACATTGTTAAAGACAATGCAATTTTCACGACGATTTGTAGGTATCCACTGAACCATGGTAACGTAAGCATCACGATCGGATATGTCTCGCGTAGACAAGAATAAGAAACTGATATTTGTTCCGGGGGAGAGTATGATAAATAGATGGCTTATTACATGCGAAACCATCTCTCGTTTGGTTACCAGTTCATAACAGGTGTTAAAATAGCTAACTAGTTATCTGTTTCAGATGCATGTAATTAATGGTATAGAAGCTGTAAATTGCAGCCACATGAAACACTCTATGACCGCGAGGGGGCCAACAATCTTTTCGCACCTAATCATGACGAGGATTCGACACGTGGTTATATATATACTCACACAGTGGTTCTGCTACCGTGACCCACAGCGGGGCGTAAACAACTTATTAGGGGGTGTGAGGCTGATTGAAAATTAAAATATTCGTGAGATTTGATGTTACCCGCCGTGTTTTGGATATTTACATGTTTTATTGTTTAAAAATTGCGTTTCCATCCACGTATTTTCAACGTTTTTTTTTTTTGATAAAGCATACCCTCTACTTATTATCTGGTATCTGAGCTGAGGTATTTGTTAGCTAAGGTATTTATAAGGTGGAGAGCGAGACTTGACAAATTCAGAGTTGGTTATTCGCAGTAAACCAGCAGCACTGACAATACCACAGCTAACCAGGCCAACAATCTGACTCACCGACCCTATATTGCTTTATCTTTTAATGTTGTTTGTCTGCACCTTACGCGGTGCATACTGCCCGCGTATTGATGCTATGAATTGTTTTCAAAACTACACATAAGAAGAGTATGATAACAATGCAAATGGTGAAGATTAGATCGAGGAAAGCGGTCGGCTTAGTCGGATTGACAGAATAATATATTGGGATCCTTCGCTCGGGCATTCGTTAAAAACGAGCTTTGAAGTATACCCCGCTTTTTCTTGCTAGGGATAAGTTGCATTCAGTCAGTCGGTAGCGGATATACAGCGTAGATGATAGGATTGTATTATAAATTGTATTGTTTTTCAAAATTTGAGAAATTACGTCATACTTTTTTGAACGTATTCGGGTAAAAAAACAAGTCAAGTCAAGTAGTGCATTCCAAATAAAAAAAAATTTTCATATTATGAGTTTGGCTTTATAAAGTTTGACCGACGATCATATTCCCGATTCGCAGCCGAACCCGTTCTTAAAATGTTGTGATAATTAGCGAACCCGATCTTGTCGCCAGAGCAATAACCGACTTGGTTTTCTGAGCTGCGGGCGCCTGTTATTAGTGGATCAGGGACGTGCAACTTTTAATACAGGATGACCAGATAGAAACATTTAACGTAGATTTCTAATAGTTTGTTCATTGATCTTGTGACATGCGTTGTTGGCACAAGTTAGCTGTTTAGCTAATTATGCAACATAACAGGCATAGATATTAAGTAGAACTCAGGTATAGGTTGAGCAACGCACAGGGATTGGAAACACTCGCATGTATCAAATTAAATTTAAAACTCGTTTCGTGAGCCGCAAATCATTTAAAATCGGCTCAGCAAGTCTCACAATTTTTCCTTGAGAGCCGCATTTAGTCCGCGGGCCGTAGGTTGCACACTTCTGGGTTAAATACAAAGTGAAAACCAGTTTTTGAATTTTGAAAACCATCACTGGCCAAGTCCCAATGCTTATACGTATAGACAATGTATTTCTATCTGGCACTCCCGTAGTTTGTGAACAAAGATGGCAGACACCGGCACGCAGTATGTGTACCAGGTAAGGATTAGGCCGTAATTTCAGGTACGAATACTACGGAAGTCACTTAGCTAGTCCCCGAACTCATAATATAACTGAAATAAGGAAAATCGAAATAAATTTTTTTATCTTTATATTCAGAATACTCAGTAGGATTGAATTATATTGACAAGTGCAATGTTCCTTATCATGAACGTATTCATTCTCTTAGTTTCGACAACTTTTGCCGGATCATTTATAAATCCTACAACGGCGTCGAGTAAGATACATTCTAGTGCATCTAACGCTCACATTTATTGAAAACTTGTTGAATTTAATTGAAAAGCCTCAAGTAATTTTGCTTTAAAATTTGTCCTAGGTGTTTGCGTCAACAAACTCGTGAAAGGACGATTGGTTTCTGTCGGTGATTGCGAGGTGGGGATTATATTAGTTTAATGTTAGTTTGTTGTCAAATACTCGAGTTTGTATTGTTCTTTTTGAAGGAGCTGTTCAAAAGATCAAAATAAAATGAGTATTTGACTTCAAACGTTTTTATTATTAATTACGTCCTTGAGATGCCATCCTGAAATGTTCGACTAAAGGAGAGTCGAGGAACTAACGCCCTGGGTAGCGCTCAACAGTAAATGTAAAGCAGTGTTGTGGTTTGGCTTGAGTCGATCGGCCACAATTTATAAAACTCGACATAACTCGAAGACATTCAAATGAATAACACGGGACACGGGATTTGGAAGGCACCACTGATTTACCTTGAGCTAAGGAAGACTTAGAAAATTGCGAGACGAAAATATCGGTCGAAGACCGAAAACTTATCGGTCGAAACTGCGGTTTCGATTCATGACTCTATAGTGACACCGCGCGTCCCATCACTAATTAATTAATAACTCGCTAATTATACGACATAATTCATTCAAAATCAACAGGCTTCTGGTCCGAGTTATGATGAATGCACATGCAAAATTGAATTGGATTTAACCTTGCCTTCTTGAGATATCGCGTTCATCTAACAGACAAACAAACAGACATACATACGGACAGATAAATACCTATCATCATACTTACCGATCTTAGGATCGATAAGTAATTACCTGGTAAACGAGCAGACTGGTAACCAATGTGTAACATGTTTGATGCTTTCTACTGATTCTTCCATTTCCTGAATAAATATAGGAATTATATATATCATATATCCTTATTACCAAACAAGTTCTTATGGAATTGCTAATTATTGTTTTTATAGAAAAACGACGGATCAGGTAAGACAATAACTAATTTATTTTGGGTTTTTATATTCAAAATAGTGCAAAACGTTCGCATGCATGGTGGCTTTGCCTCTAATAAAAACAAACCTGTAAAACGATGTTATTGAAAGAGTGTTTCTAGCGTCTGGTGTTCCCAAAAGTAAAATATTCTGTAAAATATTTTTTTGTTTATTTCGTTTCAATAGTCTAACATAATGTTATGTAATGTTACTTGGATATAGCTTTATACGAGTCATATTTGCTTTGATTTTACTCTTACCGTATGACCAATAAAATACCCTAAGACTTTTTGTTTTATTCCGTTCTGGTAATTACAAATAAATAATTTTCAGATATTGTGGAGCAATTAGGAAAAAGCATCGAAAAAAAGTAAGAAAACATAATAAACTCACAAACCTTCGCAAACGCAAAGTTTATATTGCTGTAGCAAAGCATGTACTCTTATTTCCAATATTTGAACTGGTACTTACAAACCTTTCAAGACATTTCTGGGGTCAAATCAAAGACTGTCTCATATTCTCTCTAGAACAGTAGTTCTCAAACTTTTTAAGGCGCGCCCCATTTTTAGAAGTTTGTCACGTCTTGCGTTCTATCTCAAAAATAACCACCTAGCAATAAGCTACAAATAACTGAGTGTAAGGCGAAAGTATGTCTTATTCAAAAAACACGTTAAAAATACGCGAATGGAACGTAAATGTCTAAAATAAAGAAATGTTAATATCCAAAAGAGGGCGGGCAAGATCAAATCTAACAAAGGTTTTTATTGGACACGTTTAGTGGCCCTAACGATCGTTTTAAAATTTTTTTGTTATTGGACACGTAGTGGACATAACGATCGTTTCAATATTATGTTGTTGTTGTTCTTGTCCTTGTTCTTTGACACGTTTTTAAAAAGTCGCTTTTCTCTTCGAATACTGGACCAATTGCTTTGAAATTTTCAGTGGTTAAAGATAAAAATTTTCTCCAGAAGGCTGTTACTTTTTTTTCGCTATGACGTCATCAAAATTATGTGACTCTACGTGGGCATATATTTGAGCATAGCTCTCTTGTTGTTATTGTTATTTGTCTCCGTCTCCATTTTTAAAAAATCGCTTTTCTCTTCGAATACTGGACCAATTGCTTTGATATTTTCAGTGGTTAAAGATAAAATTTTTCTCCAGAAGGCTATTACTTTTTTTTTCGCTATGACGTCATCAAAATTATTGCCACTGGGTGGCGCTACGTGTGTATATATTTGAGCATAGCTCTCTTGTTTTTTATTAGCTTCACTTCACCTCAAAAATTTTTCTTGCGCGTCACTTGTGGGGTGCGCCCCACCGTTTGATAACCACTGCTCTAGAGAAGTCAGTAATTACGGCTGATAGCTTATTACCGAATTATTACATCGATTATGGTCACTAGAGTTAGATATCATACATTGGATACTCTTGTGCACGATGCCGTATATACCATATCGGCTTATTGATGTTACTATATACGCGAATGTCTGCACATTGATAAACAGTCTTCTGCGACCTATGATTGAAAATATGCACGTTGCCGTTACTCACTTCCATTTAATTTTCGAAGAAAAGTGTGACGTCAAGTACAACGGAAAGTGTTTTCGAACTGTTATACCGGTTAATGGAACAACATTCAGCGCCGTCGAACAACTTTGCATGAAATTCGGATGGAAAAATGCAAGTATCTACGATTCCACGCACTATCTTCTGATTGAAACGTTTCTCAGATCAAAAATGCCACCAGGAACCACTTATTGGCACGTTTGGACTGGAATGACATATGAGGTAGGATAGTTTGTTCTTCCAATGACATTAAACAACATGATAGGCAACTCTGACGTCACTCCATAAGACTACAGGCGAAAGATTGTATTTCATGATACGCTCCAATGCACATATTTCTCGTCGCCTTTCGCGTCCGTTTTCCGCTCGCTTTTGCTAATCGGCGTCTTTTTTACGTGTAGTACCTGCCTTTTTGCGCCTGTAACGAAACAAATAATCTCTATATCTAAGAAGTTTTCTCACTTGGAAAGATGGAATGGCAGGCAAGCTGTAAAGAGCAATTCTGGACATCATAGACGTTTTTTTTTATCAGAGAAGATTACAAACGCGATAGCGGAAAGATTTGTGTGGAACATTTTGCAGATAATAACAAAGTTCAAAGTTAGTAATTTTAATGTTTGCGCTTAATCAATGAAATTTCATTTAAAGAGGGTGTCATACAAAACTGTGCTGTGATACAATTCCATACAGTTCCAAGTTTGCACCTATCGAACTTGCTTTTGTAGGTGAATTGATTAGACATATTACATATTCAGTTAATCGTAGGTAACATTGCTGGTACATAATGCATCGTAGATAGGTTTGTTTAAATTTAGGAATTTAGCTCATAGCCCACTAATTAATATTATCTTCTATGCGGGAGGTTGCAGGGCTGAATTCAACTTGCAGCCTTACCGACCACCTGACGATGCTCATTTAGTTTGGCTCGAGCAAGTCTTCTTGAAATGCTTGTGTGGATGGAAACTACCTATATGTTTTGCCTTCCTCCGATTTTAGAAGACAAATTTATTTTGAGGGATTTCGCATATAATTCTCATTGATTGTTGGCTGTTTAAAATTCCTATTGATTGTGAATTCTGATTATAACAAAGAGTTAAAAAAAATTTTTATCTAATTTACTGGCACCTTTTTCTTGTCAATACTCCAAGCTGAGGTAATAAACAAAACAATACATTTATGTCATCTGGAAGCAAATATGCACACTAATTAATAGTTTGGCACATTGAGATAATACATCATGACATAAAATACAAGTTAAAGATATGTATGACCATCACATGGTAAATTAAAAAAAATTAATAGGGGCTGTGGAGTATGAAAAGTTCAAGACAGAGAAAAGAACAAATGTTCATAGCTCATGAACTCTCAATTTTGCCTCCATTGCTTTGTGAAGGCCAATATATTTCGAGTGGCTGAATTGGTTTACCTTTATGATAGCAACGATTTTGTATTTAATATAGCGAGATTATTTCAAATTAATTGAAGTGATACTATTTCCCAAAGCAATGCTTGAATCGTCTAGAATAGATCAGTGGTGTCAAACCTATGGGTTTTCGAGAGCCGCATTGCATTTTGGAAATTGTAAAAAGAGCCGCAAACAGTTTTTGATAATGTATAATTAAAAGATATTTTTAAGATAGTTTTAGTTTGTGACATATATTGTGATGCAACTAAACAGTTGGATTAAGTTTTATTATTTTCTTCAATTTCAAATGCAATCACATATTAATATTTTCATTCCACTATTATTGCAACATTTACAAGTTACTGTATTTATTATAAAAAAACATAAAATTCTATGTACAACCATCAAAATCATTTTTGAAAAAAATCCTTTGAATAAGGAAAGAATATTACATACACTAAAAATAACTTAATCTAAATATATGAACCTAAAATTAACAAAAATACTACAGTATAAACTCAATGTTTTAATAATTACATTTGTCCTGACGTTTGGCATCTTTTTTGTGTCACCAGCATAAGGCCAGGCTGTAATGATTTTATAGTACCAACTCTAACTAACGGGGCCACATGATCATGGGTTAATCTGGATCTTTGCGAATGTTTAATTAATTCCAGTAATGCAAAAAAGTTACTTTTATCATTTCATGTATAGATCAGTAAAAAAACAAATGACAGATTTTTTCGACAAGACATTTCGCACCACATTGCGTGGCATAGGATCGCTTGAATTATTATTGATATTGATTTTCAGTACCTCGTAACTAAGTCGTTGTGTAATTATATTAATATACAAACACATGGAAATTTTCTGTTCGAAGTTGGTCTTTGAATTTGTCATATTGACTGCTGAGCTTATTGTGTTTTTTCATTGTATTGATGGAAATATGACAAATTAAATAATGTGCTTCAGAATTTTGTGAAAAGCAGAAATGTTACAACTCCCATTTTCTTTGAAAATGCCACCTTCTTCATGTACATTGCGTTTAATTTAATCACTCAAGTGTTTTATTCAAGTATTCTTTTGCAAGCTTGATGTGTATTCTTAATTGGGTCAAAATGTGGCCAAAAAAAATTAATATTCCAAAACTACTTTCAGTAAATTGTTTTCTTTGTGAAGTTTGAAAAATCTATTACATTTAGATAAAAATAAACTTCCAAAATACTATTACAATTATTGTTAAGCGTTCGAGGGCCGCACTGGAAGTTCTTTGAGGCCGCGAGTTTGAGATCCCTGGTCTAGATTGAAGTTGTCCAAAAAATATATGATAGTATTTTATCATGAATGATAATTATACCCTTTCCGGAATTTCTTCTATAGTACTACCAAAAGTTGATGAACCAAATATAACACAGGTGCAGTGAGTTACCCGTAATCCTCATTTTCAAAGCTGTTTTAAGTATGTCTGGCGTGTTTTGTGCCTTTTTACAAATAAGACCGAGTATGCAATTTTACGCTTTGGAATTTTTAGTTATTTTCCTCAAGCCCTGCAGGATGTGGGGGCCATACACAACTCTACCGGAGGGTCAAATGTCTTTGCGTGCCTCCATAGGTTGTTTTTCTATTGCAGAGTACTCTAATTATATTTCTTGGAATCACACTGTCACTGATATGTCGCCAGACTTCTGATATCTCCTCTTCTGCTATAGTTGTCCTGTGTATAAATAATAGGAAATTGAGATTAGACGAATAGTTGAAAGTTTTGCTTTATGTCGGCTAAATTTCTTGATTGATATACTTACTATTTCTGCTATTGCCTCTTGTGCTGCAGGAGTCTCACAGTGCTTAGACAGGTTTGTCCACAACTTTCACATCTGAAGAAAGAGAGGAGATTTATTAATTTTCGTTAAGAATAAATAAAGCAGTCTATATGATTTAGAATGAAAAAGCTAATAAATCCAATATCTCATGTTTTATGTAAAAAATATTTTACTGAATTTGGTATATAAACCAACTAATAAAAGGGTTTAGTCAGAAAGTACAAGCATTCGTGGCTCCAAATACTTGAGAGATCAGACTATACAATATAGACCGGTATGAGTGAAATGTTAGGCGAACTTGTTAACACTTTGATTCAATACGCAAATAAAAGTGAATGCGCAATAGTATGTTACAATGAGCAGCAATCAACAATGAGTATATATCCTCACTGATTAAAAAAAATCTAACTGGAGGCGCATGAACTATTTGAAACCATAAGGGGTAAGTAAATATGTAATTTCCTCAAATGGGCAACTACGTACCGTACTGAATTAATAACTTCGTAGTATTTGACAAAGGCTGGCTTTCCCACATGTACTTAACAGTGCGATGTGCGATGTGTGATATACAACAATAGTATTTACCTTACCTTTTTCCGATTTCTTTTTACCTTAACTTTCCAAAATATCATTAAAATCGACTACAACTGTCAAAGCAGGCACGAACACCATTCGTGCTACGCCTTGAAAGCAGCACACATCCGCTCGTTTTCGTCTCGTCAAGTATGTGCATTGGAGCGTGCTATCGAATACGATCTTCAGATAAAAATGCCGGAGTTGCGCATCATGTTGTTTAATGTCATTGGTTCTTCATAGTCAGTGTTGGGAGGCCGAATCATTGACTCGAATTGAGTTGGATTCGTGCCACTATTTATCGAGTCATGTGAAGAAAATGACTCGGACATTCATGGAATTCTCGCCGGTAAAACTTATCCCAGTGATTGACTTGTCTTTGGACACGGGCTCATCTCGAGTGGCTCCTAAATTGACTATACTTTTCACTAGGGTTTAAAGATCCTTAACCTACACTGTTTACAGAAATGATAATATCTACTTGAGAATTGAGAGCAGGGGTTCTAAAACTTTTTGGAATTTTTCAAGTCTTGCGCCCCATCTCAAAAAAAAAAAAAAACTAGCTAAGAAAATTAGCTACAAATAACAGATACTATAAGGCGAAAGTATGTTTTATATAAAAAACAACTTTTAAAGATGGAACCTAAATATCCAAAATAAAGCGGGCAAGTGTATAACCGCTCCACTGTGTGAGAATCTCTACTTTAGAGTGAATGCTTGTGAACAAAACGCAAATACAAAAAATCATTCAGCAGAATAAAACATTTTGTACCAAGTTTTTGCGTGCAATTTCTGTACATCAGAGAGATAAAACAAAAGTCGAACGCATTGTTCCAAACTATCCATCGTATTTCTGACAGTACTACCTCCAGAATAAGTTACTAATGATTTTTCTACTTCCGCTATGTAAGTTTGAAAATTCTTTCAGAATAACCAGTAATCATTTCTCTATCTTGCGGTGAGTAAAACGCATTTTGTATTATTCTAGGACATTTAATCTGCAGATCAAAATAGCAATGTTTTAGCTAGATTCAAAATATTTTTACAGAACGGCCGACTTCTGCATAACGACGGAAAAACAGCAAATTTGCCGTACGAAGTGTGGATTCCTACTTATCCATTACTCGATGCATCATATAAGAACGTGTTGATAAAAATTGCAGAAGATCCCGGAGATGTCGGACAGGGAGTTTTCATTTGGCCTTACATACCGGACAGTGCACTTACTGGATCGCTCTGTAAGACTTAAAACGAGTAGAAATGTACCGTAATGATGTCTTTGGTTTTATGAATTGCATTTCAGTAATGACCTAATTAATGAGCAAGAAAAAGGGAAATCTTTCTTATAATTTACCGTATTTCATATCTTTGTTTCTAACAAGGCAGCTTTATTTTTATGTAGGTTGAAATATTTTATGAAATTTTAAACTTGACGACAAAACACATAATTCAACCTATTTACAGAAGAAACTGTGTTTTTGTTATTTAGGTTATTGGACATAGCCTCACACTTCTTTACTTTACTGACAATTGCGTATACCAGTGTTCCACAAACTACGTGTCGACACCCCAAACTGAAAATCATCTTGGGTCGCCTGAAGTTTTCAACGAAAACTTAAAAGTCGTCGATTTCATTTTCTAATAAATTTTAGTGGTAATTTTTTTTTTCGTTGTTATGAAATGTTGCTCAAGCGCTGTTTTCTTTCTTTTGCAGGAAAAATGTCATATAAAAATGTTTGATTTATCATTAGACATTTAATTCTTCGGCCATAGAAGCACTAAATGCCGTTTACCATGTGATCCTTGGGTCGCAAGATTTTTCCAATTTTATTTTTTGTTACGTAAGTGGACCTATGGATCGTTTTAGTATAATGTTGTTGTTCTTCTTAGAAAAACCGCTTTTCTCTTTGATTACTGGACCAATCGCTTTGGTTATGTCCTTTGCTTCTTTATTTCAAGTGTCGCGTTGCTGTTTTCATTAAACGACTAATCCGGAATCATGGGTATTCTGATTTAAACAGCAGCACAGTAAAAAAAAAACGAACTGTGACACAGGCACAGAGTTTCTGACTGTGAGTGCTTTCAGGTATGGATATATATATATAGCAGAACATAAAAGGCCTTGGTTTGGGTTTGAACCGAGCAAATGAACAGTGATGGAGTTGCAAAAATATGGGACCTTCAGAAGTATGCGCACCAAGATGGCGCACAACCTGAACATAGTATGTGTGTACCGATTAGGTTTCGGGTTGTGCGCATTTTGATGTTTTTCTTAGGAAGAATTATAGGTCTCAAAACGGAAATGAGGAAAATACCGATAACGTAAATGTAGAAATAGGCAAGGACATGCGTTGAGAGGTGAAAAAAAGCAAGAAAAGAAAGTGCTAACTTGCAACCGAATTTGTTAAAAAAAAATACACAGAACTTGCCTTCAAAGACTTCACACTAGCTCCCGGTAGTGAACAAACACCACAACCTTTATGTTTAGTATTTTTTGAACTTCTCGTTTTAGAACTCGCTCAAAACTATCACTCAAAGCACAGCAGTCCTAAAGACAAACAAGCTGAATGTTTTGAACGACAACCCTCCGACATGAGCTTAAAATAGGCGACTGAAAAATATGACAACTTCAGAAAAAATCTCTCCTTCGTGCATCATATTTAGTTTATTTTCACATGGCTAAAACACGAAAACCGTACACACTTGGGTAAGAGTTAGTAAAGCCGTTTATCTCACCTACAGCTGATGAGAATTAGGGTTCTGAGCAGTTTGAAAATCGGAGATCATTCCACTCTCCAACAACACAGTTCTGCAAAGTATTGAAGATATGATAATAAATGCCGCGCAGCAGATTGCAGAGAAAGTGAATATGTCGCATGTTTTTCGATTCAACTCTATAATTAAAAAAATAAATAGAAAATTGTGCAATATTCTCTTGTAGGGAATTCCCTATATATATATATATATATAAGGGAAAAGTGGATTTCAAAAAAGTGCTCCTCCGTTGCATTAATTCATCAAGACGTGTCACCGGGGCGGAGGTATTGTCACGGACCGTAATGTCCGTGTTTGTTTGTAATATAGTTTTGTATTTCCCTGTATGCTATTTACCAGACCTTCGATTGGGCAGTTTGAACCGGGTCTAACCTCCAACCACCCATTACACATGCGCGAGAAAATATACCTCTAAGGATAGGCTCCATCATATGGTGAACCACGCCTCTCGTCAATGTTGGGTATGGGATTAGTTAGCTGTTTGTTTTCGGAAGCATGGACTTGATGGTAGAGGAAGCCGTAACCAACCAGCAGTTACGTAAACCACCTAACAGCGGCGAGGAGTCCAGCAATCCTCTCGCACATAACTATCCCCGCATGGGATTCGAACCTGCGAACCCATGCAGAGTAATCAGAGCGGTGGCAAGCGTATTCCTAACGCTTAGCACGATTAGTCACACCGCCGCTGTTGCTCTCTCAACTTCTGTCGCTGGGCTGTTGCCGTACAATAAACAATCAATCCAGAACCCTTGAGTCTTCGGACATATCTACAACGACTGTAACCAAATCTGTGACAGTAGTTTTTGAAGTATTATTAAGGCACATCTTCCTTCGCATTGTCATGATCGATTTTGTGCATTCGGGACGATTGACTGGATAACTGTATCTGTACTTGGACCGGTCGTTGTTTATGCTTTATCATACATGAAATTCGAAAAAAAATGAGATGGGCGGATCACTCGCACGTAAAAAGATTATTTAAAATACATAGCTATATCCACGCCTGACAAAGATATTCGTGGACTCTTATATGCATTAGAAAAGATTTTGGCGCTGTCGTTGGGGATAAATATGAAAATCTCATTTTACTGTCCGTAAATCCACATAAAATATAATACGCAGTCTTATATATAAGCAATTTATGTCTAAAAAAAATTACACTTGTTCAATGTTTGAACAAAAAAAATAAACACAACGATATTTATTCAAGCACAGTTATTTACAGAAAAAAGGCTGATTGCGAACCCAAACAGATTCCCAACTTTTGTTATTCTCTTGTTAACAGGTATGTTGGGTTGAAATTTGAAGACTTCTCGGTGTTGGAGTTGAAGCAAGAGCGGTATATTCGAACTCCCGGAGTCTCAGTCAAAAATTTGATATTTTGACGTTGGGTATCGGGCTCAGATTCCAAATTTTTTTTAAAAGAGAGGAGTCGGACTCAAAATCATTTTACTGAGAACCATTTTGTATAACTGAGAGTCGAAAGATGATGGAACTCCAGGTGTACTGCATAGCGCTGCTTGATAGAGTTATAAAGTGAGAAACAGTCAATAAATTTCAGCACAAGTATAGGTTTACTTTGACTCAATAATCAGCATAATAGACAATTTCAAATTAAACTGTTAAGTTTTCAGGTATACCAATAAAATACTGAAAAAATATACGCTGAAGAGCCCGAAACATCAGAAATTATAAACGTGAAATATAAGTTAGGTCATATATATGAGATCATATATATTTTATGCTGGCATGAATCCGGGAGTGATGTGCCAACCAAGTTAGTGTCTAACCACAGTCAAGTTAATTTTTTATTCAGCAAAATAAAAACCATTATAAATGCAAAATTACGCCAAATATAATAAATGGTAAGTTACACGCGTAACTGCGCGTATTGGATTGTTTACGCTGTTCTACGCGCATTTCCGTCGAGAAAAGTAACATTTTTTGCATTGGGGGGGTTTGTGCAGTAATAATTAGAGCTGTGGCGTCATCAAAATCGGTAATTGAAGCGTTGAACATGATAATTCTGTAAATACAATTGTGAATTTCAGAGTAACCATTTTTGCTATAATAGTCGTTTTGATATTGTTCTGTTGGAAAAAAACTTTACGAAAACGTTGAAACAAAAATTAATTAATTAGGAATTAGTAATTAACCCTCTCCTGTACACAGAATATCTCAAGGTCAAGGTTTTTATTAGAAATTTTCAAAAATTTTTCGCATAAAATTTTTTTTTTGGAGGAGTGTGTTTTAAGGATATATTGTTGAATAGAATTCTAGCACACGCTTTTAAAAAGCCATGAGTGAAGCATAATCGTTGACAAAAAAAAAATGCATGGGTAGGGGTTTGCGCGCCGAGAAGGTTAACCTCGAATGATACATAAACATTTCAGATAGAACTATCATATTAGACTGACCTCTGGTAAACATAATGGTACCAGGCAAATATGGTTCACTATGTTGGACTACTTTACATTGAGTCTCTATATCACACAACATTTGCTATTAATATAAGCATCATATAATGAAGCATTTAAATGTTAAAGCAAGAGAGCAATTACAGATAAGTATGAAATATTTTGAAAAATCGAACTCTACCAGTTCAATACAGAAAACACAAACCATAGCTTTATTACACTTTTGCAATATTGACCGACAATGCCGCATTCGCTCCACGAATACTAAAGCAATAAGTGAATAATCAAAGTGAAAGGTAATTTTTATTGGATTTTCCCTCTTAGGGCATTTGTTTTAAATGACTGAAATTTGCTCGTTCAATTGCATATTGCAGCCCAGAAATGGAAGAAGGGCTGCACGAACACGGGTTGCCCGAATTGAACATGTAAAAAAATAATTATAAATGCAAGATTTTCGATTTACCGTCTAGCGTGCTATCAGCTTAGAATACCAATTAAAAATTTTAAAACAAGTTCAGAATTCTAATTTTCATTATAAAACCTTGGACGTGGCAGGAAAAATTGATGAGGTACACTGGCAGACTCGATTGATGCAAATGGCAAATTTGCAGCTATGGTTTTTCCAAATAAAAAAGGGGGACAAGAATTATGCTCAAGGATTCAAATGCAACGTTAAATGTTACAAATATCATTGAAAACATGTCTTACTAAAAGCCACCATTGAAAACAAAGAAATCAAACACTTAAAATAAAAGTGAATTATAATTGATAAAAGAGTTGCAAGTTTGCTCAAAGCAAAATCTCGAGCTCTTAATCTCGAGCTCTTAACTAAATTGGGAAAGAGCACTGATAGAAGAGCTGCACAAAAGTTTGGTTACATTTCCTTATATGCGTTTAACATTCAAACAAAGGTGCCAGTAGATAAGTGGGATCAATTGGCATAATAGTTTGTAGAAATTCAAATGAAAAATTTCAATTTCTGGAAAATGTTCACCTTGGAGATGTATGCCCATAGAAATAAGTTTTAACAAAGTATTGGATTACAAATTTTGAAACACTTCTAGTTTCCTTCCACGAAAATAATTTTTACTTTTTTGCCTAATATATAAAGCTTTTAATATTGAAACCAGGGATGGGAAGCTGGTATATTCAAACTGTAGCACCAGATCACGGCAGTGGAACATGAAACCTTGATATAACAGTTCGAATTCTAAATTAAAAAGTGAAGTATCAAGCATACAGATTTTCCTTATAACTTCTAAACTGGCGTTACAAATTGAATACAGTATTGAAAAAAACAAGCTAAAAAGCACATGTTACGAAATATTGGAAAGTGAAAAATAATTAGTTCTCAAACTCTAGTTAAACTTTCATCCACCGTAATGAATAAAGCTATATAGATATTGAACTCATTCCAAAATATGTTATTTTAAAAATCTAGATAAAATGCAAAATTATATTGGATTAGAGAAAATGTGTTTTGCGGCGACCAATTCATGTTATCTCATAATATTTATAGAATATCAAAATGGAAACAAAACACAATATTCATCTAATATTAGTCCACAGGAAAGCTTGATTTTCAACCCAGACCAAATTACTCCATGTACGAGTAAACTATAAAGACCATGAAGATAACAGCCACAACAGCAACGCATTTTAGAACAGTGTCGTATTTAGCCTTCTTTGGCTTTACAAGAGGATCTTCATCTTCATCTGAGAAGGTAAAAAAGAAATATTATCAACCTACATTGGTGAAAAGTCCAGGATTATTCCCAATGAGTTTCAAACCTGCGAATCAACGCGGGGTGATTAGAAATAGCAAGCATATCATAAACACTTATCAAAATGCACCAAACAGCACTTAATCAGAAGATCGTTATCCAAATTAGAGTTTGTAATGTTAAAATTTGATTTCAGTGATTGACACATCGTGCTAACTTTTAAGAACACGGTTATCATCACCCCTCTGGCTACGCCATGTGAGTTTGCAGATTCGAATACTTTGGAGAGATAATTTTGTTAAATTATTATTGCATTGCTGTACTCCTCTTTGTCATAGAGTGGTTCACATAACCAACAGTCAATTTCGGCTTTCTCCGCCATCAAGTCCATGCATCAGAAACAAACAACTGGTTAACGAATCCCATATATAGCACTATACGAATAGGATTTACGTATTTTGTCCGGGATAGACGAAAGGCAATAACACGACTTAACAATATGGCGAACCATGGCCTCTCATCCGGTTACCAGTTCATGTCGGGTATGGCATTAGTTAGCCAGCTATTCGGAAGCACTTGATAGTAAGGTAAGCCATAACTAACCAGCAGTTATGTTAACCACCTTACGACGGCGAAGAGTCCAGAAAATCAGCAAATTGAATAATTCTTCCTATTAGCTTTCCTCCTCCCAGGAACAAATACAAACATCCTGAAAATTACCTTGATTTGTAAGTGGTTCCCCCTCTCCATCCTCTTGATCTGCTACTCTTCTCCTCTGTCTCACATCATCTCGATCTGCTTCTCTTCTCCCCTGTCTCACATCATGTTCAGGAATTCCTGGGTCCATCGGAGGAGCTTCTGGGGCTGAAGAAAAGGAAATATAGATCAGGGGTGTCAAACTCGTTAATTTTTGAGGGCAGCATTGCATTTTGGGAACTGTGCAAAGGGCCGCAAACAGTTTTTGATATATTTCGATAATGTATACTTGAAGCATATTTTTAGATGGATGATGTTTGTAACATACCTATATTGTGATACGTGATGTAATTAAACAGCCGAATAAAATTTTGTAATTTTCCTAAATTTCAAATTCAATTTACATATTAATTTTTGCATTTCAATAATATTGCAATTTACTGTATTTGTTACAAGAAATCATAAATTTTTATGTATAACTATTCAAAACATTTTTGAGCAAAGTTTTGATTAGGAAAGAATATTATATACACTGAAAATGATTTAATCTAAATATATAAACTCAATGTTTTTTATTACATATGTCCTGACGTTTGGCATCCCTTGTGTGCCACCAGCTTACTAATATCAGGCTGAAATGATTTTACAGTACCAACTACAATTAACGAGGTCACATCTCACATGATCATCGGTTAATCTGGATCGTTGAGAATGTTCATTTAATTTCAATAATGCAAAAATATTAAGTTTATCATTGTATAGTTCAGTAAACAAACAAATGACTGACTTTTCGGACCAGATAGTTCCTGTTACATTTCGCGACATTTACTACGTCAGTTATGATTGATATCGATTTTTAGTAAATAGGTAGTTGTATAATTATAATAATATACAAACACATAAAAAATTTCTGTTCAAAGTTGATCTTTAAATTTGTCATATTGACTGCTGATCTTATTCTGATAATGTCTACTTATATTGTATTCTTTCATTGTACTGATGGAAATGTGACAAATTAAACAGTGTGCTTTAGAATTTCGAGAAATGCAGAAATATTGCAACTCCCAATTTTACTCAAAAAGGCCACCTTCTTCGTGTACTTTGCGTTTCATTTAATCCCTGGATTTTTTTTTTTCAAGTATTCTTTTGCTAGCTTGAGGTGTATCCATAATTGGGCCAAATTAAAAACAAAGAAAAATTAATTTTCTAAAACTACTTTCAGTAAATTGCCGTTATCTGTGTGGATAATCAATTTCACTTTGAAAGGTTTGAAAAATGTATTACATTTGAATAAAAAAAATATATATATTACAAGCGTTATTAAGTGTGTTATTAATTATTAAGCGTTCGAGGGCCGCATTGGAAGTTCTCTGGGGCCGCTAGTTTGACACCCCTGATATAAATGAGGAGGAAAGTGTTCAAACAGACATGATAGACTGCAGAAAGCTTCCTTACATTTGAGACTTTGGATGTGCGCAAAGCAAATTGACCAATTACTAGTTTGACAAAAAACAGCTCCTACTGTCGACTTGAAGATTTGAAAAAATTCATCACAAGAACTTCAATATTTAAAATCATTATTTCATTTAAAAATTTGATGCGAAATCTCTCCTATACGTTGTGTGAGAGAGGAAAGGGTTCAATGACCTATAACAGGGATACTCAACTGGCAGACCGCGGTCCGCATCAGGACCTTTTGGGTATTCGATACGAACTGTGTCTAATTCTTAATTTTTGGATCATTAGCCCCACTTTTGAAGTTTTCTTCAATTTCTAGAAAGACCGCACCTAAATATTTTTGAAGTTTTGTATGCAGATCTTTGGTAAAAATAGTTGAGTAGCCCTGACCTTGGGTAACATGGAGCCACGATTCAATAAAACGTGTTTCATATTTTGCATATTTGGAAATCTCGAAATTCTCTACTTTTTTTTTTGATAAATGAAAATAAGAGATATCCCCCAAAATGGGCCCTAGTGTTATTTGAAATAAGACCTAGTATTAGCATGAAGCTCTTCCATTACTGCTCATCATGTCAAAATGGTCTGTGAGCAAAGTGACTGACAAAGTGTAAAGAGTTAATGAGACTATAAAGAATTTTGATGTAAAATGCACTCTAGTACCAGCAAACCGCTATGAGCTAATAAATCACACATGACTGAAGTTTTCGGAAAACAAACTTCGAGCATAAATTATTTGTTGGTAGGTAAAGAAGATGAGCACTGACAACCAACAAAGTTTGATGCTTGGAAACTCCGACAATCAGTAACATAATAGCAGAAAATAATCAACGCAGAGTCGCAAACTCCACTGTTCAAAACAAATATTTATTCATTACTTACGTGGTCCAGAGCCAGGAGGTATTTTTTCACAGTCTGTCCCTGTTGGAAGAGCTGCAACATTTGGCCGAGGTTCTTCAACATACTGCTGTGATTCAACCTGAAAAACATTTAGATTAGGTAGGACTGAGATTCATCATATTTATCCAAGGGAGAGAGGAATGCCAATAAGATGGATGAATTATACCGCGACCATGGCCTCTCATCCCATTGCCAGTCCATGTGGAATAGGATAGGATTTTTCATATTATCTTGGGGGAGAGCAAAGTCAATCAGATGTCCAAACAACGCCCATTTACGAATCCCTGTCAGTCAGATAAAAGATAATTTAACTAATTTTTGTTCACGATGCGTGGATTTGATGGTGGAAGAATTCCTAACGCTACGATAGACGGGAGTCAAACATATCTCTTGCACAAAATTATTCAATTTGGAATTCAAACCAGTCTAGCAACATAGGATAATTAAAACTGCAATGTCACACAAGTTTCTACTGCAGGTGTGGCAAATTAGAGCAAGCGAACTATAATTGGGACAGATACGAGATAAGCAGGGGCGAGTGTAGCATAATCAGGGCAAGTGTGGTGAAAAAAAAAGTGCAATACAAGCAGACTAAACTTATAGTAATATCAAACCTCTACACCCTCATTGACTTGAACAGGTTCAGAAACCTTCTGTATTTCCTTCCCTTGTGATCCTTCAGGTCTCTTTCCTGCCATTTTCCTATTATCGATCTTCAACTTTCTCGAGCCAAGTAATGCTACTCCAGCATTAACGTCACCATGAAAAATGACTTGACGACCACCTGGTGCAACCTTGGGTTGTTCTGTAAAAGAGAAGTCTTATAAGTCATTACAATATTGACCTAAGACCCCATTATGTTAGCTAGCATTGCAGGTTGAAAATCTCGTGGAACAACTTTCATGCCCATTAGGATGGGCAGCAGAGCGGCTTAAAGGTTATCGGTCTTCCCTGTTGTCAACGTACAATGCTTTAAAAAGAAACTCTAATCAGACTTGAAAATTTAACCGTCTACGGTTCAACTTTCGCACCTATTTAGGCGTAATATTATGAGTGGACAATGCCAGGTCAGTAACAGAGGATTTGCGTCATCTTCCAATTTTATATCTCACTTCGCATGCTCACTTTGATCATTACAACCTTGAAGTTTTATAACTATTCCAAGTCATTACATACCACTAGTTCTCAAACTGGGGTCCGCGGTCCCTTAGGGGCCCGTGAAGCGGTTTTAGGGGGACCGCGAGACAACTTTAACCTCAGCACAGAAGCACTTTGATTTGAAGTAAAATTTTGATGTCATGCTTTTACAGTGTTTCGTCGAAGCACCAAAGACGTATTGTTTATGAAGGCGTGAGGGTCTGGTTGTAATTTTTACAGGGTAATTTAAAATAAAACATAAATTTAGATATAACGATTCATATGTAAAATTTGATTCTGCCGTGATAAGTTCTGGAGGAAATAAACCCACAGTGGCACCGTCCTATCCTGATTTCGCTAAGATGGAGCTAAAAATGCTTATTCCATTTGCAACAACTTACGAATAGGAGACAGCTTTTTCTACGTTACATGCTATTAAAACAAAATGTTGAAACAGAATGGACGTGAGGCACGATATGAGAGTTGCATTATCCAAAACAGAACCCAATTTAGAAGTGGAAACTAGTAGGAGCCAAGCAGGCGTACCCATCTCATCGAACTGTTTTAATATCATTCAATAAATGAATGATGATGTACCGCGTTGCTATTTGCTTTCATTTAGTTAGTGAACCTCGAGTAATCAGAAAAATTGAAAGGGGACCGTTATGCATAATTTTTCAAAAAGTTTGAAGAATCACTGGTATACCATTCAGTACTATTTACATATGAGGGCATCAAGATGTCCAAGAGTATCGGATCCAAATAAAGTTTTGTTTGAAAGAGTTCGGTATTTTTGCACCACTCCAAACTTCATTACAAAATGAAAATTCTCCACGCACAAGCATAGCTCTCAGTTTCGGATTCTATAGGGAAAATTTATGAGGGAAAATTTCTTGCCATTGGTGGTTCATATAAATGCTGATTGGCAACTGCTGCTCAAGAAGCCGTATGATGTCATGCTACTAAGCCACCACCCTACCAAGAACTGTACTTCCAGTCCAAGCTTCAGCTTTCTTCTTTCTCTCTTCTGCTCTTTCAAGTTTTTGTTCATAAGTCAACTTTGCTGAGGAAAAATGAAACCAAGTATTATTCAAAATTGTAGTGCAAATGTCGAACCAATGCTATGAAATACGCATGCACTTAAGTAGGCTATGACAAAAATACAGTCCAAAGAGTTTATACAGCGGTAATAAGTTAGCAATAACAGGTTGAAAATGTTAAAGGCAGTTTTTTTGGGTATACTATTAAATTCTCACCCAACATCAGGAGCGATCGAATACTCGAGACGTGGCGATAAACCGATCGATCACGATCAACGTATGGGCCAACCATGATGTATATAATAACACTCACGTCTATTCCTGGGTGATTCATCTCCAATGTATCGTCTATTGTCGATTTCAACTTCCTCTGCATTTTTCAATAAAACGCCGGCATTGAGTTGACCACGAAATTCAATCAGGTCTGAGGGCCTCCCATGTCCTGGAAATATGAGAGATCAATCAGAACATTCGACGGTTGTCGAATTGTGCTAAGCATTGAGAATGTTTTTGCCGTCACACTGCTGATCCATATCTCGAGTTTGCATGTTCGAATACCATTGGGAATAATTATGTGCTGGACGATTGCTAAACTCCCCACCTAGCGTGGTTCAAATAACTGCTCAAATAACCATATTATACAGAACAGGAAATTTTTTTTAGTATAATTAACTCATAGTCATAACCAAAGTTATTTCAGTAACCCACCAACTGGGTGCATGATAATTTAACATTCTGTTGGTCATAATCAGATACCCTGCAACTGATGACATCACTGGACATGCTAAGCCATCTGGGAAAAGACTAGTTGCCAGAAATACACATTATCATTATATCAATATCAAAATATGATAAAAAATTAATTTAAAAAAAATCTTGGCAATGATTTGATGAAGGAACAGCTCACCAACAGCACCAGGCTGTCCCAATGACTCCTCTTTTCCAGCAATGTTGTAGGAATTCTCACAAAAAGGTTGGACTCCAGCGCTGGCCTCTTCCTGTTTCCTCATTTGAGAGATTTTATAAACAGGATTAAGAGCCTGTTTGTCAATGGTGCAGTAGGAAATGTGGCCTAGAAGAAGTTGATATTGGTTATAGCCATAAAAATGGATATATGAAGATGTAGGAACAAAATACCTCATTTCATATTCCACAAAAATGTGAGTCTTATTTCAAGATTTTATTACATAGTTGCCTCTCATAGATGGAATAATTTATTTTAGGTGATTGAACACGTACCACCTCTTCTTGGCAAAACTTTCCATCTCAAATACATTCTGTACTTTTTAAACCTTATCTAAGGAAATGTTTGCTCTCCTGACTTCATAATCAGTTTTTATTTATTTGTTTTTATCAATCATTTTATTGTTATGCTGATTATGGAGCCGAAATAAACTTTTTATATTATTATTATTTTTAAGCTCCTGAGAGTAAAGTTGATAGGACGGCTTAATCATACGATAGGATTTACATAGGGTGGAAAAAGTCGATAAGATGACTTAATTGTAGGATTTGATTTTCATGAATATCCCATCCCTCTCCCAAGGAATAAATATAAAATGCATTCTTCTCTTAGACTTATTCCCCGCTAAAACATTCGGCACTCCAGAAGTATGCTTACCAATATGGAGGTAACTGGTTTTGTTCGCCTACATCAAGTTGTGTGAAGGGACTGAAACCTATGGGCAGGGGGTATATTCACTTGACTAACACAGTCAGTCCCCGAACTCGTGATAGAACTAAAATAAGGAAAATCGAAATAAAATTATGGCCTGGTACACATATTACGGGAGTACCAAACATTCAAACTTCATTCCTACCCACCTTGATATGAAGACAGGAATTGTTCATCCACATTGAAATGTGTGTTTGTCATTTGTTGGCCAGGAGTAATATTGAACGCAATCTCATCCTCAAACGATGCTGTAAGTGGTTCCAGAGTCTTGATAGAAGAAACGAAGCCTTCCTTCTTGAGTCTGTGACGCAAAGAAAACTTAATGTAATTTTTATTTTACATTTTCAAGGATTCAAAAGTCTCACTGCACTTCATTCGGATAAGGCAGGGGTGAGCAACTTTTGATACAGGAGGGCCAAATACAAAAACCTAAGTGAAACCGCGGGCTGCATTTCAATCTTCATTTAACATAGTCTTTCTAGTAGTTTCAGGCACAAGAAATTTAGTTATTGATCTTGTGACATGCATTGTTCGCTTTCGCACAAGTTAGCAGTTAGGGCATTGTAACATCATTTATAATGATTTGGACTCGGGTATACACAAGAGGACTATAATTACTCGCACATACCAGATTGAACTAAATTTAAAAAGTGAGCCGCATTTGGCCCGCAGGATTGGTAAGACACTGCGATTGGTAAGACATTGCCTGAAAAACTTATTACACCTTGGGTGAGCATGGGCATGCAGGAGAGATGAGGCAACCTGCGATGCTGGTTGAATCCAATTCTGTAACCACTAAGCCTTCGCATCTATCAAATGTTGGTAGACCTAAATATTTGTAGTAGTTCCTATTTAATAATGTCACCTTTATTTTTGGACGGGACCGATTGGAGCCCTAAATGAGTTCAGTACACTGACCAAGTGTTTCTTAACCAGGAGGGAATGGAATTTCTCTCTGGGAAAAAGATGGTACTCCCGAACAATGTTCCCTCTAATTTTTTGTAGTATGTGTGCGCAGAAATTTTGGTGTGTGCGCACTTTTTTGGAAATGACTAATATTTGTGCAAAAACCAATGAAGAAATTTTGGCGTTCTAACCAGGTAATAAGTGGGCCAACAACAAACTTTCTCAACCTGCCAACCGAGCACATTGTTACATTACATCGAAATACGCCTGTGCGCAGTAAATCTATGCGTGTGCGCAGTCTCTGAAAGCTGTGTGCACGCGCATACCTTAGAGGGAACACTGCTCCCGAAGTATGTGAACCAAGATGGCAGACACCAGAACGTATGAGTACGAGTTGAATATCACACAAGCTAATGAACCATTTAACATCAAATGCAACAGTTTTATGGGCAGTGAGAGGGAATGAAGAATTTCGAAATAGGTAGGTAAAAGAAGAAATTACCTGTGCAGAAACACGTTTTCGATGGCTTTATCAGCGAGGCAGAATCCCATTGCAAATTTCCCATCTGCATTATTGAACAGAAAGCAGGATATTTTGAATTGGATATCTGGCAACCTATCTTGAGATATGTATGCTGTCAGGTTGCTAAGTTCTCGATAATGAAGTTCCAAGTGCCCTTCATGTGTCAGAATTGGACGGTCCAACTCAATCCACTCTCCTTAATACAAAACAAATAGATTAGACCATAGGTTCTCAAAGTGCTCCGTACGGAGCCCCAGGGCTCCGTGAGAGAAACCCAGGGGCTCCGCGAGCTATTCGATTACTTTTTATTGGCTAATTTTACTATTAGGATTACTGAAATGAAAGACTACTATTCTGAAATAACATAAAATACGCGAAAAACTGCCAACTATACATAAATTGCAGTCGTATTTTTGCGATCTTGGGATTTGTCAAGCTTGATTTTGTTCTTTCGCACTCACGAGCAAGATGTCGCCGTTTAAAAAACAAGAGGTCGGGGCAAAATACGAAAGATTGAAATTTATTTCATTGCATGCGGCTCCGTCGGTAGTTTCAGAATGGAAAAATAGGTACATCGCTCGCACAATTGACTGTGTTTCGGTTTCGCAGTTACTACGACGAATAACCAAAGAAAACCCAACATAACACCAAATTTTTGATTCACAATGTCTATGAACGTGTTTTTAATCTGACGTGAGTCTGCTGAAACAAAACTTATAGTGTTATCTCCCATTTTAAGTTTTAGTTTTAATATTTCAGTATGCCGCTTTTCAATCAAGAAATTTGAGTTGCGGATTTACCTTTTATTATTTATTATTTTTAGCATTTCGTCTCCGGTGACTATAATATGGTAACATGTTTTTCACATTGAACTCATAATTCCCCACGAGAACAAAAAAGCAATACTCGTCGTCATTGTGGAACAATACATCATACATGTATATGTCGAGGAAAATTTTTGATGCAGGGAGAATAAACACCGCCATGCTGACGAAAACAATCGGCGATCGTAACAAAATGCAATCGAGTACGTTATTAGCGGCCTTTTAAGTCTTTCAAAAATATCTAAAGGTAAAAGATCCGACCCCTAATTTATTAATAGGTTTGTCAAGTATCAAGTTTACAGCTTTAGTATATATAATTCATCTTTTACATTTAGATTCATTTATGACTTGTATTAACCCTATTAAAAGAGGTTAAGCATTTAAAATAAGTACAGTACTTTTGACTTACTCAGAAATATTATTCGGAAAGTAACAATTTTAACATTTATTTTGGGGCTCCGTGAATAATAGTCAACTTTTTCAAGGGCTCCGCAACACAAAAAGTTTGAGAACCCCTGGATTAGACGACTTAATCTGCTATCGTCACGTGACTGTAATTTAAGGCATTGACTTAATGCATTATTATTATGCCCATTCATTGTTAGTTCGACAAATCTGAAACAAACACAATTTTTTGACAAAACTTTGATAAGCATTCAAGAAATGAAACTTATCAAGTCATGAGATTTGTTGAGGGCCGCAAAAGCTGTTGCTTGGGCTGCTTGAAGTCTACTGGGAGATTTTTGTTTTTAGCAAACCCCAGACTAATATTAAATTTTTTTGCAAATCATAAAATTGCTTCAATCTCCTATAAGGGCTTTAAAAGCTCATGTACTTCCTTTCTTGAAGAATTTACTTAGAATACAAGTCAAATCTATTGGAAAACGCTTATTTATAATTTATATTTTTCACTCCAAAAAAACAGCCACAGAATTTGTAATACATAAGGCCTTGCTACTATTTAAAAGAAATTATTCAACATTGCCTAAATATGACATCAATACAATAAAGTCAACACTTTAACCCCGACATGGACAAACTACGTCCCGCGGGCCAAATTCAGCCTATTTGGTATGTCAATCTGGCCCGCCTGATGCTGCCAAAATCAAACCAAAACCAAATTCTGTTTTAGCTGGAAATTGGTCAAGGAATATGTATTGTGAAGATTACGATTAAATTTAGTTTTGGGATGAGGCTTATTATTTTCCACTTTTGCGTTTGTAACACTGTTGATATTGTTCATAAAATGTAACTTTTTATGTCACATCTGCATGGCCCGCAAGTCTAGATGAGCAAAATTTTTGGCCCTGCCCACCCTTGCTTCAACCACTGGTGCATTGTCCAAATATTTAAAGAATTAAATTTACCTTCTGATTTACAGTAAATCCCAACATCGACAGAAGCTTCGGTTGAGCACCAGGTTGGCAGAGTGATCTTTACGTCCTTTCGACCTTGAAATGATTATTCGTAAAATTAGAATATTATAAAGATCTACCAGGCTCAGCGATTGAGAGTACGCCCCAAAATAAAATAACTGGCTAACTAATCCTATACCCGACATGAACTCCTAACCGAACAAGAGAGCGTGGTTAAGCCGTCTTATACTTTACTCTCTCCCGGGATAAATATGTGAATTTTATCTTATCCTACCAGATAACAAAAATGTCCACCAGTGAACAGTTGTCAGTTTGCATTCAAAGCTTATTCCAGTTTTTTGGCTCAACTCCAGTTGGTTTGCAGTATTTTTAGATCACCTTGTTGAATTCCATGAATTTCATTTCATGATTGGAACAACTTATTGCAACGGTGCACAACCTGCGGCCGTACGGCCGCATGCGGGCGTCGCGAAAAAAAAATGCGGCCGTCCACATACAAAATCCTATGAAAAAAAAGTTCAAAATATAAGATTTGGCGGCTATGCTGGCGTATATTGAAGCAAAACAGAAGCACTGCAGAAAAGTCAGACGACACGATGTATCACAATCTAGATGGTGTATTTGCTGCCAGTTACCTGACTTTGCAAGTTTATCTGCCCACATGCAAGACCAAAGGAGTCATTAAATTGCTACAATTCTTTGCAAACTTTTATAGAATAAATTCTTAAAAATATTTGACATTTTATTATACTTTTGGGGACAAGAAAATGGGGGCGACCGCCCCTCCCCCACTTTTGATTTTTTTCAAAATTGTGCAACCATTATGCAACTTGCAGAATATATCTGCTCTAGAATAGGTCCACCGAAAAAAAAAATCCTTTTAAAATGCGAATATTATACTTCCAAGTAGTCCTACATACTTCATAATTGGGCAGAGTGCCCTCGCACGGGTCAAACACGCGGTTATGACGTCATAAAGACAAAAATTTCGTGCGCCATCGGCGCGCTATTAACCTCCTGCCGGCCGTATTGTATAAAAATAAATGCAATGTGGCCGCCAATAGCAAAAAGGTTGTGCACCCCTGACCTATTGGCTTTCCTTCCACCAGAATATATAAATAAATTTTGGATACACCTGGAGTATGTGAATTAAAATGGCAGGTACTATTACGAGTTTGAGGATAAGTGACTCACGAAGTATTTGTACCTGAAATGATGGCCTAAACTGGTACACATACTACGTTCCGGTGTTCGCCATCTTGGTTCACTTAATTTGGGAGTACCAAATTAAGTTCTATCCTTCACTAACCTTGGTATGATGGATCGAAAGTCAGTGTTGAGCTTGCATGAATTTGGCTAGCAGGTGGCGCTCCTGGAATGACTTTGTACGCAATATCATGCTTCGTTGGTTCTTTAACGGAATGTGCCGAGAGTTTCAACCTGCAGTCTCCAATATCTATCACTGTTTTCTCCGGAGTAATTTCTAAGCCAAGTAAAACAATGAACTTGAAATAAATAACGTTATAGTATTTTTTATATTATTAGTGGCTCTTTGCACTTAAATGATGGCTCATGACTTTGCTCTAGAAGAGTTTCCTTTACTTCTGAGTGAGTACTCTTAACTTTGTTCAGAGATGAGTCTGCTTACATTCTGAGTGAGTGCAGCACCGTAGTTTGAGCAGCTTTTGGCATTCCTTGCTCACTCAAAACTTTGCTCATAGATGGCTTGAGCTCTCCTTAGTGAGAATGTGCAATGCACTATAGCAGGGATGGCGAACCACTTAGAGCTGATCAAAAAATATAACAATATCAGAGTGGAATTCCCCCCGAACTCTTTGTAAAATAATATGCCGCTTCCTCCTAAACGTTTTTGGTAATTCATATGTGTGTTTCCGTACTCTAATTTTATAACATCATGCCATAAAAAATCCCTGATAGGAGTGCTGCATAAGTGAAGCCCAAAACTACATCAACACCAACAGAAGCTCATGGGATTTCTGAAGTTGATTATAGATACAAACATTGTTCAAATATATGTGACCCACTCTTTTCTGTTTCGCGATAAAAATATAATTTTTGACCCATTAATTGAAAAGGGTTCGCCATCCCTGCACTATAGTAATTCTACATAGTTTTAGTAGCTCTTATAATTTCATTGGTATCTTGATCATGATTAAGTCTCCTTCAATTCTAAAAAAGTGTTTCTCAAACTTTTTCAATTTGTCAAGTCTCATGCCACACCTCAAAATAACTAGCTAACTATAAGCTACAAATAACAGATAGTAAGTAGGGCTAAAGTAATGTCACAGATGATAAAAATAACAAAAAGCACAACAGCTCTCTGCAATACATCTAAACAATAAAGAAATGTAAATGTCCAAAATAAGGCGGGCAATATCAAACCAAACAAAAATTCTATTTTTAAAATGTGTCTACGCAACCCCTTGTTGGGCGCACCTCACCGTTGAGAACCATTGTTCTAAAGGATTACCTGTGACCTTGTTGGCACAAAAACTCCTAATAAAAAATTTGGATTTAAAAAAAAGCCTTTAAGCAACCGACCTGATTTTGAAGGCTTCAACACTGGTACATCGGGGTCAATCTGTAGAATTCCTTCATCTTTAGCATTGCCTAGAATCAAAGATCAGTTTTAACTGCGGAAAATTAGATATAGGTAAGAATAGGATTCGTGCAATTAGTAATGTGTAAAAGTCCCTGAAGATTCGAGTCACGAATCATCCTAGTAACAATTAGGGTACTGGGTAATCCTGGTATTAAGTCAAGTCATTGGCCATCCCAGTTCTGTGTTAAGTAGTCCTAGTATCTACTCAAGTCGAGTCAACTGCCATCCAGCTTCAAGGTGTGTCACATGCTATCCTAGTAGCGAGTCACAGGCCAGCAGCACTCAAGCCGGTACTCATGTAGTATGTGAACCAAGATGGCGGCACGAGGACATGGTATGTGTACCAGGTTAGGGTTGAACCATAATTTCAGGTATAAACACTCAGAAGTCACCTGGCTAGTCCCCGAACTCTTAATAGAACTAAAATAGGGAAAATTGGAATAAAATTATGGCCTAACCCTAACCTGATACACATACTACGTTCCGGTGTCCGCCCTCTTGATTCTCAGACCATGGGAGCACCAGCAAGCCTTATTAATTGGACTGTTTTCAATCCCGAAAATTTAAAAATACGAATCTAGTGAAAATATGCCAACCCTGGCTCCCTAGCTCTGCTCCTAAATATAATATAAGCGAGCCTAACTACCATTCATATCAATATAAAACCAAGCTTACCTTGAGTCTCATTCCCCAACAACACCTGGCCAATGGTTCCTTGTATGTTAGTTATATTGATGGTAGTGGGAGAAGGATCTGAAGTTGAAAACAATTTAGTTCTGTTAATTCAGCATGAACATGTTTAAACAGCACTTCTGATTGGTAACCTGGGTGGGTTCGCTGAATCACTCGCCGGGAAGGCTACAGGTGAGAGGATAGCTGCATCCCTCAACGCCGTAGGGTGGTTCACGTAACCGCTGATCACTTATGGCTTCCTTCGCCATCAAGACCATGCTTCCGAAAACAAATACCTGGCTAACTAATCCCATACCTGAGATGGTAAACGGACAAGAGGCCGGGGTTCGCCATACAATTGTGCTGTTTTATAGGCTATACTCTCTCTGGGATAAATATGTAAATCCTATCCTATTGAGATTTAAACTTAATAAAATCCGAAACCAAAGCATAGGAATACAAACTCTATCTTTGAATGAATTGAATTGGGGGGTCACCTGTTGGAACTTGTTGTATTTGAGCGTCCCCTTGTGGCAGAAGGTCCATCTCATCATCATCATCATCAAAGTATGCAGCATCAGGATTGACTTGTTTTTCAAAATATTTGTCAACTATTCGTCTCAACGCTTCTGTCGTAGCTCTGGATCCTGCGTCGCAGAAATTGAAGTTATTTTCTCAAAAGAATTCAACCTGATTATATTTGTGATGTCACAAGTTATAGATCTGGGCCGCGACTGGGCCAGGACAAATGAGTTATGTATTTTTTCCAACATCCTTTTTGGTAGAAATGGGGTCTCAGCCACTAAGAAACAAATTTTCATCATTAAATGGGATGGTTAGTGACTAAAAATGTCCCCAGATATTATATCACTTTTTATTTTCTTTATTTATTATTTTCTTATTGAATTTTTATAAAATAAAACAATATTGTAAAAAATAAATAAATTTTTAGTATCACCAAGTGTGTGATAATAATGTATAGAGTTAGGGGGAAACGGTGCGTATTTTTAGTATCACCAAGTGTGTGATAATAATGTATAGAGTTAGGGGGAAACGGTGCATACGAGTTTGAGAAGCACTGGCTTAGATGAGATATTTTGAAGATATAAAATATATTTTTACCTTCTCTTTCTTTCCAAATTGCAATCAAACAGCGTTTTAGATTTGTGACATCGTATCGGTTATTTTCCTGTACAGGTGTGACCCTATACTGGTCAATTCTGAGACCATACTTCGATAAAGCAAATGTAATGAATGAATCCGTTGATGAGAAACGTCGAATCAACTCTTCCGTTGATACATCTTCCAGTCGTTCTAAAAATGCACATAAAGTCACACACATTTTGCATGAAGTCAAATAATTTCACATAAATCACATAAATTTGCCACATATGTTTTAGACCAGAACTTCTCAAACTTTTAAGATCGCGACCCCATCCAACATTTTGCGACTACCTGATCCGCTTCACAGGTCTTATGACAAAATCGACATTGTTCTGCAAACGCGCCGCTTCTGTGACCCTATGTATTCTCTCAAAATCATTAGATTTATGTTTTGCACTAGTTTTAATAACTGTGTTTCGAATCAAAAGTCTAAAAAAGTACAATTGAGTACTTTTGAGTGAAATTGGTGTACTCTCTGCAACTTCAATATTGGTTGCGCAACCCTTGTGGTGTCGGAACCCCCAGTTTAGAAACCCCGTTTCAAAACACACATAATGAACATAAAATTGAAATGCAAACCAGCTATATCTAAGGTTGAAGACGCACAATCGTCTGAAATTTAATAATATGGAAGCATGACTAAGAATTTGGAATGGAATGTGTCAGATGAGTTCAAGCAATTCATCAAAGTCTCGAGTTGAAGTATAGGATTGAAGTGTTTCTGACTGTTGTGCAACCTATCAACGTAAGTGGCACATCGAACCTTTGTCTAATGGTGCCAAAAGTAGCTAAGCTATTGAACTATTTTACAAAACATATTTCTAGATTTCTATTGCTTGGCCTCAATATACAAACTTGTAGTTTAGTTAAAACTAATAATACAAAATGAAAGCATTTGAATGAAAGCATTTGGTACCACCTATATGCACCAATATGGAGGTACAGTAACTAATTTTGTTCGTTTATTTTACATCAAGTTGTGTAAAGGGAGTGAAACTTATGGGCAGGGGTAGATTTACTTGGCAAACACAGATAGTTCCCGAACTCGTAATAGAACTAAAATAGGGAAAATAGGAACAAAATTATGGCCTAACTGGTACACATAAGTTTTGGGACTCGGGAGTACCACCTATAATATTCCAATACCTTTCCTAATCTGTTCCATTGCTGGTCCTCCCAATACTCCAGGGACAGATGGTCTTAAGCACCAAAATACAGTTTCAAGTACAAATCACAGTGGCTAGATTGTACAGAGACTAAGACATGTCCATCACTATAGCATAAATACTGTTAAGAGAAAAGAAGTTAGCAATTATACAAAGATTGATACGATATATAGATTGAAACAAGAAACTAATCAAATACTAAATCCATTTTAGTAAAATGGAATAATTAGGTGGATATGTTCATATGTATTCAATCAATTACCTGAATCAGTGAATGAAATCAGGTAATGCTTTTCATATTTCTGTATTTATCCTCTTTTGATTGATTAGTAGTAGATTGGTTTATATTGTTATTACAAATGAACTCAATGCAGGCAGCAATAGACATCTGAACATGTACTGATGTAAGGGAGCCACAATTTTTGTATGGACCAGGGTATTTCAGTATTTTCGTTCTTGTGCTGACTAATAACTTATTTAAATCTGACCTCATCAACATAGATGACTTCAATCTTTTAACCACTAGATCAGGGGTGTGCAACCTTTTTTACATGCGGGCCAAATAAAGGTAACTGGGTGAAGCCGCGGGCCGCACCTAGAAAATCGACCTACAAAAGTCTAATTTTGTGAGAACGAACGTTAGCGAGAATGAAATTTTGTGAGAACAAACGTTAGCGAGAATGAAATTAGGGAACAGCAGATGTTAGCGAGAATGGAATTGGGGAACAACGAACGTTAGCGAGAATAAAATTTTGTGAGAACAGACGCTAGCGAGATTGAAATTAGAGGATAACGGACGTTACCGAGTATAAAATTTCGTGAGAACGAACGTTAGCGAGAATGAAATTAGAGGACAATGAAAGTTAGCAAGAATGAAATTAGGGAACAACGGACGATAGCAAGAATGAAATTAGCGACAGCGGATGTCAGCGATTTTGTGAGAACGGACGTTAGCGAGAATGAAATTTTGTGAGAACGAACAATAGCGAGAATGAAATTAGGGAACAACGGATGTTAGCGAAAAAGAAATTGGGGGACAACGAACGTTAGCAAGAATAATATTTAGTGAGAAAGGACGTTAGCGAGAATGAAATTAGGGGGAAACGGACGTTAGCGAGAACAAATGTCAGCGAGAATAGGATAGGATTTACATATTTATCCCGGGGGAGAGGAAAGCCGATAAGACGGCTTATCCATATGGCGAACCACGGCCTCTCGTCCGGTTACCATTCCAAGTCAGGTATGGGATTAGTTTTACTGTATTGTTTGTTTTCGGAAGCATGGACTTGGTGGTGGAGGAAGCCGTAACCGACCAGCGGTTACGTGAACCACCCAACGACGGCGAGGAGTCCAGCAATCCTCTCGCACATAACCATCCCTGCATGGGATTCGAACCCACGCAGAGAATGAAATTAGAGGACAACGGGCGTTAGCGAGAATGAAATTAGGGAACAACGGACGTTAGCGAGTATAAAATTTTGTGAGAACGAACGTTAGTGAGAATGCAAATCTGCTTCAAATCAGTGCACTATAATAAAATATGGACTTAAAAGCAAATCATGTGATAATAGCTACCTCCAGTTACTGACCATTCCATGCCAGGCATGGAAAATTAAACTACTTGTTTAATATGTGTGGCTCAACGGGCTAAGCGTTAGGCATACGCTCGCCACCGCACCTCTAATTACTCTGCGTGGGTTCGCATGTTCGAATCCCATGCAGGGATGGTTATGTGCAAGAGGATTGCTGGACTCCTCGCCGTCGTTGGGTGGTTCACGTAACCGCTGGTCGGTTACGGCTTCCTCCACCACCAAGTCCATGCTTCCGAAAACAAAAAACAATACAGTATAACTAATCCCATACCCGACTTGGAATGGTAACCGGACGAGAGGCCGTGGTTCGCCATATGGATAAGCCGTCTTATCGACTTTCCTCCCCCCGGGATAAATATGTAAATCCTATCCATAATGTAGCAAATTGCAATTGGCCAGTCGTTATAAAAAGCACTCTACAACCGCTCAAAAAGTCGTCATTAGCCATTTTATCAATTTCCTTTACCTGTGCAGCAATAAATAAATATGAAAGTCTAATCATATACTGCCTTGATAGCTCCCTTCGAACAATATCGGAAGCATACAGTGGTGGCAAGTATCCAACACATGGTTTTCAAACCTGTTAAACTCAAAGAATCTTGAACGGACAATTTCAACAACATACAGATGAAACTTTGAAAATAGTCTGTAATTCCAGAAATTGCCAACACTTGAAAATTATTAAAACAAATAAATTGTACCTTGAGAATGAAACATATACAAGCCACATAGTCGATACAACTGACATGAATGAAATGACGGACGTTCAATGAAGTGCTGAGAGCTACTGATAATATAAAGCAATGGTTCTCAAATGGTGGGGCGCGCTCCACAATTGGGGTACAGAAAATTTTTTGAGGAGGCACAAAACTAATTAAAAATAAAAAATATTTGTTAGATTTGATCTTGCCCGCATTACTTTTGATATTTACGCTCCATCAACATATTTTTAAATTTCTTTTGCATGAAACATACTTTTGCATTACTATCAGTTATTTGGAGCCTATTGTTATTGTTTTTTTTGGTGTGGTGCACAGGACTTGACATATTCTAAAAAGTGGGCGCTGCTTGAAAAGTTTAATAAACACTGCTATGTCGAATCATAATAGCGAGTCCTAGTAAACACAGACGAAAACAGCTAGGAGGTAGGGAATTCCACATAACCGGAGGTCACGCGGAAATAACTTTGAGCATAAAATTTTTTATGGCTGGTCCTGATAGGCACATGTTCTTCATAGAAACATTGGCCCCAGGTTATGGATTGGTGGTTTTGTAAAGCAGTATCTTCCAATTGGGGCAAATAAAATGTCTGTAAATAAATTGCTTTAATCCTAAAATCGGGAAGACAACTCGAATTTGGACCTGGATAGCTGAACTTTTATTACTGGTGTTCCCTTGTAATTAACCAAGACAGCAGGGGAAAAACATCATCGATAGTTGCATTGTATGGTAATCACATGGTCAAGTAATTAAATAAAAAATGGAATGAATAAAAATTGTTTACTCCGCAAGTTCACTAACTGACTGTGAAATGATACCATTGGATTAACAACATTTTACTTGCAATGAAGTACCGGGCCAGGTTATCACTGATTGGTCAGTGTATGGACACAACATATATATAAAGTTCTAGGACTGGGTTTCTCAAACTTCGCCTCAGCCTCACAAATGGCCACGTAGCGGCCCTGACCATAGGACTCCATTAGGTGTCATTCAATATGATTATTACTTTTTAATCGATTTTAATTGGTAAGTATGTTGATAGGTATTTGCCTGTTAGATGCACGCGATATCTCACGGAAGCGAGATTGAATCTGCTCCAGATTTTGCATGTGCATTCATCATATGTCGAAACAGAAGCCTATCGATTTTGGAAGAATTATGTCGTATAATTAGCGAGTTATTAATTAATTAGTGATGGGACACAAGGTGTCACTATGGAGTAAGAAGGCTGTTTTGGGGGATCCCCTAACTTTCGAACAATATTCTCGTTTTATTCTTAAGTCTTTGGAAAGGGGCCACAATTCATGAAATTTGGAGAACCACTGCCCTAGGATGCCAAATTATTCTAAGCATGTCAGAAAGAATGGAACTCAGAAAAATATTGAAATGAAACTACTTTAAAATCGTTTCTCACTACAAAATTCCCAGTACCCACAATGCAATTAGGTTCTATATAGAAAGCTCAAACCTGACAAAGTACTATCAACAGCATTACAAAAATCTGTTAGCAGCAAAACTAGGCATTAACATGAAAATGAATGGGGCGATGCCTAACTGGGGAGATTGAAAAAGATTCATCTCGGAGTGAAATTACGGGAAACTCCTGGAATTAGGTGAGACACTGACACTGAATAGAGTTACCTAACACGCACTTACTCAAAAAGTAAATGAGACTCATCTCTTGAGTAAAATTATAGGAAACTACTGGAATTATGAGTCATTGAAGATAATTGTGTTGTGCATAACGCACACTTAGATTGTTAGGACACAACATAAAGTTCTAGGACTGGGTTTCTCAAACTTTGCCACAAATGGCCACGTAGCGGCCCTGGTACCATTCATGATGACTACATCAAGTCTTGAGAGTCTTTAGAATGGGCCAACGATTCATGAAATCTTGAGAACCACTGCCTAAGGATGCAAAATTATATTCGATTCAAGTTGGCCAACCCTGGGTGCACTTACTCAAAAGGTAAACGAAAGTCATCTTCAAGTAAATTTATGGGCGAGCTTTGTCAAGAGAAATGTTTGATATAGTGAGTCTTAAGAATACTCTTGACCCCATATGTGAATTAATAACGAGTGTAGAAAATAGGAACCAATAAAACGATCTTTCTGCATTGTCAAATCACAATATACAAAAATTTGTCTCTGCTGAAGACGACCAAATTAATAAAAGGAAAAATTATTTTTGACCGCAGGGCTGGAGAGCTGAAACTTTGTTAGAGCTGGAACGAAGCTAACCACTAGATAGGGCGAGAGCTACCAGAAATTTTAGTGGCTCAAGCTCGTACCCATCTAATTATTTTTTTCATATTTAAAATTTTCTAACACTTTATACTAGTAATAATATTCATTCTTTTCCAGTTTATCAATATAAATAACACAATAATAATGTCCTCATAACGTTTTAAATACTGCTCCAGCAAAACTGCATTTAATTGACAGTTCATTGTAATGGTCATACAAAAAGACCTAAAAGCCCATCAAGTTGCGTACAGGGACTGAAATCTATGGGTAGGGGGTATATCCACTTGGCTAACACAGACAGTCCCTGAACTCCTTCTAGAACTAAAATAAGGAATATCGGAATAAAATTATGGCCTAACCCTAAGCTGGTACACATATTACGGAAGTACCCTAATTTGAATATACTGTGACCCAGGAGTTATTTTGTTTTCAAACCAGCTCCCCAGGCCTGCTTGTCATCGGGTAAAGTTCTTGCATAAAATTTATCATTCAATTCTCTCTTCAATAATCAGAGTTTCTTGCGGGAAAAGTTTGTGATCTTTCAGAGAGACTTTTGGGTCAAGAGACGAAATATCTCGTTTTGGATACGAAGTGATAACTCGATATTTATCGTTCAGATAACCGAGAGAACCGACAAAGTTAAGAAGTCCTTGCAGAGACTCGGACGCCAGAAATGTTCTGGTCACCATATCACCCCCACCCGGTGGTCGGAAGCGTATTTTTGCGACCGGAAATCCGCAATCTGGTGACGGTTCCTGAGGGACAATCTCTCCTAAACGTTCAATCTGTTCGTTCTTCTCTTGCTCTTTTCTTTCCTCTTCTTGCTTCTGTTTTTCCAACTGAGCTCGTTCAGCGTCCAATTTTATTTGCTTTTCCTTGTCCTGTAAGAAAAAACTATTCATTTTAGATTTTAATATTTACGTTGCAGGAGAGGGAAGCCCACAACATATGGCAAGCCATGGCCTATCATCTGGTTACCAGTCCATGAGGTTAGTTGGCCAGTTATTTGTTTCAGATGAATGGACTTGATGGTGGGGTAAAGACCAGAAGTTACGTGAACCACACTATGGCAGTGAAGCGTCCAGCACTTCTCTCGCACATAATTATTAAATACAATATTTGAACTCACACATGGTTATCATAGATGTAAACTCTCTACCGCAGCAGTTCCAAGTGGGAGTCCATGGCCCACATACCATGGGGGCCACAGTTCGGTTTGAGGGGGCCAAAATGCTAGCCCAGAAAAGATTTTGAATTTTCCAAAAAACTGCCCATTCTTACTTGTTTCATTTCTTGATAAAGTTACTTAATAGGGTGTTTTCACTTAGTTGAGCATGAATTGTTTGAACATAACAGTATTTGGAATCTACCAATCATAATAACACTCCTAATACCACTGGAATGATAAACAGAGGGCCACGAGTGCTAAAAACCTCCGAAAGAAGGAGGGGCATGGGCACAAGCCATAAGATTGAAAACCAGTGCTCTACTGCTTGGCGCTAAGCTCGAATCATTTCTGGTATTCAAAAAAGATTTGGAGAATAAGTGTAGCTAAGGTTTGCGCAGTCAGGGATAGCGCTGGGAATTTTTGAATACCTTGATTAGGATTTCAGAATCAATCAAATATTTTTTTCGAATCAAATCTTGAATACTATTTGGGACATATGTCATTGAACTTGATTTTTTTTCATTATAATGGATCCTCCAGACACATAGATCACTGAAAAGATAGAATACATCACCCATACAGTTTGGGGAGCGTTCACACTCGATAAAAAACTCATTAGTAAGAGAAGCGACATATGCCAGGATTGCATTGATAAAAAAATGGCTCCAATGAAAAAATATTGGAAACTTTGCCCTCGAAAAAACAAGATGGCGGAGATTCAAAATTTTTGTATGTACCAATTTGAATAACTTACTATTCTATTCGAAGCTTTAAGCCCTAGTCAGGGACAAAATTGAAACTTTTCGCGGTTTAGGTTCTAGACTTCTAACCTGCTGTAGTGAAGCATCATACGCTTCCTCCTGCTCTCTCTTGATTCTCTCCCTTGCTTCACTCAACTCTTCCATCCTGATGTCTTCCTGCTTCTGAGCCTCCGCATCCTCCACTGCTTTGATAAGTTTCACCATCAGTTCATCCAGAGATGTGTTGCCTGTGGATTCAAAAAGTATTCAAAGTTTTTATTTTGCTCTGAACAAGGCTCAACATAAGCAGCAGAAGGATGTGTAAGGAGTAAACAATATTCTGTAGGACTGTTTTTTTTTTTGGATCAGCAATTAGTGGAATTAGAACCCAGATAGTATTATCTGCGATGCTAAAATAATTGAGTCGAACGCTCTAATCCTATCATGGGCAAACTTGATGCTTCCACAACCAAACAAAAACTGAATATTGACGTTTCAGCTAAAGAGATTGTGATTGAACTTAGTTTTGGCACAATGCTTATTGTTTTCCACTTTTGCTTTTGTAACACTGTAAATATTGTTTATAAAATGTCCTTTTTAGTCACACCTACATGGCCCGCCAGCCTATATAAGCAAAATTTTTGGCCTTTGGTCCAAAAACCTTGCCCACCCTTGCTGTACCCGCAAGGTGCGAAACAAATATGTGAGAAAATATGCATACCAATGAGGGGTAAAGCTGTTAGTTATTACCAACAAACAGTTACACAACCGACTACTCTTTGGCTGGGAGTAGTCTAGCAATTCTCTCATTTAATAAAAAAATCTGAGAGTGAAACCTTATACAAACCTTGTACTATACTGTTGACATCACATGACCTTCCACGACCTTGAGCAAGTACGAGCATTGGAAATCCATCCTTTGGAACTCGCTTAACCGTGTCCGCCACCCCACTCCCCAGCATTCGAGTGCACATGTCTGAAATTTTAAGAAGTATTTTTTATTGTATAGCTTATACAACTTACACTCTGAACAAGGCACTATATGAACAGGTAGGGAGATATTATTGCTCTTTTTGGTATAACCTGTTGAATGTATCTTTATTGTATTCAACTTTATTTTCCTGGATGGCTGAGCATGCTCTCTGATGTCATCATTCACAGATGACTGATCATGACCAACCAGCCGTTGAGGTAAAGACATGAATGAACATGGTTGGTGTGTCTTGGGAGTCACTTTGGTTGTGTGTATGGCCATTTACTAAATATATGTCTATACTGAGTTAACATTCTCAATCTATAAGTATCCTATGAGAGGTGGTGGGCATGGGATTCTAGCCATATATTTTAACCTGTGACACAATCATAGTAGATAACTGAACCGCCCCTACAAATTTATATTTATGACTCTAATCCAGGGGTACCAAACTTGCGACCCTTGCAATATATTAAAATTTCCCATACCCCGCCCCCACTAGATATAGTACTTTGTGTGGAATTAGTGTACGTACTCATTGCCAATCTAAAATTCGTTGTACGCCACCACTCTCCCCCTGCAGGGTCGCGACCCCCAATTTGAGTAGCCTTGTTCTAAACAAGAGATGGATGAAATAAATAATTTAATAATCGGAATGAGTGTGAAAACATTCTGAGAAAAAAGCATAACAAAGGCACTTACCCAGCATTCTTTTTCTATTGAAGTCAGAAGTGACATCCCAAGCCCAGATCACACAATGGTTGGCCATGTATTCCACGACAGATGGTGCACACAGTAGCTGGCTGCAAAATACATTGCTCTGAATACTTTTATCATGGTGGAGATAGACGGCTAGTAGTCGACGGTTACGTGCTGATCCACCGAAAGCCTCCTGCAGATTGAATTTGGGAATCCTATTAGTTAAAGTAGTTTGATGTAAATGGCCTACCGTGTTTCCCACGAAACTAAGACTGGGGTGGGGGGGGGGGGGTCTTTTATTTTCATTTATCAAAAAAAAAATTACAAAGTAGACAATTATAAATAATGGATATCCATATATTCATAAATACCCCCACCCAGTGAAATTTTCGGAAAACTAAAAAAATCCAAATGCGCACAAAATTTACGCAGGAGTTTTTTATTATAATCGCCTAGTGTTTTCGTAAGCGTTACCTGATTATTTATTATACATCATCTTTATATCGGTTCCGTACATTTTGTAAAACAAAGTATATCCTTTGTGTGCGACAAATCCACAATAATCAGTTTTTCTCGCAGTACCGTGCTTTCGGTGAGAGAAACGCGTTACCAAAAGTTAGTTACACCCTTGCGCGGTACTTAAGAACGCACAGGCAAAATTTATCAATACGCCCGCGCCGTTTGCATTCAGTGCCCTCCTATGTTCGATTCAGTGCCCTCGTTTAAACTTAGAACGCGCTAATAGAACACATTGAATTTTACTTTATTTTATTAGTTATACGTTATTTACATTTGAAATTCGAGATTGACAGAAAATTTTTGTGTCCGTCCGTACTCATTCTGTCGTTCACATACGATACTTTGCCCACTAAAATTAAAGACACAATTTATTACACACGCAATGGTTTTTATTTTTCAAGTTTTTTTCAATTTCCGACGAGACCGCACATCTTTTTCCAGATCATTATCATATTTGAAATTATCGATTTAAAGCATTTAAATTGTAACAAAACATGATCCTATTTGGAACAAAAATAATTGATGATAGCGCGTCTAACATGGCGCGCCTATAAATTAGGACACGACTCGAGCGTGTACACGATCGAGTTACACGCAATCGCAATCGCGCATTGAAGTATAATGTTACTATGGTACCGCATTTTGCAGTTATAAATTATACTTTCGATGCCGCATCATCATAAGAAACATGTTTTTATCAAGTTGCATTAAACCATTCGTGACGCGTAAAGCATCATCAGCAGTATCAGCATAAGATATTTTATTATGTTCGGTATGTTTATGTGGTATTATTTTGGGTTTTATACACTATTTACTTGTTCTTGTTTAGTATGTTTTTAATATTCAGATATCTAAATTTACGTTTCAAATGTCCTCATCAAAAATATATATTTTTCGCAACCGATAAATCAATATGAGCTAAAAGTCGCATTTACCGAGTACCGTAATCGCGGCCAGGGATGGCCAATTCGAATAAAGTATTCGAATGTATTCGAATATCTCGTCATTCGAATATCGGAATTCACGTTCATAAGAATATCGGATATTTGCCCCGACGCCGCTTTCAAGACGTTTCCGTTGAATGAAAACATTCTCGATAGAAACTTGCGCGTGATTGTTTTCATCACTCATCAGCGTAACGTGTTATTTAGGCCCGTAAACGCCTTTACGATCGTGTTATTTTCTCTAAAACGAAAATTTTCCACATAATTTGTTCCACGATAACGATAACATTTATTTTATTTTTGTATGCGCACGGAATTGTGAATCTGGTAAATACGTTCATCGGCGGCGAGTTTCTAAAGACAACGCAACTTTTTGATTGAAAAGCGGCAATTTAAAATACTGAAAATAAAACCGTAAACAACGTAAGTTTTATTGAGGCCCGCGAAAATTTAAAAAACGCTTTTCTAGGCAGTGAAAATCGCAAAATTTCGTGTGCCTCTGGCACACATTATGTTTGGTCGGCGTTTAGAAACATATCGTCACTAATTGAGGGCGGGATTTGCCTGATTATCCATTACTTTAAATTGCCGTCGAATATTTTCGTGTTAACACGATACAAGGTTTGAAACGCGACTTTTTCCCTGGTTGTGAGGATGTATATAATATAATTAATCTTTTTTAAGTATATTCAATCAATTTTATTGTGATGAAATAAATTTTACTCTGAGATATTTTACTCTGAGCATTTCGATCGAGCGGAGTCACTGTTAACAAGTACATCTAAATATTTGCCGAATTCGCAATATACGGATAAAAACAATATTTAATCGGACAGTTTACCTCACGTTTTTATTTTTATGGCCGCTGTTTGCAACGGTATATAAGAGTGGTGAAGATTTTATTTTGTCGACGCAACCGCAGGATAAATTGAAGACAATTAAATTAATAAGAGGAAGACATTTTAAATATGCCCGTGTCGGTCACGAATTCATCACTTTGCACAACAGAAAAATATTTATTCGTTGTTATATTATTTGTTGTAAAAGTCGACTCTTTTAACAGGTGGCATAATCGCGGCGATGAATATGTATTTATAATTTACTGCTAAACTTTATATGTATATTCATTGTATGAAATGAATTATTCTCTACACTTAACAGGATTTTATATAATTATTTGAGATTTTTCTAACGGCGATAACGAGTTGGCAAGATTGCAAAAATACATATTAAAATTAAATACATCAGGCAGTTTATCTTGTACTTTTAGGTCACAGATTGCGGTGGACCGAAAAGTAATGTTTTTTTTGACGTAAGAAGAAGCAACCGCAGTTATGTTGGACACATTAAATTAATATATAAAGATATTTTAGAATCTCGTAGTTGGCATTAATGTAATATTTTAGGCAACAGGAAATTCATAATACGCTAGAAAATGCGGCTCTATTAACGAGCGCGTGTTCGTGGTGACTGTTACAGACGACACTGGAAATTTTCGATTTTGACCCCCCCCCCCCCCCCCCCTTTTGAAAATCCTGGCTGCGCGCCTGGCCCTACCACATTTTTATTTCAATCAAATGCTTGACATAGATTATTCAAAATAGATCATATCATCATACTTTGGAATGTTTTGCAAGTCACTACTACAGTGTTTCTTCGAAAAAAAGACATGGTCTCATTTCAATTTACTCTTGAAAAAAAACTACAATAGGACTTCTTTTAAGGGGACGGCTTATATTAAAATCATTATTAAAATTCAGGCTAGGTCTTATTCTCATGGAAATACGCTAGTAGCAACACAGAACATACATCCAAGATTTGAACCCTATGCCACCTCGTGATAAATTGTGTAGGCAATGGTGGAAGATTCCGGCCTTCTAAATGACAGTAGCTCTTTACATATTGACAGATATCATTAGCTGATTGTACATTGCCTCGTTCTTAGCGAAGGTGAGATTTATTTTTTGAAATACATAGATTCCAAATTGAGCCGTGTTCAACATGGAATATAGGAATATAATTTCAATACTTCAATACCTGAATAGCTGCATCCAGCGTGTCGATGAGAAAGCTAGGAGTGACATGGGCTTCCTGTCCATATCGAGAATTAAACTCAGACTGGAACTGAGCAAGAGCACCGATGTCGTCTGTGGCTTCTTCAGGCATTAGAGGACGCAATCGGGTCACTGTAGGAACATCTAACAGAAATTCGTCGTCCAAATTCTCTGAAGCCTCTTCGTATTCATCCACCTAGATGATTAATTATCAGTGAATAGTTTATGATAGCACGATACGAGAGTGCAATGTTGAATTCTATAGGACGTTTATTAGCGCCTTTTGCTTTGAACAGACCTGTAAACACATCCACTATATCTAACAATACCTAGGATGATAGTTTATTTGAAAGAGCCGAAATCTTTCTAGTTTGTCACTGCCTAACCAAATTATTACAGTACTCCCAAACAGGGGCGCAGCCGGGATTTTTAAAAATTTTCAGTGCCGCTTGTAATAGTCACCATGATCACGGGCTCGTTAATACAGCCGCCTTTTCAGTGTATAACGAATTTTCTGTCGCGTAAAATATTCAATCCATGACAACTACGAGATTCTAAAATGTCCTTATATATTAATTTAATTGTGTCGAACGTAACTCGCGGTTGCGACTTCTTACGTACGTCAGAATAAAAACAATACTGCAGTGAAATGCCTGATGCATTTAATTTTGATACGTACTTTTGCAATCTTGCAACCTCGTTATCGCCGATAGTAAAATCTCGATATATGATTTTAAATCACGTTTAGTACAATTTTACTTCATACAATGAAAATAGATATAAAGTATACCAATAAATCAAAAATACAAATTCACCGCTCCGAAACCCACACCGAACAGTCGCTACGATTACGCCACTTGTTTAAAGAGCCGGCTTTTTCAACGAAAAATGGTTTTTCTCTTGTGTAAAGTAATCAATCCATGACCGATAAGGGCATATTCAAAATGTCCTGCTTTATTAATTGGATTGTCTTCACTTTTAACCTGCGGTTGTGTCGAGCCGTCGACAAAACAATAGCCACGCTAAAACACCACAGAATTCAGCGGACAAAAAAATGTGTGGTAAACTGCCCGATCACATATTGTTTTAACACTGAATCCGTTCAATCGCAATGATGCCACTCCAATTATTTTAAAAAATAAAACCTTTCGAAAAATCTTTAAATCTGCCGTAAATTCTCATGGAGTAAAATTTATTTCAGTAGAATGAAATTCGACTCCGAAAACCACCCCCTGGCCGTGCCACTGCTCCCAAAGTATGCGTACCAGGTTAGGGTTAGGCCTGTGTTAGGACTGTCTGTGTTAGCCAAGGGAATATACCCCCTGCCTATAGCAATCAGTCCCTTTACACAACTCGATATAAAATCCTTTGTGTGTCATGCTTAACACGAGTCACAGTTCCAGTGTCTGCCATCTTGGTACTCAAAGCACCCTTATTACACCTCGCGTTGGCGTGGGATTTGATTAATGCATTAAGCACTAGACCACAGTCAAATTGTTTGGTCAAATTCTTATAGTGGTTGTTGAAATATAGCTTGCCCCCAAAACCAATGGAAGAATCGATTTGAAACTATCAGGTGAACATAGTTATTACAAACCTCCATATTGTCCTCATCTGCTGTCAGGTCAACAAACGTAGTCGATGTCGCTTTCGTCTCTGTTATGGAACACCTGTAGAATATTTAAGAATGACATAGCCATTTTGTAATTTCAAAAAATGGAAGGAAAATTTTTTTGTCTGCACTGTGGAAGGCACATCTCACCCACAGACCAAATTACAGTCCCAGCTGCAAACAATTACATGTAGCGTTCATTTGAATTTGGGGCTTTCTAGTAGTTGCAAGAACAAAACTTTGGTTATTGATCTTGTGACATGCGTTGTTCGTGTCGCATTTCGCAATGCAAACAGATTGGAATAACCTACTCGTACCAGATTAAAATAAATAAAAAACTAGCTTCATGATCCACAAATCATTTAAAATTTGTACTTTTCCTCAAGTCGCGCAATTTTTCATTGTGGGCGGCATTTGGCCCACGGGCCACAGGTTGCATATCCAACGCAAAAATATTATATATTTACCTGTGCTTTGGTAAATTAAGTCCAAGACTTCCCAGAGTTCTGTCAGGAGTCAGAAGACTTTTATCTGAAGCTAAGGTATTCCACACTTGCTTGCTAGGTGGGATACCGGTGAGAGAGTGGGCATCAAAAGTCAAATCTTGAAAGGTTTTGGACCCGAGAAAATTGAGGCTGTAAATACTTTTAGTCCGTATATCCGTGATTTCTAACATATAAGTTTCTTTGAGTTTGTCGAAATCGTCTTTGAAAGCAGCGCAAGGCACTGCAAAGTCTTGAGAGGTCCCTACCTTGTCACTGAGGCCGAATGCAGCACCGTTATGAAATGCTGAACTGCGAACCGTCAGAGTCACATTTAGGGGCAGATGGAGAGAGCCGAGTGCTGTGCTATCGGACATTATGTCCGTGCCTGACTGCGGCCAGCCATCAAATCTTGCTTCGTTTTTTGGTATTTGTAATTCCATGGATGCAACATCTCGCAGCGTTCCTAAATTTGCTGACTCATCCAGTGAAACATGCCTTGTCGTGTCATTCAATCGCACTTCGAAGTGTATCATTCGAGCTGAAACACAAGGATCGAAGTTGATAAACAATAAAGCATGAAAGCCTTACCAGCAACAGTAAAACTCTTAATTCCTTCTAAGGCCTAAAATTCAACAAGCCACAGTATTTAATGATGTGAAAAACACCAATATTTCTTGAAGGACCAAAATTGTCTTAATTCATTACATTTGGGGTGTTTGGAATAGAATTTGAACACAATATGTTATACCTTGCAATGCTAATAAAGTTGGGTCCACGCTTTAATAACAGCCAGGCCATCGTCTCTAAGATCTGAAGAACCCAATCAGTGATGGCAAGAAATGATCATCCCACTATTTATATTTATTCCAAATTCTGGAAATACTTCCACACATGGGTGCAGCCAGGTAGGGATGCGGTTACGATAAAATCACTTAAATCATCGAATTCAAAAAGCCGAGGCCCATCACTAACATATGATGAAAAGAAGAAATCCCTGAACATAAGAAACTAGAAACTTACGTTTGCTTGTCGAGGGCTCAGAAACAATGCCAAAGTCAGTAAAGAAGTTTTGAGAAGAGAAGTCTTCAGTCACTGGTTGTTGGGGCGATGGGGAGGAGGAAGCTGATAAAAAGATTTAAAAAAGTTGCGACAGCTTAGTAGTGTGGAATTCACTCTCTCATAGCTGTTTCGATATTCATATTTTTTATTATATATGTTTAGTAGAAAAATTTTCGCTCCAAACAAGACCCTTTACAATCAGCCAGTGATATCTAACAATGAAAAAGTCGTGACATTTCTGCTAGGCCATCGGACCTTCCTCATTATTTACTAATGAGCAGATTTAAACAATAATTCTTTATAATTCTTCATGGCACTTTAGTGGTCATAGGTTGTAACATTGCTCAGAGATCATTGACCTTCTTTTATAAATAGATAGTTTCGCTTATAATGATGCATTTCCATCAGTTATTTTATGCTTCATATTTAATAATAGGAACCCAAAATAGCAGACAAATGTATGCATCACAGTCAGTGAATCAAGCATATCATAGGGAGTGTACTTTCAATGGTACCTAGTGGACGTGTCAGCTTGTGGCACAATAACAACTAATTTATGTCCCCCTAAATAGTTTAAGAACCCACGACTGGACAAATTTTTCTCTTATTAATGACTCACCAGCCAAAGCCACATTGACAGCTTCATTCATATTCCAGTCGCATTGTTCAAGATGGGCGATGCATTGGCTGATATCTTCGATTCCTGGGTGAAATAAGATTTTCAAAATTAAACTCTAGTCGCCTGAGGATTCGTTTCTACATATAGATCCAAAAATAGCAACAACATTATAAGGCATACAGGTATACAGACTTTTCACTGTCTGAATGATTTTCCACTGATGTTACGCCTATTGTTCCATTCTGATTTCTAGGCGGCAAATGATGATTTCAGATATGACTTCCATAATTTTAAATTTTTCGGTCATGAAAAGTAAATTGAGAAACTACTATTTGAGCGGTTTTTGGTAGAGCTCGACCGATATCACTTTTTAGCACCGATACCGATAACGATATATCGGCCAACTAGTGACCGATAACCGATATCGACCTACCGATATCTACAACCTGAACCCACAGTAAAAACAAATAGAAAGAAAAATTCAGTTTCAGTCAATGAAAAGTTTATGTTGAAAAATAAAGCAGTCCTACACAGTGCTTGCAGCATTGATAAAAGTTTCACAGCAATTAATAGGAACACACATTAATGCACAAAACAGAAGGCAATGTTTGAAAAAACCTAGCACGAAAGAAAAAAGGCAGTCAGTAAAAAGCTTGTAGAAGTCCATTTTGATATTCTCAGAACTATGGATAACACAGTAAGTAACCTACACAGTGCTTACGGCATACTATAAAAAATACTCAAAATAAGTACTAAAAAGTTTTCACAGCTGATAATTAATGAGAACAGTGAAGAAAGGTTTAGAAAAGAAACAACAGTGTCAAAGAAATGATGCAGTCTGGAACTAAAAATATGATGTAGTCACTACTGATGAAAGAAATATATTAGAAATGTGGGAAATTGAAATCCAAAACAGTCACATCAGAAAATTAGTATTTCCATCCCAAAAGTCTTAAATTGTAGTTCAAAAAGCAGAGCTTTTCTGCATTCTCGCCATGCAGCGAACATCGCCTATCACTGTAGATGTTCCCAACTGTGCTGAAAACTCTTTCGCTTGGTACAGTAGTAGGTGGGGACGCAAGATATTTTCGAACAACACTGGCAAGAATGGGGAATCTGATTTTGTTTTGCCGCCACCATTCAAGAGGGTCAACGTTTCGGCTTACCACCGGCTCACAAATATATTGATCCAGCTGACTATATTCACTCGTGGAGGCCGACTCTTCATTCCTGAGCAACGTTGCATACATGATGTCCACTGTGCTGGTACTGCAGCTTGGTTGATTCGAAGCATCAGGTATTTCCATCCCTCGGTTATCAGCACCAAGTTCATAACTGCTCATCTCCTCTTGTAGCCAGTCTTTTGCTCTACTCTTTGCTGAAACGTCAGTGAAGGGCCTGTCTTTGTACCGCGGATCCAAAAGACATGCTATTACCACTTGTCTGCACTCATAGAGTGAACTAAATCTCCGATTCAGGCCATCTAACAATTCTGTCCGCATTGTTTGTATGCCACGTGTCGAAGGGCCCACAGACTCTAGTAGCATCTTCAAGACATTTACACTTGGGATGATAATGGAGATACTCGCAGTTGCCTTGCTGACTTCAAGTGTAATGTCATCAAAAGGCTTCAATGTTGCAATTAATTTCTCTCCTATCTCCCAATCATTGGCGTCGGGCATTGATATGTGGCCATACTTGGAAGCATAAAATATAAGTGCATGCTTCTGCTCCAACATTCTCACTAGCATATGTACATTCGAATTCCAACGTGTTGGGACGGACTGCAAAATTGAGTGGTCTGGTAAGTCAAGAGACTTTTGTATCTCCTTGAGGTGTTGTTTTGCTATCACCGAGTGTCGAAAATGAGTTGCAATATTTCTAAACTTTGTTAAAGCATTTTTGACTGCTCTCTGGGAATCAATTCCATTATTAATCACCAGCTGCAAACTGTGAGCAAAACAACTCAGGTGGTCTACTTCTGCAAGTCGCATGCCTTTGACTATGTTTGCACCTCCGTCCCTAAGAACAAGAAATACCCGATCTTTTTGAATTCCCCAGTCGTTAAGCATTTCGTCAAAGGTCTCTGCGATATATTCCCCCGTATGTGAGCCTTGCATTGCCTTCACATTCAACAGTACTTGCTTCCTCTCCCAGTTCTTGTCAATATAATGTGCTGTGAGGCTCATTAAAGACTCAGTTGTACCTGACCAACAATCTGTTGTGAAAGATATGTTGCCAGCTTCGTCATGTGTGAGCATTAGCTTCATTTTTGCCACCACTTTCTGGTGAATTTCCGGTAGGCTTTCAGTTCTGTAGAACTTTTCAGTTTTTAATTTGTACCTAGGTTCTGCAACATTGAGCAACCTCTGGAAACCGATGTCGCTTACTATTGTGAAGGGTTGATTGTCGGTGGCAATCATCTCAATGATAAGCTTATCCATGACTTTGCTCTTGTCCTCTGCACCGCCCCACTTTTTGACAGAATCGAAAAGATCCCGCAATGTGGGCTGATCTGTTCTGGAACGTTTGATGCCAGCCGTTGGCCTGTTGGTTACCTGCAGTTCATCATGGATGTTTCGGTGATGGTGTTTGAGGTGGCTCCATAAGTTACTTGTATTTTTCTTTTTTGATTCATCGGATCCTTGCTTTATTATCGCTTTGCATATTTTACAGGAAACATTTTCACTTCCGGCAGTAAAGTATTCCCACACTTTGGATCTATCTCTCGACATCTTGAACAACAACACACGCAGCTTGATCGAAATTACAGCGATGAATATAATAATGACGCAAAATTCGCAATATGACACAGCTCTAGCTCACGTTAACTCAGAAAGGTGAAGAAATGCAAGCTGGCAAAGTAACAATTTGCAAAAAAGCAATTTTGCTGGCGGTACAGAACTGGAGCGCGCGGCTCAGTGAAGCGTGCAGAAACGTGCGGCGAGGATTTTGCGCCGCACGAAGAGATAAAAGAGAGAGAGAAATATAGAAGAGAACTCTCTGTAATTGAAAGGCAAAATGAGAGAAGCGAAAAAAACGCTCGGCCGCAGATATTTCCCGGGGAAAAGACTCGTTTTTTAGAACGTGGAAAAGCGACTAACGCCAATATATATCGGCCAGATATATCGGCCGGTTGGGCCGATATGATATATCGGTGAACACGCAATATCGGCCCGATATATCGGTTGGCCGATATATCGGTCGAGCTCTAGTTTTTGGAATAAATTAATTTAGAAATTTTCAAAAATCATTATTTTTTTAAAAATGTTGAATTCGACAGAAAAACAATAAAAAAAATTTCAATCTTTTACACAATATGCAAATCTTGTTACAAATAATTTATTGGTGCACATTTATTGCCAAGGATTTCATCGACCAGTCAGTATTGCTGTATTGACATATACCGCTACCTGCGGCACTAGTACAACTCTCAACCCTTGACGCTAGCTATGTAATGGGGTCTGGTATAGTTTAGTACCACATGCACTGCTAGTTGGCCTGGCTCAACAACTTTTGCATATATCATTCCTAACCCCCACCTGACTATGTAACCAAAAATTATGTCACTACGACGCCACAATGACGTAATAAATACCTACAAAGTGTACCGATGGTCGTCCAAAACGCGCAGACGATCACCCGTAATCGAGCCTATCTCTCTCATTTTCTCGTCGCAACGATCCCGATACAGCGATATGAGAGAGACCGCTGGCGTTAGTGAGTTAGCCATTTCGGACGATAGTAGCTATACTTGGCAAGCTCAGTGTGATTGTATTGTCGTAGTGACGTAATTTTTGGACGACATAGTCAGGTGAGAGTTACGAATAACATATACAAAATTCGTTATGCTATGCCAAATGGAAGTACTTGTGGTACTAAAGTATACTAGACCCATGTAATGAACGTAGAACAAAAGCATAACTCTAGTCTAGTGATAAAAAATATCTGCTGGGCGAAACGTCCGTGGGGCAAAATTTCTGCATAAGAAAAGTTTATTGGCATTACCTGTGCAAGCTTGGAAATTTGCCAGTATCTCATTTCTATCCATTTTGTCAGCGCTAAGCTGGTCCGAGAGTTGTTAGATAATAATATAATCCAGCAGTAGTTTTTAAAATTTTAGGTTTATTGTACTGTTTAGAAAGCTCGATTCCTTTGGAAAATTCTTTAGTACTGAAAACACAGCAGCAGTCAGATAACAGAGTCGATAATATTAAAACTGAAAGGATAAAAATTAGAAAATAAAAGTTTATTGACATATACAGATATACCTGTATACTGGGCATAAGAATTGTTAGGCAGCTGATATTTTCAAAGTCCTAAACAATCTTCCCTCTAATTTTTTGTAGTATGTGTGCGCAGAAATTTAGGTGTGTGCGCACTTTTTTGGAAATGACCAATATTTATGCAGAAACCTAAGAAGAAATTTTGGCATTCTAACTGGGTAATGGGTAGGCCAACAACAAACTTTCTCAACCTGCCAACCGAGAACATTGTTACATGATATCGGAAATAC